>VYXB01005595.1:738353-969137 GCA_013397135.1 Pachyramphus minor
CCTCCTAGTTCCCCTTCTGATAATCCTGATGAACAGATGAATGACACAGTTAATAACACAGATCAAGTAGACTGCAGTGACCTTTCAGAGCATAACAAACTTGACAGGGAAGAATCCATGGATGTGGAGACTTCCAGCATTAACAATAGCAGTAGCAGTTCCAAGAGTGTCAACAATAGTATTACAAGCAGTAACAGCTCCACAATGGGTACCTCAGCTGTAACAACCTCTCTACCTCACATAGGGGATCTGACAACATTAGGCAACTTTTCAGTGATAAATAGTAATGTAATAATTGAAAACCTGCAGAGTACAAAAGTGGCAGTAGCACAGTTCTCACAGGAAGCGAGATGTAACGGTGCATCAAACAGTAAGCTCGCTGTACCTGCCCTGATGGAGCAACTGTTGGCATTGCAGCAGCAGCAGATCCATCAGTTGCAACTGATTGAACAAATTCGTCACCAAATATTATTGTTGGCTACCCAAAATACAGACATGCCAACATCCAGCTCTTCTCAAGGTACTTTACGAACATCTGCCAACCCCTTGTCCACATTAAGTTCCCATTTATCCCAGCAGCTGGCTGCAGCAGCTGGATTAGCACAAAGCCTTGCTAGTCAATCTGCCAGCATCAGTGGTGTGAAACAGCTACCCCCTATACAGCTACCTCAGAGCAACCCTGGCAACACTCTAATTCCATCCAATAGTGGCTCTTCTCCAAATATTAACATTTTGGCAGCAGCAGTTACAACACCATCCTCAGAAAAAGTGGCTTCAACTATTGGTGGCTCACAGCTCAACAACCCACCAGTATCAGCATCATCTTCACCAGCTTTTGCAATAAGCAGTTTATTAAGTCCTGCATCTAATCCACTTCTACCTCAGCCCACCCCTAGTAACTCTGTTTTCTCCAGTCCCTTGTCCAGTATTGGAACACCTGCAGAGGATTTAAACTCCTTGACTGCCTTGGCACAGCAAAGAAAAAGCAAGCCACCAAATGTAACTGCTTTTGAAGCAAAAAGTAATTCAGATGAGGCGTTCTTTAAGCATAAATGCAGGTTCTGTGCTAAAGTGTTTGGGAGTGACAGTGCCTTGCAGATCCATTTGCGTTCTCACACTGGCGAGAGGCCATTTAAATGCAACATATGTGGAAACAGGTTCTCCACAAAGGGAAACTTAAAAGTCCACTTTCAGCGTCATAAAGAAAAATACCCTCATATTCAAATGAATCCGTACCCGGTGCCAGAACATTTGGACAATATTCCTACAAGCACGGGTATTCCTTATGGGATGTCTATACCACCAGAGAAACCTGTCACGAGCTGGCTGGACAGCAAGCCAGTCCTCTCCACCCTAACAACTTCTGTTGGCCTGCCACTCCCACCAACGATTCCAAGCTTGACCCCATTCATCAAAACTGAGGAGCCTCAGCCGATTCCCATTAGCCATCCTTCCGCTAGCCCTCCCTGCTCTGTCAAGAGTGACTCGGGAACAGCTGATCCCACGTCAAAAATTTCCAATGGACTTTCTGATGAGGTAGAGTCTGGTGCTTTGCCTACCTCAAATGGCAAAATGGAAGAAAACCCTCAAAACATAAGCACCATCGCTAACATGAGTAGCTCCGTGAGCTCACCGGCAGCGGACTCGGGCTCCAGCGGTGTCGCCACTTTTACAAATCCACTGATGCCTCTAATGTCAGAGCAATTTAAGGCAAAATTTCCATTTGGAGGACTATTGGATTCAACGCCAGCATCTGAAACATCAAAGTTGCAGCAACTGGTAGAAAACATTGACAAAAAGGCAACTGATCCTAACGAGTGCATCATTTGCCACCGAGTTCTCAGCTGCCAGAGTGCACTGAAAATGCATTACCGCACACACACCGGTGAGAGGCCATTTAAATGTAAAATCTGTGGTCGTGCTTTCACTACTAAGGGCAACTTAAAGACTCATTACAGTGTCCACCGTGCCATGCCCCCGCTGAGAGTGCAACATTCATGCCCAATCTGCCAGAAAAAATTCACCAACGCCGTTGTGCTACAGCAGCATATCCGAATGCACATGGGAGGGCAGATTCCCAACACCCCAGTGACAGAAAACTATCCTGAGTCAATGGAATCAGATACAGGATCTTTTGATGATAAGAATTTTGATGATATAGACAACTTCTCAGATGAGAATATGGAAGACTGTCCTGACAGCAGTGTGCCAGATACACCTAAATCTGTAGATGCATCACAAGACAGCTTGTCTTCTTCCCCTCTGCCCCTGGAAATGTCAAGTATTGCTGCTTTAGAAAATCAGATGAAGATGATCAATGCAGGACTTGCTGAACAACTTCAGGCAAGCTTAAAGTCGGTTGAAAATGGGTCAGTGGAAGGGGACGTTTTGACTAATGATTCGTCATCTGTTGGTGGTGATATGGAAAGCCAAAGTGCTGGAAGCCCTGCTGTCTCAGAGTCTACCTCTTCCATGCAGGCCTTGTCCCCATCCAACAGCACTAATGATTACCACAAGTCACCAAGTATTGAAGAGAAACCAGTAAGAGCTTTACCAAGTGAGTTTGCCAACGGTTTGTCTCCAACCCCTGCTAACAGTGGTGCTTTGGACTTGACGTCTAGTAACACTGATAAAATAATTAAAGAAGAGTCTCTGAGTATGCTCTTTCCTTTCAGAGATAGAGGTAAATTTAAAAACACTGCATGTGACATTTGTGGCAAAACATTTGCTTGTCAGAGTGCCTTGGACATTCATTACAGAAGTCATACCAAAGAGAGACCATTTATTTGCACAGTTTGCAATCGTGGCTTTTCCACAAAGGGTAATTTGAAGCAGCATATGTTGACACATCAAATGCGAGATCTACCATCACAACTTTTTGAGCCCAGTTCCAGTATTGGCCCTAATCAGAACTCTTCAGTTACTCCTGCTAATACACTGTCATCGCTCATAAAGACTGAGGTTAATGGCTTTGTGCACGGCTCTCCTCAGGACAGCAAAGAAGCACCCTCTGGTCTAGTTTCTTCGGGGCCACTGTCCTCTGCCACATCCCCTGTGCTGCTCCCTGCTCTCCCCAGAAGAACTCCAAAACAGCACTACTGCAACACATGTGGGAAAACATTTTCTTCTTCCAGTGCTCTGCAGATCCATGAAAGGACACACACTGGTGAGAAACCTTTTGCCTGCACTATATGTGGAAGAGCGTTCACAACAAAAGGCAATCTGAAGGTACTTTTTCCTCTTGCTGTTCTTAGGCTTCACTTTCTCCTTCCTGGGGTTTTTCAAGTTTTTACATCTAATAATGTTGTAAGCAGTGGTACCTTTGGGTATCTGTGGTGTGACAGTGTGTTTAGTCAGCTCTGGTAGACCTAGGTGGCCTCTTGTTGAGTGCTCGTGTTGGCAGCAGGTCTGAGGCATGAGCTGTTTTGACTTAATTAAAATTCATCTGCCAGCAAAGGCTGTCTATGTGGAGTGTGAAACAGAACAGCCAAATGATGGTAAGGAGTATTAATTAACAGAGAAATGAGTTTTGTAACTCACACACCTCTTCAAGAAGTGAAAGGCTCTTGAATGTGCTGGTTTTCATATCTATCATGTAAGATGAGTGTTTAAAAAAACTATTAATATAATTCTGGAACTAATGGGCATTACTTTAATTGATTATATAACTAACATTTCCTACTGATATGTGTTTGAAAAAGCAAATATACTTAAGTTTTAGAACACCAGTTGAGCACTTTACTGTGTACATTTTTCTGTTGACAGAGTATTTCTCTAGAGGTTGCTGCCAGTAATGTGAGGTGCATAATTACTTTCAGGCCATTCTGTCTATACAGGAGGCTCTCCAATGAGCAATCAGTAAAGGATACTTTCTGCCTGTCTGAAAAGGACGTTTATAGGGTAAAGGGTGTCAAATACAATACTTACCATTGCAATGAAAGTGGACATAGCAATTCTAGCCCTGAAAGCAGCTATCTGCAGTTGACAGAATAACACAAAGTCATTATAAACTAAATACATGCAATAAAAAAAAAAAAAAGGTAAGCAATGCATTGTTGAGCAGCAGAACAGGGTATTGTGGGTAATGATAATGGGCTAATCCAGAAGTAGTTTATTTATTATTCCAGATGGGAAATGGAGCCCTGCATCCTCTGCCTTAATGCCATTCATTAGGTAACAAGACTGGACAAGTTCATGGACTCCTGCCTTCTCAGTGATCAAAATAAGTTTGAAATCCCTGTCAATCTCTACTTTTTGTTTGTTTGTTTCTTCCTTTCTTTCTTTCCAGGTTCACATGGGCACTCACATGTGGAACAGCACTCCTGCAAGACGAGGCAGACGACTTTCTGTAGATGGCCCCATGACATTTCTAGGAGGCAATCCTGTAAAGTTCCCAGAAATGTTTCAGAAGGATTTGGCTGCGCGGTCAGGGACTGGAGACCCATCCAGCTTCTGGAACCAGTATGCAGCTGCACTCTCCAATGGCTTGGCCATGAAGACCAACGAGATCTCTGTCATCCAGAATGGCGGCATCCCTCCGGCACCGGGAGGCCTGGGCAACGGGGGCAGCTCTCCCATCAGTGGCTTGACAGGAAGCCTGGAGAAGCTCCAGAATTCAGAACCCAATGCACCTCTAGCTGGTCTGGAGAAAATGGCAAGCAATGAAAATGGGACAAACTTCCGTTTCACTCGTTTCGTGGAAGACAACAAAGAAATTGTAACAAATTAGAAAAAAACTCCATAAATAACATTCCTGCAAATAGTGCAACCTAGGGTTGCTTTTTTCAAGCTGCAGGCTACAACATTACAAAGACTTTGTTTTGTACCATGTTCTACTTCTAGAGTTCTAAGAGAGCTTATTTATTAGTGATATAACCTTGCTTTGCAAACAAATGCAAGCATTAACTTTGGTCTCCCGTATTTTGAACTAAATACTAATCGACTAGCGTGCTGTAAACTTGCTGTAACATTTATGGCAGTTGCAAGTCTGTTCTGCTAGGTGATCTTATTCTGGCATTAACTTATTTTCTATATCCAGTTTAACATAAACTCTGGTATTGATGCGATGCCTCAGAGATGCATTAGATCTCTAATAAAAATCTGTATATAAATGTACACTTTGATCCTGCTGGAAACTTTATCAGCAAACACATTGTTTAATTTTTCCAAACAAGATTAAGAAAAGGACTGAGAGAATATAGACTGAACAGTGTGGGTCCTTTACACAGCTCAGTTTTTGATTTTTATTCTAAAATTAAAACTGCTTTAATTTTTGTAGGTTTAACATTTTCCGTTTTGAACTGTTATTTGTATTGTGCTTTTTACTTGAGTCGTCTTAAATGTTAATACATTTCTGTACAGTAATAAGCACGCGGATTATTAGAGGAGATACTGAAGTGTTGTTTTGGTAGTTGAAACTGAGACGTAACATTTTGCCTTGTAGGTATATTCATTATAGAAAATGTGCTGGACTTTCACAATGCTGCTAAATATGGCATCTTGAACAACTTCCGTGGACAACTGTAGATGCTCCTGTATATACAATAAGACATCACTTTCATTAAAATGTACATACGTTCCTTACAAGACCAAGCCCTACTCCTTGACCAAGGGAACAAGTATAGTGTTTGTTTATTTTGTATTAGGTATTGGGGGGGGCAGGGGGAACCTTGGACTGTTACATGCACTTTCTCGGAAAGTTGAAAGGAAAAGAGGTCCAGTTTCTTTAACATTTAATACTTACTAACAGCAGAGATACTGTAATTTTACTCGAGTAATCAAATACATTTTTGCAACAGATAAAATTCGCTGTCTCTGTGTTTTTAAAGTGTTCCTGTATTTAGTAACCATTTTGTATTATTTAGCCTTTCCCTTGGTTAACATGAACTGTCCAGGTTGTATGTTGAGTGTTTATATTTGTAAGTATGGGTATACATATATGTATTGCATATTAATTGCTAGTATATTTTTCATACCCCCTAATAGTGGGAAATTTCTCCTTAACTATTCAACTCCTTCTCATAAAATTGTAGATATTTTGGCATTTTTAATTTCTTTATTAAAAAAATGCTGCTAGCAAAGACCTTATTGAGCCTAGATAAGTTTCCTTTGAAGGAAATAATTTATTACATTTAAGGCTTGATTTGGTTCAAATGCTTTATATTTGATATTAATTTTATTTTATGAGATTGTATGTTTGTGGCATGCTTACGCTGCTATATCTGTGTTAAGATGCCCACTTGCAAGCCTCCATATATTATATGGGGTTTATAACTTGATTGTAAAAAACAAAAAAAAGCAAACCCTAATTCCTTTGGCCTTGCACATGATTTGGCTTCCCTTAAACACCTGCAATGATTATTAACCTCAAATGAGTTTGTCAAACAGAATTCAGCCCAGTATTTTCACCCAGTACAGTTTTATCTCTTTACGTCATTATTTAACAGAAACTAAACCAGATTGGCTACCTTCAAAAACACCAACAGACATAGCCAATTTGTGTCCATGTGACTATATTTTTTTTTTTTTACTATTTCAAAATTCAGGTGTTCTGCATTATGGGATTTTCTTCAGTATCGCTGTGGGGGGAGTTGCCCAGCTTTTTAAACAAGAAGTGATCACTTAGCCCTTCCCCCTGTAGCTTGAGTTGCAAATTGGGTGTCAGAGAGTATTTAAAACTGAAGAGCTGGAGTGAGAAATACTTTTCTTGAGGACTTTTCCCCTTCCTATGATTATGAATCCTGCATATTAACACTGTAGTCTGGATACCTCTTGGACTTCATATCTTTAGGACTTTTTCTGTTCGAATGTGATGATTCACCTGGTACATGGTATGCATTTCTGTTAACATGTAAGTTGTACGTTAGAGCCAGCTGGCTTGTCAATGTGAATATTTAAGAATTCCAAGTCACCTTTTGGTCTCAGAAAAGGGTAAATTAAAAGGATTTTGATGATTTTATCACTGAAATACTAACTAATTCTCCTTTAAATTGAGTTGAGATTTGTGCAACAGAAAAGTTGCCAGGGAAGGGCTAGCAGCCCCCAGCGCTCCGGGAGGGTTTGTTTCCTTTCCACGGCTTGAGTTTCATTAGTGCCTTTAACTCCAGCCCTCGGAACCTCTTCCCACGCGGAAGCGGCGTCTTTAGGTGCCGAGGGAAGCTGCTCCCGGGGCACCCGGACGCTCCTGCCGCTGGGTAACGTACCGCGCTTGGCTTTTTTCGGGGTGAAGAAAAAAAATCCAAGAAAAAAAAAGGGATTTTCTTTCTCGTACCTTCGGGCCTTCCCCTGGCTCCCGTTCCCTGAACGGAGCCTGCCCCGCACCTACAGCGCACTCCCGGCTGGGCTGAGGGGGCGCCGGGGCCGCGGAGACACAGCTGCCCCAGGAGCTGCGCTCCCCCGCCCCAGCCCCGGCGCTGCCTGCGAGGGCCCAGAGACCCTTTTCTGCCCCAGCGTTTCCGAAGAGTTTCCCTGAGGCGACGGGGTGTGCGGCGGGCGAGGCTCCCCGGGACACCGCTCGGGACGGCGGGACGGGGGTTTCCCCCTCAGCCCGGGCGCTGCCCTGCCCGCCCCGGTGCCGCCGCTTCGCTTGCGCTTCCCTCGCTGCCGTCGGGGAGGTGGGTGCCGGCGGCAGGAGCTGCCCGTGCCTCCCGCTGCGTGGAGGGTGCCCGGCCCGTGCTTCCCTCGCTGCCGGGGGGCTTTTCCGTTCCCCTCCTCCTGCCGCTCCCGAATAGAGCTGTGGAGGCCGGGGACGCCGTCCCTGTGCCCGCAGGATGCGGTGCCAAGGGCCGGCCCGGAGCTCCCCGCCCCGTCAGGCGGAGCGCCCGCCTGGCTGCCTGCGAGGGAAGCGGCGGAAAGAAAGGGAGGGGTGGAGGGGGGGGGAATAATTTTCTCTGGAAACACGGAATGTTAAATTTCCCGTTACTCGACACCAGACCGTGGGGATCGGGGGAAGTTACCTCTCCCCAGAGCTGTCCTGGCAAGCGCACAAAGGTGCTCCCGTCGCCTCGCAGCTGGAGCCGCGGTACCTCGCTGCAATTACTCAGCGCAGCGTTTCCTATTCACAGACACTGAATTAATCCTTATTCAAGAATAGTTTTTTTTTTTCCTTTACGGTTTTGTTTTCGCGGCCGCATTTTCCTCATTAGAAACAAAGTTTTCTTCCCCCTTTCCCCTCCTTCCCCTCCGTCTCGTCCATCACAATTTTATCATCCATTAAAATACAGTGGGGTGGGGTGGTATATTTTTTTTCCTTTCTTTTAAGCGCCAACGATCGTTCATTTAATCATCCCGCGTAATTTTCTTCACCCAGAAACAGACGTGATTTATTTAAAAATTGGGCTAATGTCGTGCGAAACTTCCCCGCTTGGGAAGGGCCGGCGGCGGAGCGATCGGAGGCAACCGGCCCGTGCTGGCCGGGAAACCGCAGGGCTGCCCCTCCCGCCGGGCACTGCTGCCAGCGCGGCCCGGGAATTTGGGGTTTCCCAAATTGCTGTAGGGGGACGAGGAAGCGAGGACGCGGCGCTCAGCGGAGCGGGGAGCGCAGCTCGGCCGCGGAGCAACCTGGCGGGTGTCACTTCACGGGGCAGACTGGGGAGGTGTTTGGGGGACAGGCGGAATGAAAGGCTGTAAAGGCCGTGAAACGCTCACCCGAAAGACCCACGATATCGGCGGAGAGGAGAGAGAGGATCGGGGCAGCACATGGGACGGACAGGAATGGGGTTTCTGTATTGGCGAGGCAGGGGTGAGAAGGGAAGGGAAGCAAAAAACTGCCGGGCTTGTTTCGGGTTCTGATGACTACCAAATACTAAACCCTTTTCTCAGGGAAAAGTCAGTTCAATTTCGGTGTTTCTTCCGAGGCTGGGCTGTGGTTTGAGACTTGAGGACAAGTTACAAGTACTCCCAGCTGCAGCGAGCAACAAATGTCTCGATTTGTTCCTGCTTTGGAAAGAATAGGTGCTGACCATTAAAATGCAACAATTCCTGCTTGTTTTGACCTTTTCTGTGGGGCATGCTTCTTGCTTTTGAGAGTCCTGAAGTCGCAAACTACCTGGCTGTGTCTTTGCAGGGGGGCAGTTTTACTTGGCAGGCGAAGGTGAGACTTGTAACGTGACAGTCGTTTGTTTGCTGTCTCCTTGCCAGTGTTCAGTAGCTCTCCAGGTTTGTTTCCCTGCCAGTGTTCAGTAGTTCTCCAGGTTTGTTTCTCTTTGGTCGGGTCGTGTTGTGGTTTGGGGGTTTTTTTATCGTTTTTTTTTTTTTTTAAATCGAACTAGCATTTTTTCATTTGGTTTCATTCTGTCATGAATATGAGTTGACAGAAGTTAAAATAATGTTTTGCAAATAAGTGGGTACAGTTATTTACACCAGCTGGAACCAATATGTCTCTTAACTGCTGAGTTGAAATACAATGACTTAAAGATTTCACCTACAACATGGTCTGTTATATAAATATGTATCTCTAGACAAAATGTTAAGGAGGAGTAGAGACTTGGAAATATTAATCTTAATAGGAAAGAACAGGAATAATTGAAAAGTATGCAACTTCAGCTGAGAACAGAATTACCGACAGCTGTGTTTATGATTTTCTGATTTGATATTTCTGGGTTTTACATCCAGGTTACGATTAATATCGAAATGGTTACCCTGACTACTGTCAGTGGCCTAGCAGATGCCTGGAAGATGGTGAGTGCATGATGATTCCTTCCTGGGAAGATCTCCTTGCTCCAGGGATGCGAGATACCAGGAGGCCCTGAACCACACACAGTAGCTGAAATATTTTACAGGTAAGTGAGATATAGTAATGTTAGTAACTAAAATTATGTTTCTGGCTCAAATTGTCAGGGTTTTTTTTCTCCTACCACAAGTTTCTTCAGTTTGCATTTTATCTTCTGTTTTAATTTAGATATGTATTTTTGAATCCACAGTCTAAATTTCTAAAGAGGAGCAGTAGAGTGAAAACAGGAGAGCAGGAAAGAGGAATTTTCCTTAGTGCTTGAGTCTGTCTAGCACTGTGGGAGCTGGTGAAGAATATGCACATGAGGGTTAAAGGTGTTTTCTGCAATGCTCTGTGTGGTAGGCAGGGCCAGCATCTTGTATGTGGCAGACTCAGAGCACACAGTACACAGTGAGAACACCCGATGCAGAGCTGTAGAGTAGGAAAGTGATGTCATCCTTGTTTCAATAATTAGTTAACCCAAACTGCAAGACCTTCTTAACTTTCAGAAGTTATTGTCACTCTTGGAAAGAACTTTAAAATCGGGTTAGATGGGCACCAAAAACATTTCCATGCCCACTTTAGAGTTGGTCACCTGTGGTAATCAGGAAAGGTTCTCACTGGAATGATCAGCCCTGAAACTTCTGGTGTCATTTCACTTCAAAAGTAAGAAGTCTCTCCATGTTAGCAGACACTCACATCATCTGTACAGACAGCTCTCCTGACCAGTGCAGTGCTGAAGTGCAAAGGTCTACTTTCATTATTTAAAGGTCTTAAAAATGCAACATCACAATGTCAGGTGGGTGTAGCAGAAGCCCTGCAGCACCTGGCATCAGGTGGTGCAACAGGAGAACTATTTAGAATTGAATATGGAATGCAGAAAATGGAGTGGTCTGGCACGCTGTAGCAGATTTAACCCCACTGGTCGCTATTTCTTTCTTTCTTTTCCCCCATCTTTTTCAGAGGAAATAATTTCAAAGTGAAGCCAGTGAGACTAACTCGATGAATAATATTAAGAATTTTTTTCAAAGCCTGTTTTGAAAATGAGTTTCCTTTAGCAGTGAATAATTCTAAAGTGCTTTACTTTCATCAGGATTTTAAAATGTCAGGTAATCCATAGTGAAGCTAACATTTGTTTAATATGTACAATAACTAAATGGATGTTCAATGCAAAATGTGCATTCATATGAACTCCTATCTGTCTGTTGGTTAGAGGATCCAGAGAACAGCAAATTACAGAGAGAGAGAGACAGAACAGATTTCAAGAGTTTATGTGTCTGTTTAGTTGTCTAGATTGAATACCAAGTCCTTTCAGCAACTTGTGTCAGAGCTGCTGCTGAGAACGATGCTGTCTGTGATCTTAGATCACTGGTTAGCTAAGTTGTGGGGAGCCCTTAATACCAGCATAGATCTCTGGTGCTGATACATGTAAACTAAGCTAAACCCCTGTTAGTTAGCTGAGCTTATTTTGGCTTCTAACACTGGTGAATGCCTGCGTGCTGTACAGACAATTTCTGTAATGCTGTATGTGGCAGTTTTAAGGTGCTACTTTCCCTTTCAGTCCAGATGTTTATTCCTATCTACTGAGATTTCTCCTCCCTTCCATATTTGAATGGGTGGAATAAATCTCGTAAGTACTCTTCATTCGTATCTCCACAAAGGCAGTGGGATTTCTCATTTGGTGAACAAGACCTTGAGATAGGAAAGAGTCCAAACTGTACTAGGCAGATTTGCAAAGCTTAAGATCGTCTTACAAAAGGAGGTTGAGTTTATGTATCTGTGAGTCAGGAAGAAAAGGATGTGTAACTTTGCACTGAAGTGGAGGGAGAACACTCCATAATTTGTCCTGTTGTAACAGAGCACAGCAGTAGCAGCTTAAAACACTGAGGCTATTACTGCACGAGTCTCCTTACTGACATTAGGTGGTCACCTAGAGTCACTTTTCTTACATGACCTATAGAAAAAGTAGACTGGGCTCCTGTGTCCTCTCCTGGATTTGAAGAAGTTATTAAACCAATTCCCTCTTTTGAAAGCTGTAAGCATTCATGCTGGTATCCTCAATAAAGCTGGGGCACAAACAAAAAAGCAAACAAACCAGTCACAGTAGCATTCAATGCACTTAAACTTGGAGGAAATGAAAATCAATATTTGTCAAATAGAGGGAAAAGGTAAAATGGACTGAGGAAAAATGTCCAGCTTTCTTAAAAGCCATTAGTGAAAATGAAAAGTTGACAGCAATAGTGAAATTTAATTCCTGCACAGGATTTTGTTCTTTTCACTCTCTATCTACTGATGTATGCACTGGCTTGATGCACACATATTCCTTTATTGTTAGTGCTGTTGAATGGAATTTATTACATTTTAATTATGAGTGATTTGGAACCTTGGAGGCTTATGTAAATGTTTTGTATGTGGTTAAAAGGTGAGGGGATAATTTAGGAAATGGAAGTTTCTGGTTCTGGACACATGTGACCTTGTCCAGCTGCTCTAATCTCTTGATGTGTTTTGTAAAATGATGCGAACAACAGTTCCTTACCTTTAATTTTTGCTTATTTTGGATATTTAGATTGGAAACTGTTTGGATGTAGATAGGAAATTGTTCAGACTGGTCTTTTACAATGTGTGTATATCATACACGGCTACTCTCTGGGAATATAAATGGTTGTAAAATAGCCAACACAAACCAGCTATTTTGCATTTCAGCATCTACCAGAACACCTGGAAGTGCTCTGCTGGTACCTCAATATATTATTTGCCACTTCTTAGATGAAGTTTAAAAATTAATCCTATATTTTACATGCTTACGTTTTTACTGTATTTGTATGATCAAATCATCATATTTTGCAAGAGATCTCAAGAGATACTGTATTTTTGTTGAACTGTTGGATGTAACCACAATCTTTTAAAATTTTCCTTGTAGACAGAATGTCCCTTTATCTTGGGAACAATACAAGGAAATAATGATTGCATTTGCTGCCTTGCAAACAAGTGCCTGTAGCTGATTTCCAATTTCAGTGATATTTATATAGTGATAACTTTCAGCCTGGGCTCTAGGTAATGATTTCTCTTTATGTATTTCCCATATATGAAAAAAATGGTAAAACAAGTATATGAAATTGTAAAAGTTATACTTAATTGGAAAAAAAAATGCTGGGTAATATATAGTATGGCAGTTTGGGGCCAAACTTGTTGCCTAAGTGACCTGCTGGTTTGTTTGAGGGTAGTGTGTGAGGTAGGCAGGAAGATATGAAAGGGCTCATGGCCAGTGTGTTGTACTGGAGAGTTCATTGAAATAAAATGTGAAAATTAGAGTCCTCTGCATGTGTTTTTAGTGCAAATATCTAATATTTTCTGATTCTCTTTTATTTTTTTCTCCCAGAGAGTATACATCTCCATGTTCTATATGAAATTACAAGCAAAGTAGTGCAGCCATGTGTTGAAAGGCAGCTATAGGTATGTCCATTGCCTGCTCTACTGTTGAGCGCTAGGAATCATATAAAGACAGGAAATATTTTTGGATCCTCTGGGAGATTTTCTCTGTTTGACCAATTTGATGTTTATAACCTTAAATATGGCTTGAAAGGTTAACTCTGGGTTTTGAAACACTGTCCATGAAAGTCAGCAAGTTACACTTAGATTTAGAAGTTCTTTTCTTAACTCTCTTGTGGAGGAACAGAACAGAGTGAGTTTCCTTTCACCAGGAGTCTGAAGTAACCATCAACTAAAGCCTGAAGTCCTGGCTTTATCTACTGCTCATCTTGAAGGACTTACTTTTTAGTTGAAAATTAGATATTGACAACATTTACAACAAGAAGAACATGGCCAGCAATTTCCAACTCCCCAGCCCCCCACCTCTTTTACAATTTGGCCTAAAATTGAAACTTGTTTGATGGTTTATTTTGCTATTTCAATTTATATGATGCTCACTTTAAACCATCCCAAAGAATCATGATTTTTAGAAAGTGCTGCTCTGTCTAATAATCAAGCTGTTAAAAACATGTTGACACAAAGTCACTTAAAATCATGGCCCAAGTCCCATGACAGTGGACAGTTACAAGCTGACATGCTAAACAAACACACAGAGATCATCCTAGTGCCTCCTGTCTTGTCTGGCCAGCAGTTTTCCCCCAAAAAAGTAATGATTTTTTAAAAATTGTTATCAAAGGAAAGTGATTAGTTTGTTGTGTGATTAGTCTTTATGTATACAAGCAACAGGGGCCATGTGCTGACAGAGTCATGATGTAGTCAGGCACCTGTAGCTGACAGGTAGGGGGGTGGAAGCAATTTACTTTTAGCCCTTTGTAGAGGGCCAAATGTAGGCTGCTGCATTTCCAAATAACATTTTTGGGAGATTTGACCTTAAGCAAATGAAATTACTGTACAGCTAATTACCGTAGAATGCTCTGAAGTAGCAGGGAGTCCTGTGGTGATGTGATCTGTTTCTCTTCAGGATTAGTAGTTGTCTCTCATCTTCCACCCCCTCATTTCTTTCTTTCTCTCTCAGGGGTTAAGGCTCTGTGTAGTGTTGACAGTTAGTGGAAAGGGTTCTAACAGCAGTAAAGCTGGTGAAAGACAAGACTATTTATAGAAAACAATAATGTAAAAATAAATGTAAGATTAAATATCAGTAGCTACCAGCTGTAGCACCTCTTCTCCCACTGCTGTTAAGTAGTAAAATCAAAGCATAATTTGGAGAGGATCCCACTGGAATTGGAGTAACCAGTTCATTCTGCATGCCAAAGGGAAGTTGAGATGTTCATTTACAGGATGGCATTTCCTCAGCCTCTGTAGAACCAGCCCCCAGCTGGGATGAGAAGCTCTCATGTTGTAGGAAGTGAGATTTTTCTGATTGTGTGTAAAACTAGGTTTTGGAGTCTCATGGTGAGTGGACACTTAGAGCCCTTCCACTGCCACCATAACTATCTAAAATGATGGGATGAACATGCATCTCTGGGACAGGAGACTTTGAAATGGCTGAGGTGCAGTGAAATGGCTCAGGCCACCCTGTCAGTGTTCATAGTATAAGAAGTGATCTGCAGAGAAGGTTTTGGCTACAGCAGTGGCAACCATGGAAATTTGGATGAGTTTGTCTTAAATCAAGGATTGATCTCGCTTTGTTTCTCCTCAGCAAATTGGAGTTACAGAAGTCTCAGGTTATGTTCTGTATTATTCTCTGTATCCCAGAGCCCAGCTTGGACTCTCTTTAATAGACGTATTTTCTGTTTTGGTAGAAATAGTTAATCTAAGCAACTGCACAAGTCTTAAAAACTGCTTTTGGTTCACTCCAACCCCCATCAATTTATTTTTGATATATAGTTTTCTTCTTTATTTCATCTTGAAAGACTTGTGTAGATATAGCACTGTCCTTTTAAATGAATTAATTTTGTAATGGGAAGATTTTGCTGTCTTCTCCTGATTACATTACAAACAGAGTCTGGCAGATTTGGGGGTTTATTTCTGAGGAGGGTGAGAGTACAGTGGCTGCTAGTAGCTGTTGAACCTTTTGCTAGTCTCATTTAGTTGCTATTCAATCTCTTCTTCAATCTCTTCTATTCTTGTTGTTTTCAGGTATTCATGGTTGATTTTCTTGCTTGAGAAAGATATTAATGCCATTATTGCTTGCCTGCGTTAAAATATTTTTAAGTATCAGATTTCCGTGGATTCACTTGCAGAGCAATAACCCCACTTTAAAATAAATGAGAGAGAATTCTAAATAATATTTCACAGGATTTTTTTCAGCAGAGGGAATGTTGATTCCAGAAGAGTTTATGTCACACTGCTGAAAATCTGGTCAAGTCATTGCAAAAGACTTGAAATAGAGAATTAAACTATTTAAAAGAGGTCAAATGCTGCTACCAAATTTAATCTTTATAAAATCAAAAATGTTACCTCCTCCTGGTTCAGTAATGAACCTACAGTGACTCATCAGGGCTTTTTCCCTTGCTATTGCAGAGCACAGTATTGATCAGACGGTGAAATAATACAACAGCTGAAGCTCAGGTAGCAAATATGCATTGGATTGATGTCCTTTTACTAACCCTCCTATATCCCAGCATTATTTATGGCAGAAGGATTGAGTCTGGAAAATAACTTTGATAAATACCGCCTTGTAGCACCTGTTTAAGTGATGGGATAGAAAACACTCCCTAGTTTGTTAACTTTAAGTATTGGGAGTAGAAGCGATGTGCACATAATAATATTATGATTCATACAAACCACTTTTCAACCAACTCGATATATTTCATTACCTCCTTTTCAGCAGAAGTATTGATTTTTGTTTTGTGGTTTTATAACACAATTTCAAGGCTGTTGTAGTTTAATGAGCCATGTTCTTATGATGTTTAAAAAGATTTGAAGCATTTGTTGAAATAAATATTATGGATTGCCCGTCTCTTGTCACCTCTTCTTTCTTGCACCCGTATAAACCCAGCACAAGAATGAATAGGGCAGCCAGCTACGTGGCTTTTTGTGTTTCAGATCAAAGTGCTACTGGGGAACAATAGCAGGCCACACTTCTGTGTTCATGACCACACACAGCAGCACCTGCAGAGCAGTAAAATGTCATTGTTGCTTCTGCAGTTTGAGCACAGAGGAAGCACGACTGAGGTGGCAGATGATTCTAATAATACTTGATGTGAATTGATGGGGAAGGAGGACCATAACACAGAGGGCTTTTTATTATAAGCCTTGACTTCCCAAGCTGTGAACAACAGAACACTGCACCTGTGGACTTTCTTCAAATCAACCATTATGGAAAGTGACAGATTTTATTAACTTAAGGAAGAACTTTTCAACATAGGAAAGTTGTATTTTATTTTCAAGACATGAAGAAAAAAGCCCATGATGTATTACATATTTCTCACTGCTTATACTTTTCTAGTGTGCTATAGTAGAATCAGAGGAGCTTTATTAGCAAGACTTCATCTTTTTCTCTGTTTTTGTAAGATAAAAAACATCTATGGTATTTTTTTTTTCCATGTTTACCCATTGCTTCATGTCCTATGTTAGATGAACAATGGAATAAGCAAGAGAATAAATCTATTGGTCGAAGAGATATGTGTGATAATTTTAAGAGCTATATAGGATGGCTGGACTTAGGTACTTCTACAAATAGAAGTAACTTAAACTAGGCAGTGTCTGTGTGCATGGATGTTTGGGAAAGTTCTGGGAGGGCAGAGCACTGGACATGAGGGCTGCAGGACCGTAGTGTTGTCAAAGGCATGTGCAGGTAGATGGAGCTGATTTGAGTTTGGACAGCGCAGAGTTTACTTTCAACTCCAAACGAGTCAGGTTATCAGTTTTATTTACAACAACAAAACTCCACTGCTTGAAGCCTTCTCGTATTTCTCTTCTGGGATTATGACAATATATCAGTCTGGTTTTTAGAAAGATATAGAACAACATCTGCACTTCTTTCTTCAGGTGGCCATTGTGTGCCCTGTAGTGTAACACAGAGATATTGCAGGAGTTGGAAAGATTATGTGGCTGGTGGTCTAATACTAAACTGATTCCTACCTACCATAAATTAACTAAGTGCAGGGTCTGATTTATTTAGAATTTTTCTTTTATTTAGCAGAATATGTGGCCACATTCTGACTTTATCATGGCTACAGTGTTTTTGCTAGTCATAGACACAAGCCTCTGGTACCCTTATGAATCAAGTAACATCCAAATTTTTGTGTGGGTGTAAATAATACCCTGATAATGATATAATTCAAGTTGCCTTAAAAACAGAACACACATAAAAAGGGAAGTCAATATGAGCATTTTATTGTCTTCATATGGATATATTTTTTACAGTCACTTTTGAAGGAATCAGAAATTGTAATTCATGTAAAATTAATGGCTAAGAGTTGACAAATCAAGCATAAAGTCAACTGGATCATGATTATTAGCTAAAAGCATAGTGCTTTCTGGTGATTCTTTTTGTTCTAAAAATAAGTCCTGGATGAACTGAAAATCATTTTGCAGGAAACCCTTAAGTAAAGTGGTCATGCAGAGTAGTTGGTGGAACATTACCCTTTTCATTTGCACAAACAGATGGTAAACTTGGCCTTAGATTTAATCAGGGTTGACAGACAGGTAGTACTTTTGTATATTTTGGATGGAAACTTCTTTTCAGAGAGACAAAAACTGCTTCATTCAATAGTCTGTATACCAAGCAAGAGAACTATTTACCAGATAGTCTTATTATCCTTATGTTACCTTAACTTCCTATTACAATTAACTCACACAAGAAAGCTGCTGATTTATTTAGTCAACTGCAAAAACTTTTTTTTCAAATTTATTCTTTTCTCCTCCTCCTCCTTTTTGGCAATGCATGTAGCAACCCAGAACACACAGAAATGTGGCTGTGATTAAACTTGTAAAAAATAACAATTCAGGATTCATGAATATTCTTTTTAGCTAACCTTTTAGATAAGATTTTGATATCATTTGTTTCTCTTTCTCCCAAAACTTAATACCTGGTAACCTAAGCACATACAATCTGTTTCAGAAGGGAGAGTCAAGCAAGTGCAGCCAGTGGTGTGTTTTAATGTCACTGCAGAGATTATGTTACCTTCCCAGAAACAAAATCTTTTTTTCTCTCCTTCAAATGGAAGTCCCCTGATACCCTTGTCAGAGACCATTTGTTATGCAGAGTTTTGTGAAGCAATCAAAATTAATTCACAGTGATCTTTTCACCCAGAACCCCCAGCTTCAAATAATGGGCTTTCTCAACAGGTGCTCATTGTGGCAGTTTGACTCCAACTTGCCAGACTAAAGAGTTTATTCTTTAGCCATATTTAAGAATAAAATCCTGAGCTTGTAATTTACTAATCTTAAACAGCTGCCCAGGAAGGTACACCTGCTTAAAAAAAGTATTTCTTGTGTCTTTGAGATCTAAAATCTAAAGATGTTTCCATATTTGTCTATTTCTGTATTTAATTAAAATCTCATGTACAAGTCACCACAAAACCTGTCCAACAGTAATGCCACATAATATTGCAGACTTACTAGGAGTCTAATTGTGCTGATTATTCTTGCAGAGGAGCAAAATTTCCACTGAAGATAAAACAAGAGAATTTGATTTTTTTTTTTTCTTTCCCCCGAGTTAGATTTCATTGTGAAATGAAACACAAGTAAAATAAAACAACTGTTTTCACGGTAGCACTAATAAACTGTACTCATTTTAACTGTTAAGAATTTAGACAAATGTTTGCTCATCTCTGAAAGGTATTGTTCAGATATGTTTCATATGAACTGCAAAAGCAAAGTCAAAATTATGTTGAATCATATATTCAGATAGATATGATATTGATACCAATATAGATATTGAACACAGATATATACAGATATTAAATATCCTAGGAGGGAAAGGAAAAAAAAAACCCACAATAAAACAAAAGAAAGAAAGGATATATCTTGGTTCAGTAAAAGTACTACAGAATGTATAACCAGAAATACCTGAGCTGCTGTGGATACCAGTATATATCATATTTTAATTCCTTTACCTGTACATAGGCAGGTAATTTATGAAGTACTTTGCCAGTAGAAAGATATCCCTATGGAGGGATCCCTATGGAGGGTAAAGCCATACTAGTCCAAGCACTACTATTATAATTGTAGTAGGAGATACTGTTGTCAAAGTTGTCACATTAAAAAGCAGATTAAGCTATAACCATGTCCAAAATGCTACTGTAGTTGAACCTAGACAGAAGAATATGTTCAGCTGGCTTTACCAGACTGGTATTAAGTCTGGGTGAGGACTTCTAGGAGCGTCAGTGTAGTATCAGAATATACGAAATGTCTACAAAAGAGGAAAAAAGGGAATTAAAACAGTCACTAAAAATGTAGTTCTGTGCAGGGTGATAGTCACTTGTGTGGCATTTAAGGAAGGAAATTTGCTTTGTGTGTCACCCTTAACATTTCCTAGTATCTTATTTCATCTTGTTTAATGAGTTGTTGCAAGATTTTTTTCGATAGAGGAAGGGATTGTTTAGGCTACCAAACTAAACTATTGTCTGTATGAAGAAAATATTACTAACCTGTGAAGCACACTAAAAAATCCTACTGAATTCCATGAAGGATTTGTACCAATGGAGAATCACCCATTTTAATTCATGTTTTCAACCATACTGAGTACAATTTTCATACGCCTAACCTGAAAGCATACCCAGTAGATTTTGGAAGCATGGAACTGGGTGAATAAAGTGGAATAGTGAATAAAGTGAAATGCTTATAGATAACATAAATGCTTATAGATAACAGCAGCAGAAGAAACTACACTGTAGCAGGATATTCATGTAGAGATAGATGGTATTTTGTAACTAAGTAAGCTTCATATAATCGCTCATCTTCCCATTAAAAAAAAAATCACTGTGCTGAAGGCTTAAAAATCAGTGCAATGATTTCTTTCTAAAGCTGCTAGCAGTATGACTTACCAGCTGTTACATGTATGTATTTACTCCAATGAAATATTTAACTTCAATATAGCTGACTAGTTTATTGTTGTTGATGCTGTAATGGATTACTTTGTTGCAATTCAAGGTGTGAATAAGCTATATGTGCTCATCGACTACTCTTAACGCATTTGGAGGCTTGGGAAATGAGGAAGTTAACTGCTGTCAAGTATTGCTGACAAAAAAGTGAAATACATAACTCTTTCTCCTTACTGAATCAGTCAATTGACTGAAGAAGAGGGCTTCCTCTTCTCTCTCTCTGCTTCCCAAAGGTTGTGTTACCACCTGGCTTTAAAACACAATTGTTTCTCACATCCTGTGCCACCTTAGATGACAGCCTTCTTTATTCTTCCAAACTTCTAAGTTTCTGTTACTTTCCTGCTACAGCTTCTTTTACCACAGAGAAAAGTGAGGTCAATTTATAAAAACAGTACAGGGAATATTATGATTTTGAATGGAGGACATGCATTGGTGTCAGCCACATTCAGACCTGCAGTAGATTTCTGTCTCTGTACGGGGGTGTAGAAAGGTTTTGCTGACATGGAGATTTCATTTGCAAGGGCGACGTGAGCATACAGTTGATTTCAACTGAAATATTTTACATTTGTACTATTTGTCTTAATGAACATTTTCTGAACTTTAGTGGATATATGACTTTTATTAGAAAATAATTTTGTGTATGTACATAAGCCTGCTGAGATACTTCTCCATCTGAAGATGGGGTCATCCCTCCTCACCACATTCAGTCAAGTTAGAAGGACACTTTGGGCAGGTCTGGCACCCTCTCCTTTGCTGTGTTCTTGTGGCTGGGGCAGATGGGATCTGAGAAGGCCTCTGGTTCTGTGCAGGGTATCCAAACATAGAAACAATGTTAGCAACAATTCTGATGATTTAAGGGCTTAAAATAATATGCTGTTCTTTCTTTTAATAACAATTTAGATTATTTATTTCACAGCTGTCAGAATATTCCATGACCAAAATACTGAAATACAGATATATATAAAAAAAAAATCTTAGTTTTGTGTTTGAAAATGCATCTCAAATTCTGAAATAACATTTTCCAATTCATTTGTTCTAAGATATTAAATTGAGTTAATTTCCTCTGCTAGTACCCTGCCTAACTCATATATTATATGAGTTAGAAATAATGATGTAGTGATGTATATTTTGATGAAAACATCCCATCTATGCAGCTCAGATCTTAATGATGATTACCAGATGAATAATCAGAAATGCATTCAAATTCTCTGCCTCAGTTTCCCATGCATTTAAATAACAGCAAAAACTTGCTGCTAAGGGAATTATAGTGACTTGTGCAAAGGACCAAATGTGCAGTAAAATATAAATTAGGACATCGTCACTTAAGCTAAACTTAACTGAGAAGCTGAACCAAAATATATATTTGTATATATGCCTTGAGTTGAATAGGTGGTTTCACCTGATCTACACAGTTCCCTCCTAAGTGAAATCTTTGTATGTTTTGAAGTATAAGAGTAGAAGCAATGTTAAACATATGAAAGGCAATTATATGAATGTTTTGGAAATCAGGCTGAAGTCAAGAGAAAGGGAGGCTCTAGGCTCCTGTCTTAAAAGCTGCTTTTCC
This sequence comes from Pachyramphus minor, assembly GCA_013397135.1. Taxonomy (NCBI): domain Eukaryota; kingdom Metazoa; phylum Chordata; class Aves; order Passeriformes; family Tyrannidae; genus Pachyramphus; species Pachyramphus minor. The sequence goes on from VYXB01005595.1 coordinate 760,108, forward strand.
TTCTCATTTTTCTGTGAAATATAGTCAAATAATATGTTTGTGAAGTGCCTTATGAAAGTCTGATAGCAGTACAAGGCTCTTTGAGATGGCAGAGAAAGGAGGGAAAGAACAGTGTCTCTTGTCTGGCTACATTACAATAGGACAGTCAATGACATTGTAATTCATAGGAATCTTTTCTCCAAACAGTGCAAAGAACAGTGATTGCCTAGAAAGAAATCAACAACTTGACCGTTTCTAACAGAGCACCTATGTTTCCTTCCTTCCTTTTAGTTATGGCTGCTTACTCTTTACTTTCAGTGTGTGTAATATGTGTAAGCCTGGTTGGGATTCATGGAGAAGAGCAAAGGCAGATGGGGTGGTGCTGAACATTGCTCTCTGAGGGACATAACAGGACTAAAAGGCAAAGAACATGTGAATTACATGGTACATAATTTTAAAATATAAATTTCATGCTCTAATCAGTGCAGTGATCATTGTTGTGCCACAGAAGTCACTTTTATTGTCTCATTGTAGAGACTGATTCATTAACTCAAGTTGTTGAAGGTCATTTATTGGAAGTCTGCTATAAAATGGCAGCTGTAGTTGCTGGGGTTTGCTTTTTCTCATATCAATTTTTATACTCTCAGTGTCTTTAGTTTTCTCTTTTAGCCATTTTTCCTCTCAGCTGAGGTAGAGTTGCCTTCCTTTCTGTCCAGTTTTCTGAAATACTTTAACTACTTTTCTTGTAAGGGAAAGTAATGTAAAAAGAGCTGGGGCTGCAATAATGTAATAACTCTCATGTACCACTGGATGGGGTTTGAGGCAGTCTGCAGTTCTGGGTGACGTCTCTGCCCCAAGTCAATGAATAGCTTCTTGTGCAACTGAATGTAAGAATCTCAAGGCCATTTTAGTGATCCAAGATGAAACTTTCTGTTCTTCGTGTTTATTATAGACTGTCAGAATTTAGAAATGTTTAGAAAAAAGAAGTGCAAGAAATATGCTCAAATGTGTTCATTCCACGATGATAAATGGTTTCCCATATTGATGTGAATTCAACTTTACCGTTATTGCCTAGAGCAACCTTTAATTCCATTCTTGTGTTTTAATTAAAATGGGTGGGTTACTCTGGACTGGATCTGACTTGTTTTCTCCTACTGAGCAATACTGAGCCACTGTTGGTGGCCACTGAAACTTAAGGAGGGCCAGATCTACTGAGTTGTTCCACAACAGCACAGGGCCAGGTTTTGCTACTCTTTCCTGTATATGCTAGCGTTATATGCTTATTTTAGGCTAATGGTGTTCTAGGATTGGAATAGTAAATTCAAATACTTATTCTGAAGTTAAAAACCTTCAGATGCACCAGGATCCATGTTTTCTTCCCAGTTCCCTTTTTTACATAAAACACACAATATATCACTTGTGTAAATGACCTCTTGGAACATTTTCCTCAGTGTTTATATAGGAGTGAGTTGTGTAATCTTCTAAGATTCATAAGCCCCTTTTTACAGTTAATTTTAACTGAGTAAAAGATTTGGTTTTGGTGTCAGCAGCATCTGTACGTCAGTGTGTTGCCAAAGTGTTATAGAACAAGTCTGATACTGTGTTCTATGTCTCTATTCTAACTGCTAGTTGAAAACTTTGAATGGTGAAGTTTAATCTGCCTATCAAAAAAAAAAGGTGTCACACTCACTAGTACTACGTAATTATTTACTGAATGCTCTTTTGGCCTCATTTTCCTTTGTATTATACTTGTTTTAAATAAGTATTATTTAAATTTTAATTAAAATTATCTTGTTTTATTAGACACATTGCACTTGTGAAGACTCACAGTCTCGAATGATGTTGAGAGTTTGCAGTGATAATAAGTTCATATCTGCAACAGCTTGTGCCCACTCAGATTGATTTGGTTTTGCCAGGTCATTTTGGGGGGTGTGTGTGTTAGATTTTGGGGGGGGCGTTTTGTTGTTTCTGTTTTGTTTCACCAGCAAAACTGAAGTTAGAAGACCATGCTTTTAGCTCTTGCAGTTCAGTTGACCAATGTCTTTGGGGCAATGTGCAGCCATCAAAAGAAAGCTTCCACAATAATAGCACCGGGTCAGTTGCTGCCAACCTGAATAACATCAAGGGCACACACTTGTTTTCCTCTCTTGTGCTACTGCACTATTGAACAAACTAGGGGAAAAAAAAATCAGGAATTTTCTTCGGCTCATCATGGTAGGAGGTCTGCGAAGAGGCAGAAATGTTTCTGATGCCTCTCCCTCTCTAGTTCAAATAAAAGTTCTTTCATCTTTAAAGGCAAAAAAAAGGTGGAAATTGACACTCAGCAACCAGTGCTAAAGGAGTGAAGTTTGAAAGACTAATTGTGAAAACTAATTCTGTACAAGCTTTGCTGAGCATGCTCTGACTTGGAATTGCTGTTTCCTAGGACTTGATAAAAATGACAGGGAATTCAGTGGAAACAGACCCGTTGACTCTCCCGGGCGTTGTATCTCACCCAGAAAGTGTATCACAAAACAATTATAAAAGTAGTGAATTACAGCACAAAGTCACCTTGAATCCTGAGCTGTTCCAAATGCTTTCAACTTACATTATTTTCCACCTGTGTCACTCTCTTTAACTATCTGTGTCACAAAGCATTATGCCAAAGACATCAGCTGTAATTCGTTTTCTTAAATATCTGACTTTAAAATCTGTGTCAGGCAATTTGTATCATCTGTCAAACAACTGTCAGAAAGGGCCAAGAGGGAAACACCTGAGAAAAGCATAGTACTGAAAGATCTGTGTGTGGAAGTGCTGCATCCTGTATGAATAGCTACTTGAGGAGACCCTGGAAAATCCAGTAACATTGTCAAGACTTTCTGTATCTGTGCAGATTGGAAATGCAATCTTGGATGAGGTTCTACTGGTCTGTGGTAGCCTTGGACAGTTGGCTAGTGCTTGCAAGAGCTTTGTGGCTGGCCTTAAAATGGTTCATAACCCTTTCCATCAGGGGCTGGAGTGTTACCCTGGCATCTTGGCCAAATTCCAATTACAGTTTATCTATTAGAACTTCTTCTAGGGTTTCATTTAATTATTCCTTGCATACCAGTGCTCTCATTTTCTAAATAGAAGCTTTAAACTGGTATTCCTTTAGTTGTGGGTAGTAAGGTGTACAGTAAGATACTATTTTTTCCAAGCACGTTACATTTTTTTTTTTTTTCAGTCTACAGGAGTTTTTCTATAAAATGTGATGATAGTTTTTCTTTGCCTCTTGCCTTGAATTTTTATGTGTCCTTTCTCCAGTCTTGAACATTAACTACCCTTCATTCAAGTATTGTGTGTGTTTCACTGATAGCAGTGTTACATCCCTAGACATAAATCTGATTGTATGATAAAATCAGTAGTGGCACAGAAGTGTGGAGCCTCTCCAGCATTATGATTTTAGTTTGGAAAGTATAGGAGTTTAAATCTTTATGTAAAATATTTAGGTATGTGTTTGTTTAAAAGACAGTCTATGCTTTTACTGGAATGATTTTCTGGAATGCATAATTGTGCCTCATAATAAATGCAGTCCATATCAGTGCTGTTAATAGCTGCTAAAATGAGTGTGGCCCTATTCAGTGGTGTAGAAAATCATCTTTCAAGTATTTGTTCTAAAAATGATGGGCTAGTGTCATGGCATGAAAAGCTATGGAGGCATTAATTGTATCTTCCGTTACTTTGCTAAACTAATCCATATAAAAAGAGCAGATTAAATTGTCTGACCCTCATATATTTAATGATTGCTTCTATTTGACTAAGAAACATTTCTCAGGAAGCTGCTTGTCACAGGCTATCAATATTCCTTTCATCCCATGTTAGTTATTGGTGCACTTTGTTACTCTCCAAGATGGCCTGTCTCAAGTGGTTCTTCAGCTTGCACAGCAAGAAAATGAGATGCTAAATGGTTGCACAAACAATTTGATTATAGTGTTTAATTTCTGCCCTATGGATTTCCAAGATTAGTGGTCCTTTCTCTTCTTTGGTTGTTATTATTTACCCTTCTAACTGATCTTCTTGCTGCCAGAATTATTGTATTCCTTTTTGTCAAATTACATTTTCATCTCAGCTTTCTGCAGAGAGTGCTGGACTTCTTATGCAGTCTTGTTTTAATAATTAAGCATGTCAGGATATTAGTATACACATCATGATGTGACTTGTTCACAGTTAGCATTATGATCATCACTGTACACAGAGAAGGATGAGTAGTTAAGATATTTCAGGCTAGAAATTTGGATTTTATATAATACATGGATGTTGAGAACAAGACAATGACTTTGGTATCTTTCATCTGGTGGTTGTTGGCTGTTTTAGACTCATGTTTAATTTTTCAGCAATCTAGATTCCTACCATATTAGTCTGGTTTACTTCTTTTGACCATTTATTGCATGCTGATCACCTTAGTAAATGTGGTCAAGGACTGATCTTGCAAAATCCCAAATACTCTGCTAAAGAATCAGAATGTTACCAGAGTGAATGTACAGGAATTTAGAATTCAAAAGAGTATCCCCATACTAAAAATTAAGCAGGTGCTTATTTGTTTAACTGGAACCTCAGATGGACTTTGCCATGACATGCTACTGTAGAGGCATCAGATAGGATGTTCTCTGTCCCTTCAAGTGTAATTTGCTTCCTCTTGCTTAAAGAAGAGCTACATTTTCCTTGTTTCATTTCATTGAATTTTGCTCGTATAACTCTGTTTATTGAATGGGGAATTGTGTTTCTTTTTATCAGATATAGGGGAAAATTTTTTTTATTATATGTTTTTATTTTATCATAATTTTATTATATTATATGTAATGAAGTATGATATGTTGCTTTTTATCAGACGTAGGGGAAATAATTTTCTTATATGATTTTGTAATTTAAGTACAGTTAGACTTTAAAGATAGTTAAGATTGAGTGTGACAATGAATCACCATCTTTCAAGGTGAAACACTCTGCAGAAAGCATTTTGAAGACTGTTACAAAACAACATAACTATTATAAAGAATTGTATTTCCAAGACACACATATTTGAACCTTGCAAATTTAAAATAGAGGGCCAACATTATTTTTTAAATATTTGGTTGAAATTCTCATGCCCAAAGTGTTGTATACGTAAACCCAAGGAGAGAAAAGGGAATTTTACTGTAAGTTACTCCTTAGCAAAAGATAAGATGGGAAACAGAAAGCAAGTAAGATTTTTCAGTGTTGTATGTTTAAAGAGACAGACATTTAAAGAGACAACCACATTGTAGTTTGTAAAAAATGTCTCTGCTGTTCATACTTCTGAGAGGATCAAGTTTACATAAATATTTGCTATTTTTGAAGCCTTTTTCCTCCTAGATTGCCACTCAGTTCTTTGTTTTTGTCATGTTCCTTCTTGTGAACTCTTTTTCGTGCTTTTTGGAAGAAATCTATAGGAATGCCAACTTTACTGGAAAAAAAACCCCTTTAGTTCGGGCAAGATGTCATCTAAAAACAATTAATACATGCAGGCCTGGTGTTAGGACTCAGGTGCATGAAAGTTCTTAAAAAGAAGGCTTTTCTGAGACTAAATCAGAAATACACATAGTTCAGAATGTTATGCATCAAGCATCTGTTTCAGTGGCAGGCACATCATGGAAACATTTTACTTCCTTTTTTTTTTTTATTTTAAATTTAGATTTTTGTATCTCAAGCCTACAATCAACCTGATTAAAAAAGAAAGAAAAAAACCAAAGAAACACAAACCCGACAAAATAACACAACAGCTCTGATTTGATTTATGCTTTTATGGGTGAGGAGGTTTGCAGGAGGGATCCCACTCCCCATCAGGTGAGCTGTGTTGCAATCTGCTGCTGCTGTCATTGCACTTGGCGTCCTGTCCACAGAGGCTTGGCATTTCAGAACTATTAAAAATTATTTCAAAACTATTTCTTAAAAATGTTTTGTCAAAGAAACAAATCCAAGGGAGTCACTTCAAGTAACAATCTTCAGTGTTGTGAAATACTGTCAGCTTTGCAGGGAAGTAGAAGGCCAGATTATTGACCAAGACTCATTAATAATAGTGAAGTGACTATATAGGGCTTTGAAAATGAGAATTTTGCCCTCTTTTTCTGGGAGTAAATTAGGTCAGAGTGTTCCCAGAATTTACATTTCAATTAAAAATCCCAATAATAACACATTGTGTCTATAGTGAATGATTCCTTCTCAGGGAAAGATGATATCTCCTGTTACTTTGTTAAAGAAAAGACCCTTCATTCCATCAGTGGTAAGAACTCTTCTTCCTTGTTTGTCCTCTTCAGTTAACTTAAACCTGTGTGAGAGTTATACACTGTAATCAGAGCTCAGGCTTTCGCTGTCTGGGTTAGATATGTTTGAGTTTGTATATTTTGGTCTCTAGAGGTTTTTTGAAATATAAAAGAAAACAAAACTTTTCTTTGTTATCTTTTAAATGTCTCCACACCTGAAAAATTAGACAAATGATCCTCTTTCCTTAAGAGGAACTGCTCTTTTGGTGTGGGGAGGAATTGCTCTACCATATACTATATAGAGCACCTTATGCTTACAGTCTCCCTTTTTTCACCAAGGTTAGCAAGTTCTTAATTAAAAAGCTATTATCTCTGGACAACCAAAACCTCTTTTACCCATCAATTGCAAAAGAAAAGAATAATGTCAGTCACAAATTTTATTAGTTTGATTTGTCTTCTTGTGCACTTTATTTGCAGAATAGCCACATTCACCTTACAGTGTTGTTTGTTTCTGAGGACAAATGCAATAAATGTTTCTAACAAATTTTTCAAAATAATCATCAGGTATAGCCATTCAAAGAGTAGCTATCTACCACTGTGAGACTGAGTCTGTGAGACTGAAGAGTAATTTATAGGATTGAGATTTGATTAAGTTGCCTCTTGTCTACTAAATTGTGGTGAATTACAATGATAGCTAGTCTGTCTGAATAGCTATGTGTGTGAGACTTCAGGTAGACACCTAAGAACTATGCCAAAATAATCTGCTACCACCATTTTAAGGACTGCTGAAGAATTTTGTGGCCTTGCTTTGAGCAAACAAAATAGGCATTAATCATCTGACCTTTGAATCTTGTCTCAACCTAAAAAAATCTCAAGCTGTACATCCAAATTTTTATTTCCCCCCCCTGTGCAAAATAAAATCAACATTATGGAAAACTTTCAAAACTCATCTGGAAATTGGTACCTCTTTGGGAAACTGTGCCTTTTTTTCTACACATAAGTAATTTCCATGGGAGAAGAGTAACTTCACAGTGTTGTGTCTTCCATATGTTAACAGTACTTTGCCCAGCTTTTGTGGTAATCAGGTGGTAATTTGAGTCTCTGTTGCTCCAAGATTCTCTTGACTGGATGTCACCTGAATGGCAGTAGAAACCAGGAGTGCTTCTTTTGGTATGAGATAATGGTGAACTCATACAAGGTGTTGGCTTCATTTACGACATGCCTTTGGTCCCCTTCTGTGGTACCCTGCTGCCAGTGATTTTAGGCTTGATTCATGTTCTACTTGTTTTTCTGAAGAAGGTGGGATTGTTGTTGAATCATACATGTTTTGATGCCAATTGGCTAAAACATTTGGTGCATGTATATTTTCAATACCGATAAATACTTCCTAAGTGCAAGATGAAAAAATAATGAGTTCTTGACCATCTCTCTCTGATTATTCTTGGTATTTTTCAGGCATGTTTTCTGTTTTCTCTAATATTAAAAACATTACCTCTGTTGTTTCTATTTTTGCCCACAGTGTATTTTATCTTTTTCTTATTGGTGTTGTGCAAAATTTATCCAGTATGAGGATGCATAAGTGATAAAAATACACACAGCTTTAATCTGAGTTATACTATTACCAAACCTCTAGCCTTCTAAATTTATGTCTTACTGCTGTTCCATGGCTCAAAATCAATCTACAATCTTCCTGTCTTTTGATATTTTTTAGTAAGGTCTCTGAATCCCCTTTGTGTAAAGAGTTACCTTGCTCACATCCTTCTGAAACTAGGTAGTGATTCTCTCTTTGCATGAGTGCAAAACTCTTTTAACAGTTTAGTTACATGCTTCTCTCTTCCTTCAGGAACTGCCTTGTGTAAAACCTCAGTGTGTAAAACCTCAGTAAAAATTTCTCTGAATGTCTTTGCCCCCCGCCCCGCCCCAATTCCGAAGAGCTTCACTTTGGTCATTCTCGTTCTTTGAACTCCTGGCATGAGAAACTTATGGACATTATGAAACACATCATGGGAACCTGTTAAAATGAACAAATGCTCCAGTGGGCAATGCACACGTGAAAGAGGAGGAACGCTGCTGAGAGAGTCTGCCTGGACTTGGTTCACACAGGTGCACTGCTGTGAAAAGCAACAGTTTAATAAAAAGTAACCTGAGTGGGAGTACAGGATGGTGTGGAAGCAGGTCAAGTCCTGTGCCAATTTCCCAGTGTTATTTCATTAGTCCTTTTGAGAGGGAACAGAATGGAGGCTACGTGCAAACAGAGTGCCAGGGGATGAGCTGGATTGCATTTAATGCAGTTAAAGTAGGTTTTCCTGTCCTCCTATTGTACATTTAAGTCGGGCAACTTTCCATGAATGTTCACTGTAGAACTTCCTGTACAAACCTGTGAGTTAACTGCAGATCAAATAGTTTCAAAGGGATTCTAAATTCTGCAGGGTCTTATTCTCACATCTTGCCTACGTGTAGGTGAGAGAGAAATGGATCCCTTGTATTGCAAATATTAGGGACAAGGTCTTGATGGGGCAATATGCTTGACCAGCATACCAGAATCTGGTTTTGTGCATTTGCTTCCAGCTTACTGAGATCCTCCTTGGACATTAAAGCCAGGAATATCTGCTAAGCATGCGGTATTTTGGAGAGAAAGGTTATGCATTTTAGTTAAGTCATAACTTTTAATGCAGAGGTGATTACTCATTTGTCAACAAATGACAAAATGCCTCCATTTGTAAGCAAAAAATATGTATGAAATGTATTTCATATATATGAAATGTAAATATTTGATCTATAGAGAGTCACACAGGTGATATTATTTTTTTTTTTAAAAATCCACTTAATAATCAAGTTTTAAGACTTTTTGTAGATTTTTATTATTATGAAACATTTCATTAGTTATTGTTATATTATCATATTACATATGATAATGCTAATATAATATTTAATTTATTTGTAATTCTATAGTCTCAAAGATAAGTGACCTTAACAAGTAGAAAGTAGGCAAAGCCAGCTGTGTGAGCACTTTCTAAAACAGACACAGTAGCAGCTGGTATCTGTCCATATTAGACTAAATCAATCAGACTTTGAAGTAACAAGGACTTAGAGAATGATGTTAATGTTTACTGATCAGCATAATAAATAATGCTAGATCATGCTTATTAACTTGTCTTTACTTATGGAAATTCAGTGTTCAGTATAATGTTGCCTTAAGAGTTCAGTACTTTTGAGTAGTACAACACAGGGGATTCCTCCAGTAAGTAGTAGCTCAAAAAAATCATGTTTCCTCTGATATAAAAAATAAAATCAGCTCTTTCTTCAGGCATTCAGGGGCAAAGACTTCCACGCTTACATGCAGTGCAATAAGCACAGTCAGTGCTGGAATGCTTTCTGTGTCTTAGTATAAGTGATGACTATAGACCTGAAAAGAGTCTGTATGGGTCTCTGAGCATCTGGGGATTGAAAGATTGATGATCTTTAAACGGTCCTTTTCAACCCCAACTATTGTACCTTAAGAAAAAATCTGCATTTGTATTTTAATAGAGAAAACATTTCAGTTCCAGATGCATGCCTTAACCATTAGATCAGGAAACAGAACTGCAACAAAAATATCAAAATTCAAAGAAAGTAATTAAGAAAATCTATCTGAACATATCTTAATGTATTTGAGTATCAATGATATATTTAGTCCAGGTGAGGCCACAGAGAAAGTTTGGGGATACAGTTCTCCTGCAACCTTGCTTGCTTTCTTCCTGCTCTTTCTTGTCACTGACTATTTTCCAAGCTTCTTGCATTTATGGTTTTTCTGTTGCAGAAAACAACTCACACAATTTAATTCTCTCCATCTCTCTGTCCTACTACTACTGTCATCTGTGGAAAACTCTAAAGCAGACCTCTGCAACCTGATTATACATTTTGTTTCTTGGACAGTTTGATGAAGTGTGGAAATACATGATGATACTGATGTTTTAAAATACCACAATCAGCAGAAACTCTTAAAGAAGCACTATAGGTTCTTGAGCAGCTCAAACATGGGTGGGACTGGAGAGCAGCTGGTTGATTTTTCTCTCCCTCTGTCCCTGGTCCTACTGAGACTTCCAGCATACCAATCTTGTCTAAAATAGCCATCTGGCTGTAGTCTTAATTTCTTTCCATCTTTAGTGGAGCTCCAGTAAAATCTTGGCTTCATTTAAGTTCAGTGACTTCACTTGATTTATTTGTTGTCATCAATTGATAACCTTTTCTCTCTCTCTTTCTCCTTTTTAATGTTTTTCTTTTAATTATACCAGATTTTTCTTTTTTCTGTTCTTAAGTCCCTTTTACTGAATCACACTTCTGACTCACTGTATTTATTTTCTTTAAGGTACTTCTCAATTTGTGATTTAAAATGTCATTTAATAACAATTATCTCATACAGTATTTTCTAAGTTTCTTGAGCATCTTTTGGAATACTGCAAATTTTTTTTCACCCTTAGTAAGGATTAGGGAGAAAGATCTACTTTGAATGTGTCAGCTGTATAATTTGCTTATGCATGTGGTTGGATAGACAGTGGGATAACACAGATTCAGTGTTGCAAACCACTCTAGTTGGTAGCTCGAGTCAGTGGTGTACACAACATGTAATATATGTGTGCATGTGTGTTTATGCCTATGTGTACATGTGATTTATGATCACATGCAGTAAGAGGGCTAATCAGCACCCATAAATCCCCCTCATGAGCAGGCTCATGTGAAACTAAACATAACTGAGAGTTTTACAGGGACTGTGTGGATCACAGTGGGAACACATCTGTCTTCTTCATTTAAAAAAAATATAATAAATGCTTCTCTAAAATACTGCTCCCTTGTTGTCTGTGTAATTTAGTCTGGCTCCAGGTTTCAGACTTACTTCTGGTGGTCCATATGACAAAAAAAGCTGTAGTGCCTCACCAGAAGGTGATTGCCATTGTGATTTATAACATAAGTAGGTCCTGAACAATAGATTATAAAAGAGACAGCTTTTTAGGGTGGTTGTGTGTAGATTCAGGAGAGAATATCCTGTTTTATGCAAGGTAGACTATGTTGTAGACCTGCAAACCAAACATGCAGACAAGGGTGTCAAAGGAGGAGAATAACCTAAGCTATGAGTTGGTTTTCTATTGAAGATTTCAAATAGTGGTACAAGCTGCAAACTGTTGAAAGAATTTAGACAAATGTTTTTGTTTTCTAGTTGAAACAAGTAACCAGAACATTGGTTCAGAAAATTCTCATTTTTGAAATGTTCATGAAAGTTGCAGATACTTCATATTCCAGAATGATGGTCAGGCAACTTTAATAAACAGGGGGAAAACACATTTGTTTTTAAAAGGAAAATAAAATACTGAACTTTCTACATTTTAAGATAAGAAACTTAACACTATACTCAAGATTTCTGTTCTTAAGAGATATTTATTTCTCAGCCTTACTAGGAATTATTCATCGGCCCTTGAAAGAATGAACAGGAAGCTCATCCTGAATTTTTAAGTGTAACATGTGTGTGCATATTCTGCTTTCCTCACTGAGTCATGGACTGCAGTATTTCTTCACCAATATGGTGTGCTTTCCAGTGCAGCAGAGACTTATTTTCTGTCACACATAGCTGGATGTTACATGCTTGCACACCTGAAGGAAGGAACAGGGCAACAGTTTAAACACTAGTGGCTTCTGAGCTCGTCCTGCTGGGAGAGCTGTGACTCCACACCTGCAGGAGGCTGTGCAGCAAATGCACAGAGGGAGGGATGTACTGACAGATCTCTGAACAACCTGGCCTTCCTAGGGAAAGGCAGTTTGCTAAATATTCCTTTAAAAAAATCTTTTCATATTAGTCAGAGACAGACAGAGGCAGAAAAGAACAGAGCAATGTAAGTCAGGACCCGAGTGACTGGGACTTTGGGGAAATCATGCTGTCTAAGGTGATCCAGCGTGGTGGATGTTTTCAGCTGAAAAATCACCTCTTTTGAAGCTTTTATCTACACAAAGGGGCTCTCATGCAAATTCGAGGTTCTTCAGGGTACAGATTTCTCATGTTTAACTAAACCAAGAGCTTGAGTTGCTAGACTACTACATAAAAAATTGTTATCATTTCGTGTTGTGATCATGCACAAAATCCTAAAAAACTCATATCACGGCTTGGTACATTTAAGGGGTGTGAGCTGTTTGCATGAAAATATTGGGATGCTTATCTTGTCCTCTGAACTATCTCAAGCGTTCCTGCGGCCTTGAAGTCATCTGCATATAAAAATGAGCTTAATTTTACCATATAGCTTATATATAATTGTTAGATTAACAGTAGCTGTGGCTTTTCCAGTCAGATAATTTTATTTTATTTTTTAACTATGAGGCAATTCACAAACTCATCAACTCCTCTAAACTACATGGTATTTCCTGAAAGACTTTTCTGTTGGTTTATGTGCAATAGAATTGTAATCACCTGTATTTAAATCTAATGGATTTGAAATAACCTACAGGCTTCCAGTTTAATGAGAGGTAGATTAATGAAAAAAGACCTTTTACCTCAGATTGCATGACAACATTTTCAAATTACATTCCTGAAACAGAGAATTCACTTATTCCAAGTAATTGGATGCTGACTAGGGTTAATATGTACAATGTCCTTAAATGAAAATGTTCTATTGTAAGTGGGACTGTATGATACCTGAGGCATTCTCAATAGATTTGGTTGGGCTCTGAGTTAATTATACTGCTTGCTATTTTTTGAATGAATTCAAGCATGAATTCTACACAGTAAAGATTGGGATAATTATATTCAATTCTGCTTGGTGCCCTGCTGAATGAATTGACCTTTTAGATAAAACTAGTCTCTTGAGAAGGAAACCTGAAGAAAGCCTGAACAAAGCAATGAGATGCAGCTGGGGGCTGGGGAAAAGCTTACATTTTTTTTTTTAATTTTTTTTTTTTTTTTTTGCAAATACTAAAGTAGTAGCTCTGTCAGAAAGACTGATTTTTATTCATTGAAAAAGTATTCCTGTGCTGGCAGTGATTTTTGTATACGCAGTACATAAAGTCATAATTTAAAGGCATTGATTTTTCTAAGCTGTAACATGACTAAAAAGATGCAGCAGCAGAGCACTAGAAAAGTTCAGTGTACACAGGTGTTCCAGGGTTCAGCAAGGTACCATAACCACACGCTGTGAGTGCAGCCATGGTGCCAATAATGCTGTCAGCACGACTGGCAGCACTGAAGGAGGGTGGGGAGGAAGGACAGTGTTTTCAAAGCAATTGCTTTAAAAGAGGGAAAGGACTCCCAAGGACCAGCAGAGCAGTTGCTCTGAGTGCAAACCTGGAGAGTGTCCTTTGAGGGCAGAGCACTGTGTTCACTTGCCACCTGTTGCATTCCCATGTATTATGGAAACATCTAAAATTACCATGGAATATTTTCCTTGTTTTCCTTTTTTTCCCCCAATTTTTCCATTTTCCAAAAGCAGTTGTACTTGCAACTTGTAATAAGTGACCCTTATATGTAGAAAAGGCATTCATTTCTTTAGCACCTTTTTTTTCCTGTCTTTGTGATAAGTCTAAGATAAGTGCTTAGAATGATGAGCTTCTGTGTTGATGCCAGGTGATAGAGACAGTTTTTTGAAGGTTTTTTTTGCTCTCTACATATCTTTTTTTCTCTGAGGGTGTCTGCAAACAGCACAAAGTACTTCTGTAGCTGTTCTGTGTACATTTTTTAAATTACTTTCACTGTGTAGTTGAAAATTATTTCCATTTATAGTGTAGGCATAGTTCTCTGTGTAACACCAGAATTATATTTGTTTGTTTGTGTCACTTAAGCCAAAATACTCCTGCAGTTTAGTCTGACAAAATTTCACTCTTGTGAGTAATTCTTCCCCTGCTGGAGAGTTCCCTGTTGGTGCCATGTCAGTAAGGCAGCAGAATTTAGCCCGTAATGTTAGCTGGATTTATGATAAGGGCAAATGTTTGTAACAACTTTTTTGATGGGGTTCCAGTCTCTTAAGCACGTACATTATCTGTTACTGATATATCATTTATGTAGAGAATACAGTTGTCACTCACTTCATTTAATTAGATTATGGATGCTAAATTATCTACTAACATAAAATGTGATTTTATACTGCAGATTACAAAGGTTTTAAGAAGTTTAATATGCTACTTTTTAATTGGTGAACAGTACCCTAAGGATTCATATGGGGTTTTGTTTGTTTGTTTGTTCTTTACTGCAGTAAAATGTGAACATACCACAATATCACTAAAGATGGTTAGTTGCAAATGGGATTTGGGTCAGTGAAGTTGGCTAGGATTTATTTTGCATAAAACAGATCTAGGAGGTATAAAATGGTAAATGTAGTAATCAAAGGCTTGTATTTTGGCAGTGAGATCACTGAGTTGAGAACTGAATATCTTCTGGTCTTTACACTCCAGTTAGCTACAGTCATTTAGGTAAACGAACAATATATTTATTGCAAATGCTTCCAAGTTTGTACTGACTATTAATGTAGAATAGCCTACTTTCTGCTGTGTTTTCCAATCCATTAAATGAATAATCTTATATGTATAGGGTCTGCCACACCTTACTGCATAAATTCTTTGCCTTATTTATGTCTGCATTTAGTTGTACAGCTGGTAAGTCATTTGTTCAAAAGAGGTAAATGGCTGGTTTTGATCCTTAGACTGTGAAACAGGGATTCACAAAGTGGTTATGGTCCTAATAAATTGACTGAAATATTGGGAACAACTTCAAGGATCTTATTCGAGCACCTAAATTAATACCCAGACCTTGTTTTTTCTGCACTCTTGGTTGTATTTTACTGTTGAAAGCTCAAGAGCTGTTAGTTATAAGACTGCCTAGGAACACCTTTTCTGCCAGCATAGGCTTCTGCTCTTGTTAAAAGTAAAGGCTACACAAACAAATCCAATCCTTACGAGTGACTTAAAAACATTGTCTGAATAGCTCATATTCTTGGTGGTGTTCTCCCAGCTTTACCAGGAATTCACTTTAGCTGTAGAATCAGCATATGCTTATGCTGTTTACAAGAGTAATTCAGTAGAATAAGCTATAAACCAGGCCTTCTGATTATGTGTCATGCACAGAATACCAGTTACATGTTTTCTACCTGGTGTAAGGCCAGATCCTGAGACCTTGGTTCACACAAATGAGATCAGCAACAGTAGTTAATTATTACTGGCTGAAGCAAGGGCTGCAGTTCTGGGTGCAGTCAGCATTCAAGATCCAGGCACTCTAAATTCCTCTTCCCCAATAATGACTCCCTCATCTCTTCTTGAATCAATGGGAGTTGAAGGGTTTTCACCCTCTGAATTGGGTTCTTGTTTCTACAGAGCTGCTTAAGCCACACCCATGTGAACAATGTAGAGTTACACTGATCGCTGGTGGGGCAAATGGACTGGTTTTCAAACAGCAGTTAGAAGCTTTTACAAGAAGGGGACTCGCAGTGAAGAAAAGCAAAACCACTTAACATCCTGCTAGGAGAAGTATTGGAGTTTCAGTCTGATGAGAGCTCTTGTTCTTCTATTCCTCTTTCCTTCCACAGTGTGTGGGACTGACTTTCATTAAAATTATTTGCATGTCTGCGGAGCTCATGGCATCCTCTGGCATAATGCTGAAGTTGTTCAATTCAGTTTAAAAGCTGTGGAAGAAAAGGAGCTAAAATGACCTGTGTTCTGTTGCCCTGTATGGAATTGTAATGCCAGAGATTAACAATAATTTAGCAGTGATTGTTGCCCTCGTCTAATGACTCTCTGTGTATTGATCTGCTTAACGTAGGCCATGTAGAAAAAGAAATAGTACGATCTCAGAAAGAAGGAATTAATTTTTGTAAGACTTGAGACCTCAAAAGTCCCAGATGATACCATTCTTTTGGCTTTTTACTTAGCAAGGTGTGGCTTGTAAGCTAAATGCCATTGGCTTATTAGTCCTGCCTATACTATCTGTTCTGGTATATACTTATATATATATATTATTATATTATAAATACTATAGTGCATATGGAACAGTCCATATGTGTTTATCTGATAAATTTCTACTGTAAACCCCTATTATATGTCAGACACCTACTTAGTTGTTGGTAATCTTTCTTATTATTGGATATTTGCTTTCACAGAATGATCTTGGGGAAAAATGTGAATTGTGTTTGAGCTTTTATTTGAAGGTAAATGTCTGTTTTCCACAGGGATGTACTCACTTCAGGAGCTAATCATTAGGTGGGCACCACAGGTGTGTGTGCATCCTGGGCAACATGCTTATTGTGCTGCAAAGCTGTGTTCTATTGCAGTTGTGGAAGGAGAGAGGATTTCTTTTTCCTGCTTACCACCATGGATCTAGACAGCTTTACCCCTGAAGCAGTTGTTTCTGGTAATAAATTCCCATTTTCTATGCCCTATCTTATTTTGTGCATGCCATTGTAGTATGATCTGTCATAGTGTGATCTGTGTAGTCTCTACCTAAATAACTCCTTTCAAATGATGTCTAAACAATTGAAGATCACACAGGACTTAAGTTGCATGGGTGATGGGGTGATCTAAGTAGTTTGGCTACCTGTGTGCTCCTGAAAATCTGGAAAATGGCCGTTGTTTTGATTCCTCTTTTGTGTTGCCTGAAGGTCTACAGGCATCCCTGGAGTTGTTGACAATCCTACATCTTCCCCTGTGAAAAAAGTACAAGTAGTACAGAGAGGAGTGCATGTTGTTATGGGCTAGAACAGGGAGGATTGGGAAGTTCATGGGAAAGGCAGTTAGATTCCTGTTGCTGTAGGAATGCTGACTTTGCCTGTCTTTTAGCCCACAGTTGTCAGCTGCCAGGCTTTCAGCACAGGAGGTGAATTTGAACCCGCATGTGCTGTTTGTACTGTAGTCATTAACAGCATTTTGTCCTAAATAGGGTAAAAAGCTACCAAGAGACATCACTAACTTGAAAGGGGTAAGGCAAAAGTCAAAAGTGTGTGCAGTTAACATATTATGGTTTCTCCAAACAGAATTCTAAGTAAATGCCTAAAAGGTCCCTTTAAAAACTAGCAGGGCCTTAAACAGGTACAGTCAGCAGGAAGTTTTATTCTGCTAACCAAACCCAAAGATATTTCCCAACTGATGTAGATAAAGTCTTTTAGACCATGTACAATTCCTCTCATCTCCAAATCTGTTCAGTTGTTGCATCCCAGTGAATAATTGCTTAAACCCATCAGGTTTGGGGTTTTTTTTCCCCGTTTATCCCTTTAGAAGCTTCTTGCTTTTCAGCTGTTAATATATTTCCAACAGAAATTTTGCAAAGTATATTGGGCAACTTTCTCAGTGAGAACAGATTGTGTAAGTAACAGCAATAGCTTCCTCTTGCTGCTTCTGGCAATACGGATATTCACCACACACACTTTTTAAATTTCTTGGGCCAAAGAACACTTAAAGTTTCAAAACATTTGTTACCAAGGCACTAGCTGTAATTGATAATAATTTAGTAAACTGAACTGATGAGAAGGGTTTTGAAAACAATTGGCTGTTGCATATCACAGATTTTAGTTTAGAACACGAAAAGTCTTGTGTAACCATCTTTTTTGTATAGGATTTTTTTTAGCACTATGGTCTTTATCCTAAACCTCTGTTAAATTATTTTTTTCCTTGACTAAAATCTGGATAATATAAGTTTTCTTTACTTCTTGTGTAAAGAAATGACCTGCTTTGGTGAATATTATAGCTCACAATTTTAAGGTTTCAGTGAGTGTTCTTTCCTTGCTACCTTTGTGACAATCCCCTGTGCAAGGTTGAGCTGAGGGCCAGAATCCTTATGTAAGAAACACTGCATTCCCACCAATTTCAAGAAAAGCAGATTGGTATAACAGGGCATGATTGAGGCCTGGCCACAAAAGTGTTTGCAGGATGCTGCTTGGTCTGCATTCAACTAGAGAAAAGGCTTGGGACTTAAGCTGAGAAAACTCAAAATTATTAAACCATCAACATGGAAATAAAAGGAAAATACAAGTTCTGTTTCAGTGAGAAATAGGGAGCTTTTGGAATTGACTCTGTTTTTATCAGTGCTAACTCTATTACTGAGGCATAAAAGTGAATTCTTTTATCTCTTAGTTCATTCAATACAAAGTTCAGGTATTTGCTGCCATGGACCTGTTTCCTGTTTGTAGGCTTTGCTTAAGTGTGGCTCTGTAAAACATATGTATTTAGAACACCTTGACTTCAGTTTCCTTTCTCTTCTAGAAACCAGTAAAAATGCGACAATGTGTACTGTGGCAAAAGATTATTTTTGATCAGTTGCATTTTGACTTTTACAAATTTAAAGATGATCTGAAGTCTGTTTTCATTTAATACTGATTAATGCTCCAAGATACTGATTAATACTCACTGAGATTAAGATAAATGAGGAGAGTTCAGCAATTGCTTGACTTGCTGTTGTTAAAAAGCACAAATCCTTACTATTGTTTTGCTTCAGCTCTTTCATGGATGTTTCATCCATATTATAACATGGGATCTTCCTTATTTCCCAAATTAGAGAACTTTTAAAAAAAAGTCTTTGTCAGATTGATAGCTCTAGATAGCTGCAGTGATACTCAACAAAAGTGTACATGTAAATTGGCCCCAAATCTGCGTTTTACACAGGGAATCCTTGTGATAGAAGCTGAAAAAGTTGATTTAGAGTTCCATACCAAGCGCTGTGCTGGGATATGTGGGAACAGAGCTAAGAACTGGAACAAAAATGTGTCTAGTTTTTATAACTTCCCCTTACAAGCCAGTCCTATCTACCTCTGCTTTTCATTATAATGGTAAAGCTTTTGTTCATATTTCTATGAACAAATACCTGAATATTACAGGGATTTGCACACAAACATCACGGGAAATGGAACTCAATTCTTTGACTGATTTGATGGGGAATCAAATCACAAAAGTAGAGTCCAAAGCTTTAGTACCAGCACGGTTTATGTATATATATATATATATGTATACATGTGCACACACACATATAGAGTGTCTGTTTTGCTTTTATGCTGCCTCACCTGTGCTAGTCTGACTGCCATGTGTGTGTGTTTCTAAAGTAAAGTGGAAGTTTCAAAATGAGGTTGCAATATGTTGACAAAAATAGACCAGTAAGTGTGAAATACATTGAAGCAAAAGTCATGTGAAAGCCATTTTCAGAAACTATTTTTGTTTACTGACTGTTATTGACTTTTGAGAGTATCCTACTCAGAGATACTACTTTTGAGTAATTGTGGGACTTGGAGTATTGAACATGTCAGAATAAAACCTGAAGCATCCTGTGCATTCTTGCTGAAAACTTGATGTATCTAGCTATTATTCATGGTTTTAGCCTTTGTAGACTTTCAAGAGCTTGTTCACACTCCATTAGGCAATTATGGAAAAGGATTAAGTTTTTTTTTTTGAAGTTATATATTTGGTTTTGGTCTTATGGCAACATGAAGCTCAAGGAGGTAGGCTATTGTTTATAGTTATAAAGCAGGGAGGATTAAGTAATGACATTCTTATTAAACTTTTGATAAATTAAATGGAATAATGAATTTTCTTTTGTTCTTACCTACAGAACACAATTGTAAGGTATTAACTTGTCATAGAGATTTATATCTTAATAATTTTAAGCAAAACTTTTCAACAATTAAAATATTACCTTGATGAAATTAAATAAAGGCATGAAGTTCTTTATACCTTTCTTTGCCTGTGTTTAGAACAACTTAAAAAAAAATTTATGGTGACAGATATATTGACAAAGGTATTTGGAAAAAATGAATTACTGTGTGCTGCTCCTTGCTTTGTCTGTGTGCATAAATGATGTGACCCAAGAGGGATGGATCTGAGGGACCAACCCAAATGGTTGGCACTGATGTTGTCCTTGTGACAGAGGGTTATTTTATCCTATCTCTGTGTGAATGACTACCCATCAGTGGTTGGAACCCATTGGCTCCATTCCTGGAGCTCTCTGGGTTCAGTTTTATCTCCTTTTTTTTTCTTCTCTAATCCTGTTATGTGATTGCTTCAGAAGTGGTAAATGGGGATGATTCACCTCAGAAGCACACTCTTGAGCCAAACAACAGCTTATTATGTAGAAGGTTATACAAGATGTTTAATATGATCCTCTTGATCTTTATTACTTGAATTTTATTTAGTTTTTATGGCTGCAATGTAGAAAGCTTCATTGGTTTTTTTGGAAAGAAGCTAGGTAAAGTGAAAGTCAGTCACATTACATATTTGTCTGAGTGAAGAGAAGTGGAGATAGTAAGGATGAATAAAAGCAATCCCAGCCTCTGCTTATGGCTTCTTGTGTGGGCAGAGATAATCTCAGATTCTTGCCACCTCCCAGAACTGTCCCTGGGTATTAAAAGACTTTGTCTTCTCTCAGATTTTTTTCTGCTTGGTTTTGATCTATCAAAGTCCTTTGTATCAACTCTCCTCTCCTCTTCCTCTCTCTTCTCCCCTCTCTTCCCCAAGATGTTCTATACAGAACTGTCCTTGAATATTTATTGGGAATAGGTGGAGGGAAGGCTGGTTATTTAATTACAACTAGTAAGCAGTTTGCCTCTTAGGAGAGTTGTGCTTTTACCTTCACTCTTTTTAAGAGGTGTAAGTATGTTTGGAACATAATGGAAGTGCTTTAAGAAAACAGATTAAGGGAGCGTTGTCTACTATAGATGCAAAAAAATGTTTTCATGTTCAGTTTTAAAGGGCTAAATATCCCCTACATTTCAGTGCTCAAAGCCCTTTCAGCACTGGTCAGATTGTGCAATTTACTTGTCTTTTTTTTTACCTTGAGAAATTACTGTGAAGTACACCACTGCCTGGCATTCTGGCTGTTTGGCTGTTTCTTTTTTAGTGCATTGGTGTTAGACAGAAGAAAGATGCTCAGAAGTGAATAATCATTCATTGGCACCTGTTTACAAATTCCATAGAGAGTATCAAAACACAGAGCAATTTTTTAGTTTGCTTCATTTTTTCCAACACTTCCAGTTCTTTGCTACTTTGCTGTGTTGTCCAATGACAAAAGACAGTCTTTTGTATGAACTGGCCCATCAGCTGCACAGTTGGCCTGCACTGGTTGTGCACAGCCTCTGTTTAAATGTGCCTCATGCTATGAATACTGATCTACTCTCTTGAATGTTGTCTGTTCTAGGGAAAAAAAAAAATCAAAACAGGTGGAAAAAGTATTCTGTTTTCTCATAATGACAACTGGGGATGTCCCACCTGGAATAATGTAATCTTTGTCATCTTCTTTAACACAGTGCTAACTTTGCATAATACGTAACTTGTAATTTTTTTTACTTCAAGCCCTCATAAATTTAATTTTTTTCCCTATTTATCTATGGAATGAATTATTCTTTAAGCTTGCAGTGTATGAAGCTATGAATTACTGAGATCTTTGGTAGTGAAGTTTCCAAATTTACAAACAATGACAGTTTCATTTTCATACAATGCATTTCTAGTAGTCAGACATGTTGAAGTTCTTTACAGAGCATATAAGTATGTGCTAGTGTCAAAATAAGTTTATACAGGCTAAATCCTTTGGTCCCTGCTTAAGCTGGGTCATCCCAGAGCACATGGCACAGGATTGTGTCCAGATGGTTCTTGAATCTCTCCAGTGATGGAGACTCCACTGCCTCTCTGGGCAATCTGCCCCAGTGTGTGGTCACTGCACAGTAAAGAAGTTTTCCTCATGTTCAGATGGAACTTTCTGTGCACCACTTGTGCCTGTTGCCTCTTGTCCTATTGCTTGACACCACTGAGAAGAGCCTGGTCTGTCCTTTTGACTATTACACTATTATTTGTGTTCATGTTTGGTGCTACTGTAATTTTGTTAAAACAGTAGTTGACGTGTTTTTAAATGATGACTGAGCTTTCCAAAATTATTTAAGCCATATGGGAGTCCTATTATTTTGTAAAATTCCATGAGGCTTAAGCTCTTAATGAACTGAATGCTGATAAGATATCAAGAATTTTTTAAGCACTGGGGTACTAGTATGGTAGTTATTCCATAATATAATCTCTACAATAGCCATTCTTCTCTTTTGTTCTGCTGAAGAAAATGTCTTCATTTAATTGCATAACCTGGATATTGTTTACACTATGTATATATATGAAACAGATGCTGTGGGATCTTTTCTTTATAGGGAGCATCCTGTTCTACTCCAGTACTGCAGCTGGTTGTGAAAGTACTTGCTAGAGAGGTAAAAGGCATATTTTCAGAATGCCTTTGGTCGAGGAGTACGTGAAGTCCACATTTCACTCCACCACTCTAAGTGCTGTGGGCTGTGTGTATAGAGTGAGTGGCAGCCTGCTCTTTCGTGCTCAGAGCCACTTGGCTGAACCTAAGGGAATTACCTGAGATGTGGAAGAGCCCTTGAAAATGAATTCCACTTTCACATTGAGGCCTAGTGCAGAACTGTAGGGAGGATCTTAACGTAGGCAAGACATGGGATCTGAGACAACCCAATCTTTAACATTTGACATCAACTCAGTCTGGTGCCCTGCCACTCAGTTTGTTTGCTGTTGTAAAACCCATTTTCAGACACTGTTTGCTGAACATGCCCATACCTCTTAGCATCCCTGCATCCATCAGCTAGAGCTGTAGCAAGTGAATGTTTGGTGAGACCAGTTACCGAGTGGTGCAGAAGAATATTTCAAAATGCCGTCAAACCTATTGGTAATCAGCACAGGCAAAGAAGCATCCTACACAGGAACACATTTTCTTATTGTTCCTTTAGTGAAACAGGCTGATGTAATAGGAGGAATGTCTTGATGGCGGGAGCTTTCTTTTAAAATTACATTTACTCTTTCAATTACCATATTCATTTCTCATTAATAGGGTATTTCAAGGCCTTGTATTTTTGAAAGGGAAAAGGTTAGAATTATGGGCTAGCAGCTGGTTTTGATAGGGCGCAGTGAGCAAGTTAATGCTTACCAAACATTTGAAATTGCTTTTCAATTTCTGAAATCACTTTGCAGCTCTTCAGCTATTTTTTGGCTGGCTGCACTTTATCATATTAATATAATAGTGTGCAGAAAAATATTGCATTTAAGTGTTCTGATGAAATCAAGCTGTTATGCTGCATGTGTGTGATATTGAGTATATTTTTAGTGTTTTTCTTAGCCCATAATGATGTGAGTTTTGGTGCCTTTCAGAAGCTATTTGTCAAGGGAAGAGGTTATGGTTAGTTTTGAAAGGGTAAAATGCATTTTACAGCCTTACAAAGCCTCATTTAACTGAAGTAAACCTCATTTTAGCCACGTCTGAAGGTAATGCCTAGAAAAACCTAATTGTGAAACTTTTTTTTTTTTTTTTTACTTTTTAATTTGGGCAATCCTCTTTTTCATTGGTTTATCCAGTTGGTTGCTGGATCCAGGAACCCTTAAATTTCCATCATGCCACATACGCAGTCTTCTGCCAGGGCCACAGATACAATTCCAGAAGTTTTACCAACAATATGTAGAATTATTTGTAACTGGTGTTCCTGAGAGCACTACCAATATTGTGCTGCAAAGAGTTCTTGAAGATTTCAACTGTTCATATAATTCAAAGAAAATGTGCTGTCTGTAATCCCTAAATGAAACCAAGAGAAAGTAAATCTTTTAAATTATACTCTCATACATAAAATGTCTATAACAAATTGATCATGATGGAAGGAAAGAGAAGGAAATCTGTTATAAATTTTAGTAAAATATTTAACTTTATTTAGTAATCTCAATCAGATGGCATAAATAAGGCAGAAAAGCACATTTATTTTCATTATGTGGTCAGAGTCATTATCTCTTTTCTCCTGGTATGTTTTTCCCCCATTCATTTATTTTCCCTTTTTATAAACAAAACTTATTAGCCCCCCAAAATGCACAAATGATGAAAACTAATATATGTATAATCTCAACCATTTACTTCTGCTTACTCTTTTGGGTTCTTCACAGGGTGATTTTTCTGTTGAAATTTTTTTCTAGAATAACTTTGTCTGGTGCTGAGCTAGATCATTTATCAGGACCTTGCATTTTTTTCAATCTCCTTGGTGTTTGTATCTTCCAAAAAACTAAATATTTCAGGTCTGATAATAAAACCTGGCTCTTTTTCAGTACCTTTAAATTATTATTACTGTGGATGGTTGTGGAGTTGTTCTTTGCAATCTTCAACCTGTTCAGTACAATAGAATTGATTATTTTACTTTTGAATCCAGCAGGTCTTTTATTTTGTGAAAGCCTAGCAAAAGCTCATTGATTTACACCAGAGTTGGTTTGCTGTTTTCTTCAGTCAATACTGTCGCATAATAAAAATCTTAAACAGGCAGTTTCAGCAATGTCCTGTTTAGTGTCTGCTGCTACTGAATACAACCCTGCAGCTTTGATTTAAATAAGAATATGATTTTCTTCATAACTTAGAATTTGATCAATGTATGGCATCTCAGATGGATCAACAGGAATATTAATTAATTGTCTCAGTCCTGGATAGTTTTGCGTTGGCAATTCTATAACAGTCACAAGCGACTAATAATGTTTTTACTTTTATTGTATTTTTAAATGCTTGCTCAAGGGAGAGAAATTAACTAATAAGCTACAAAATAGGAATAAATTATAGCAGATATTTTGAGAGATGTTCAGATGGCCTCAATCTAAGCCATGGTGTATCTAGTGTTAATGTTTTATTGGCTTGATGCCTTTGAAGGCCTAGAGTCAAACAATAGGAAGCACTTGACACAAAGTAGGTGGAATTTTGTTTGTCTCTGGTTGAGCTGCCCAGTTTCACTGAATTTATTTGAACTTCAAGGTTGCAATGAAAAGTTCTGTCTGCAAAAATTGAAGACTGAACAGTGAAGAAGGAATGATTAACTACTTTAAGAATGATGCAGAGGGAAATTAGTACAACAGCATTGCTGTGCTCATTAAGCCTGTCCATTCCAGAGGCATAGAGAAAATCCAACTGTTTGTTGTTGGATGTCACCTTCTCACATAAAAGTGGAGTCAGAGGGACTCTGAAAAAGAGGCAGGTGCCATGATCTTCCTTTCTTTTGTAAAAGTAGAGTTAGGTTACACCTGTGGATGTCATTGAAAGATGGAATGACTTGGTTGTACACTATAAAATTAATACTGAAATCACTAACTAGAGCAATGGGAAAATTTTATTTGTAATACAAATAAATTTGAAATCAAGCTGCACATAAATGAGCTCTAATTCTTTTTTTTCATTTTTTGATTAAATAAATGTGGTTTGGATTAAAAAAAATACTTATTTGTATTTTACCTGAGTCTTCTCTGTCAAGATACCTACATTTCTGTTAAAAGTCATACAGTTGGATTTATTTTTGCTCAGCAATTTTTAATTTTTAATACATTATGATCGTATCCAAATTGATGAATGATATACTGTGAACTCTGTTCTGCTTTGTCAGTTAAAATGGTGGCTTGTAGAGGTTTTCTTCTTACATGTAATGGTGGTAAAAGGGACATTGATCCAGCTTTTCTCACAGGATTTGATAATAAATATGACCATGTTTCAGGCATGTTAAAATCCTGCCCTTTCTAATAGGTAGTAGGATTCACCCATTTCATTTGACCATTCTGACAATGTGCAAAGGAGGGAAGTTTCAGGTGTTCAGAGTATTACACAGTCATTTAGCAGCAACACAAAAAACCTTGAGAAATATGTGCAGCAATGATTAATCTACCATCCATGTAACATCATTACTGCAAACAATGCTTTTATCCAAAGTTGTAGCAATTTCAAAGGATCTGTTATCAGAACAGCTGTGGCTCAGGTTCAGCAAGCCAATATGTGGGATTATATAGCATTCAGGGTCCTAAAGTCTACAGAGCGTTATATTCATTTTACATGAGTAGAACACAAACAACTAAAAACCGGTTCTATTTCATCTGTTTTATTTTATATTAGTTCCCCTTGAAATAAAGTGGGATGATAATTGATTTCTGGTCCAAATTTCTCTGTGTAATAGTAGATGTGCAGAGAGCTTTGATCCTATTAGGATTTCTACTCTTAAGAAAGAAATTAATATATTTTATGCAGTTTTTGTTGTTGTGTTTCTATGTATGTAATGTAGGGATGTACTTATGTAAATATATGCAGTTATAAGTGGCTTCCAGTGGTCAGATAAATAGTTCTTGTATTCTTCTAGAAACAATGGAAAGATCAGCAATGAAGTGCTGATGCTGGGACACTGGTTATTACTGAACAGAACTAATGATCAATATTTGAAACAGGGCTATGAACAAGTTTGAGGATTCAAAGATATGGCATCCTTTTTTTTTTTTATTTTCTGCAGAGAACCAATTGCAGATGCACAGATCTTGTAGTGAGATATTCTTTCCAGAGCAAGACATAATGATAAAGATCAGAATACCCATAATGTCAGCTTAGCTTGTGGACAGTGAGAGGACTCTGCAGGAGGTATATGAAATTTGAGTGCATTAGAGTCCTAAGGGTCTAAATTCTCAAACAAAACTAGCACAATAAGCACTTTCTCTTATTAACATTACCTTGATCGTGTTTATGTGTTTGTGTTCCTTGTGAGTTTCTAAGTGTGCCTTTATTTCAATTTGCATTTTGTCCTGAAAGTGTAGATATTAAATTTGAGAAACAATCCTAGCTAGAATTTCCATCAATAGAGGTTGAACAAGAAAACGTAAGCTGATCATGATACACTGTGCCCTTGCCCATGCGGTGACAATGTTTGGATAAAGGCAATTCGTAAAAGATTAAAGAACTGACTTTTCAAGTACTTTTAACATATTTGGCTAGATGAATGAGTAATTGAGTGTCATCATATGGTTAAGCCTTTCAAACCATACATTAATTGAGATATTCTAAATGTTGACTGAATCCTCAAAAATATGGAAACCAAATGTGAACCTCACTGCTATGATCTAATTACATCCTCTTTCTCAGATGGTTTCCTTAATAACTTAAAGGTTATTGATGCATTCCTCATATGCTGCAACACTTACATGTGTAGGTCAAGTGTCTCAGTGCATTATTTTGGTGGTGGCTTCATTTTTATCTGGTTCCTTTCAAAGCTTTCTCTCCCTTTGGAGAGCTTGTTAAAGCAGGAAAGGAGAGAAATGCAATGTGCTTTTATTACTCCTGCTCCACCAGGGCCATAAAACAGGCTGCAAAGGTTTTGAATGTCCTGCCTAGCACAGCAGGCACCCTAAGCTAAATACTAGAGAACATCACATCCTCTCAGACATGGTAGAAAAGAAAATGCAATGTACATGAGTAGCCTTTAAAATCTGTAAACAAATTGCATATTTGCTTCAAAAATGTGAAAGCAGTTATTGATTAAATGGCATTAGAGTGCCCTTGGCTTTAAAAGACATTTAAAATAGGAGGCAATGCTCAAGATCAATAATAGATTTTATATTTGTGACCTGAAAAAGTAGCAGCACCTCATAATTTAAAGTCAAACGGTTCCTTGTGATTCTTGCTCACATATCAAGATTTTCTTTTGTGTCCTTTATACATCTGTTAAAGCATCTGTGACCAGCTTCCTTTCTGCCAAAAGATGGCAGGAATCTAAGGATTTTTTTTTAATATAGCATTGTTTGTTCCATTGTGCACAGCTTTGACTGGGCCAAATTTCTCCTATTCTTCAAGCAGAGAGTAAACGAAACATTAAATATTTTGTCACAGATCAATGCAGAATTTCAGTTCCGCCAGTATAGTGACCTAAATTCTAATTTGTGTAAAGTAAGGCTGATACATCTCTCTTTTCTGAAAGCACAAAGAGTGTCTATAACTTACTTGAGTGACCTACAGCAGAGGAGGACCTGTTGGTTGCAGCCACGGTATCTGACTGCTGAGTTTTATTTTATATTGCCCAGAGAGAAGTATGCTTTTTCCCACAGTTGAATGGTGTGTGTATTTGCTGGATTTCTGACTCAGTCCAGTGAAACTACCCATTTTTATCATTGCTTTATTTACAAGTGTACAGAGTACAAAGGCTTTTCCTTTAATTTTGTCTCAGGGTAAAATAGCTAATCTGTTTTGACATGCTATCTAAATGACACTCAAACTAGTATATGGACTAACTCATCCATAAGTCATTTCTTTTATACACATGTACTGCTGTGTCCAAGAAAAAGAGTTATATTGGCTGCAAGAGTTTGAATAATAATGGTCATTAATATGTCGAATTGAGGGTCACCACATTCATCCCACATATCAAATCCCCTTTCAATGAGATCAGTTCCATCAGCTGTCAGATTCCATTAAATATATCCCCCAGACCTACTGACCAGCTGACAGTAGAGAAACTCAAAACCATACACCCACTATTAGCATTATAAAATGTGAAATCAGCTGGAAGGAATGATAGCAGAACTGAAAACAAAATAGATGAAAATCTATAATGCCCTTGTGTCTTCCTAAACAGAAACCCCTAAGAGTTAAAATGCCCCCATAAAACATGGAAGTAAAAACAAAGGTTGTCACATTGTTTTCTTCATAACCTATAATGATTCTTTTACCTTTTGTTAATGCAAGATTTGCATAAATGTTTCATGAGGTTAATACAATGCATAAACTGAGCAGTTTATTAAGCAACATCTGTGCTGTTTTCTCAGATAATGCAGTGTTGTTTCCAAGTCACTGAAATATAACCTGTCATAAGGTTTTGGTTGTTAAAATACTTGTTTTGCAAGGCCTGTGATCACATCTGACATTTTTAGCAGATGCCACAGTAATACAAAAGAATTCCTTAATACCACAATATGTGTTAGCAAAGCACCCCGGAAGAAGTGGAAAGTATTCCACTGAGCTGGTATAGTTCTGTACCGTGCATAAGACATGAGAACATCTTGTGTGTCATCTTTCAGATAAAAATACCCTATTTCAAAACTAGCACAACTGCCCATGAGACTTTTACCAAGTAAGATCTTATAGTTCTTGACAGTTTTTGACTTTGCCATAAAACCGCTTTATAGTTTGTTTGTTTGTTTGTTTGTTTTTAAATTAGGAGTGGGGAAAAACTTCGCACGGCCGCAGTTTTATCTTGATATCGGTGCCATATGGGAGTCTTTTAGGAGAAAAAAAAAAAAAAAGAAAGAGAAAAAAGTTATGAGACCAATAATTTTTAATGAAACTTGGCTTAGCTCTTGACGCAGGTCATGCAGATAAAAAGTGGGTGCATGAATTCTGTAGCCATATTCCTCTGTTTTTCTGGCAAGGATTAAAGAAATGTAGTTTCAATTAAATCAGAGAGTAATGGAGATATGTTTTATATTATTGATTCTGTAAGTAATAATTTGGGCTTTTTTTTTTTTCTTTTTTCTTCCCATGTGTTTAGCTAACTCTTCACCAAGAAGTATGGTAATTCTGGTCTTTAAAATTTGTGTTTGTATCTCCCTTCCCTCACAAATCCCTGACTTTTTTTGGTTGTTAATTTGAAATAATTTCATGTTTTCATTGCAAGATATCCTTAAAGTGAGAGTATGTAGGCCCTAATGATGTATGAATGTTTTATCTTTGGCCTAAAGATTTTAAGATTACCATTGAGGTAGGAAAATAATATTTTTGGAAACTGTTAATAATATGTTTGCAGCAATTACTTTGCCCTTTATAAGATTGTACACTGGAGTTTGTGCTTCTCTGTCCATGCAAAATTTCCATCGACCAGTGAGGTAGTAGAAGAGCCTTTGACAAGCAGACTCTGTGAGAGCAATTAGGCTGATCAAGTATCCCAACTAAATTCCAGGTTGGGTGACAGTAGTCCAGAACCTGAATGGCTTCTTGTGTTTCCATTTGAGGACATTTGTTTATTTTCTGATCTATCTTGGATAGTGTTAGCTTGCTTTTGAACAGTTGCCAGATCCTGCAAGATGTAAGGGAGAAAGTTTCTCTGCTGTTGGAAGGGCAGTTCCCTCAGCAGGAAAATGTACCAGGGTCCAGAAAATCTTAGCAAGTCAGAACAAAATTGTGCAACTTTATATGGAAAAACTCCTATTGCAGACTTTGCCTCAGTCGCAGAAAGTAAAATGCCGGATCCAAATGAAACAAGGGAAATTTAGGTAGTTATAATGACACAATTATCCCATTAGAATTTGTCAGGAATACTATTGTTAACACATAGTTAGTTTCAGTGTGAACTTAGGATGCACAAGGAATACAAGATCAGACCCGATATAATGAAGGGATCATTTACACACATTATCCCCACAATGAAATGCTGTCACCCCTTGGTGGAAAACACAGCTGCTTTTTAAAAGCTGCTTTACTGTAGTAAGTGTGTAACTAGAGCTGGTTGAAAAACATGAAAATGATTTTGTGAAACATTTTAAACTTTTGTAGTTGTTCCCATTTTGCAGGTTCATAATAGAATATTTATTCCTTCTCCAGGTTTTCAAGTATTTGGATCACATTGTAAATAATTTTGAATTTTAAAAGATACTTTTTAGGAGAGGTTTTCAAAAACATGTTTCAGTAAACTAAAAAAATTATGATTTAAAAATTACTTTGAACTCTGCAGGATATTTGTATTAAAAACAAAATGTATTGCTAGTGTATAATTTTAGGGAAAGAAATGGAAATGAAAGTAATGTACAAAGCTTCAGATAAAAGTGTAGATTTAATTTTGCTTTTGATCTTCAGAAGTCTTCAGGGATTTCTTATACCAGAGGACCAAACAGCCATTAGCATTGATGTAACATGTAGAATTCAAAGTCACCAGCAGACCCCTGTTGGTTTAAGCATAAAGATCCCTTCTAGTCTGGATATAGGGCTCAGAAAGCAGACTTTCAAGAGAATACAAGAAAATAATGTGATCAGTATTGTTCATCCAGATAAAAAATTGTTTCTCTTACATGCAGATTTCATAACTTTTCTCATTCCTTTAGAAAGCAGCATATCTTACTTTTGTTTTCCAATTAAAATATAAGCAATATATTAAGGAAAGTCTATTACAAAGAAAATACCCATGAAGATTAGAGGTTTCACATTTAGAACAGAGGTTTCACATTTTCACATTAGAGCAGTTGTGATTTTCCAACCACAATAGGAATGATTTTTCTGATTTTTTTTTTTCTTTCTAATTTTTACTCTCTGTCAATAAATGCTGTTCCTCAGGTGTGATGGATCATCACTGGCATTTCTTGAGGCATTTCATTTGCCAAGAGTCTGTCCCTCCTGGCACAAGGGACATGTCAGGAGGGAATATTTGGTTGTCATCAAGTATTTGGACATCATTCCTGGCTTTGCTTGGACACGGTGTTCCTTACAGTGACTCAGTTACTTAGGCCACTCGGACAACACTGTTGATAATGGGTCTCCTAACATATTCTAGTTTCTTGGCATATAGTATTTTTATTTTGGCCAAGTGGTTAAGTTGCACTAAACCTAATGAACAGGTCTACAAATTCATCACAGCAGAAGAAAGGCGGTCCTTATCTGTCCCTCTGCTGGGACTTCTGCCACATCTCCCTGCTGATTATTTGAAATAATTTGATTCATCAATCTGGCAAAAGCAATTCCCTACCCAGAGGAGGTTATAGTTTTCTGAGGTCTCACAGGTTGTATTGACTCAGAAAATTCAGATGAGTGACAATAAGGGAAGGCATGTGGAGGGAGAGGACTTGCTCTCAGAAGAAGTAGATAAATTGGTTAAACTCAATGTGAAGTTGTTTCTTAAACTCTTTGGGATTATTTGGCTTAGGTTGGTGCTAAACTGTGGAAATTTACATCTTGGGTTTACATTCCTATTGTAGTCAGACTATGACTCTGGAGGGTTCATTGCTTTTTATGGAGCAATATATCTCCACAGAGTCGAGAGCTTCTCTTGACACATTTGTTTATCCCTAACTTATGTCTGCGTCATATTCAAATATATTTGTTGCTTCCTAAAGGGTTTATTTTTTGTGAGTTGATCCACATGATCAGATAAGTGCCAGTGCTGGAAGAAGCAAAGGGTTAGCAATATATGACCAGGAGAAGGGACAAAGTAGAAGTGGCTGGGGCTTTTTGCAGTATTTGTTTAGATAAACTGCAAGGGCTTCCATGTGAGTAAAGTTTCTTGTTGTGCATTACTTCCAGCATCAAATCCTGGAGTAGCAAGCAATGGGATCAGATTTAATTGAGATGTAGGATTTGATTTTTATTTATATAATTTTATTTGAAGATTGAAGACAACACAAGAAATGGCAATTTTTTAAAAACACCTTAGAAAAATATCGTGATGTGGACTCTTTTTGTGTTGGTTTTGTTGTTGTTTTTTTTTTTTTTAGTTGTAAGTGTCTAATGAAAGAAATGGGACTTCATATTAGACATTATGAATTATTAAGAAGTCCTGAGCACTGGCCTAGCCCTGCTCAAACCAAAATAAATATCAGTTTTTACTTTGATTTCACCCAGAGTATGCTTATCATGCTAGCAGCTCTAACATAACTCTCTGGCGAAGACTGGAGCCCAAAACCAATCTGGATTATGGATAGATGGCTCTGCATTACACAGAGTTCTGTTTATAAAACAAACTGAAGCCTTTTTGCAGAATTGGAAACCTTTTGAGAGTATTCCTCATTAACACTGCCTAATTGCTGCTCTTTGATCTTTAATTCCCCTGGCTCTCTCACCTCCTCTCCTCTCTCCATTAATGGATGCTCCGGCCCTCGGTTCATGGAGAGGATGAGGCTGTTTCACATACTCACAACTGGCTGTTCACAGCCATCTGTTGCAAAGACGTGCACACAGGGCTCTATTGAAGTCACTGCGCGTTGAGA
The DNA here is from genome assembly GCA_013397135.1 of Pachyramphus minor. Taxonomy (NCBI): domain Eukaryota; kingdom Metazoa; phylum Chordata; class Aves; order Passeriformes; family Tyrannidae; genus Pachyramphus; species Pachyramphus minor. Next base: position 793,017 of record VYXB01005595.1, read on the forward strand.
TTGATTTCAGTGGGCTTCAGGCCATACTTTGCTGCAGCCCTTAGTGTGTATGTGTACCAGCAGTGACTGACACACTAATGGACACGTGCAGTCATATGTGTAAAAGGGTTGCTGGGCTTTTTTTTCATTAATTAATCAACACCATTGTCAAATTATTTCTGTTTTACTTTAAATGTGTTTCTAAAGTGGAGAACATTTGCGTTCTGGCAGTTCCATAGGAACAGAAACAAAAAAAGAGAAATACTTTTTATGTATGACAAATAAAATTGTTATTTTTGGTTCATCTTTGTAAACTGCAGAGAATCACCTACAAGACACATCTGAGCATTCCATACATAAATCCTATAATAACCCTATAAAAACACTGCTAATCCCATACAATCATGGTTTACACTTCTAAGAATTATCTAACTGTTCTTTCTCTCTGTGGAAAATGGGACTCAAAAGTTGAAGGAGTTGTTAATGCAACTTCTCTTTAAAATTGGGCCAAACTGAAGTCAAAATTAATGGGAAGGTTTTCAGTAGGTGCAATGGGTTTTGGTCTGACTCTATCTCAGTTAAACTCAGCTGGAACACTCTTACTGAAATAGGGTGATTGCCTGAAAGTATCCTCATAAAAGTAACTATTTTGTGTAGTTTCTTTTACTGGTATTTCATGTCCATTTCTGCTCATCCCAATCTTAAATGTATTCAACATTCCAGAGGAAACCTTCTAATCCAGTTTGAGGAAACACTTTAATTTGCATCAAGGGTCATATGAAGATTAGAGGAAATAATGTGACCTGCCTACTTATAATTTATGAACAGTTCAGCTAAACCACATTTCTGGATTTTAAAGGAAATTCTGCAATATAATAATTGTATCTATTCATGCTATTTGTAATTTCCAAGTGGTAAATCATCATCTGTAAGAAATGCTCTCAATCAAGGGAGAAAAAGACATATAATTATGTCATTTATAATGAATTCTAAGGCAAACAAAGACTTTAAGAGGAAAAACTCTGGAGAAAACCAAGGAAGAAAACCCATACAATAATATCAGTTGCTCCTAAGAAGATGCAGAGCTTATGAAAAATTTGCATTTATTATATGAAACTCAACATCAAACAATTCAGCAAGGGAACTGTCAAAACTCTGGAGTCTAGGCAAACAAGACCTGACTTTTATTAGATAAATTACATACTCTCTTTCTTTTGTAATCATCAATAATATCAACTTTTTGACAAATAGCTATCTCCTGGGTATGAGTTCTGAGGATTGCTGCTAATCTTCATCTTTTGAAGCATCCAAAGGATTAAAGGCATATGTCAATAACAGTGGCCTGTGACCTCTGTGTGGAAGGTACCACTGCCTCTTTGTAATAGCTAAGTCTGTGATGTGAGTATATGTATAAATGCTGAGAAACCATTGAGGAACCGTTGCTGTGCAGAAATCTGTAGACTCAGGAAAGATGTTTTCGTACCTTAGGGCTCTTCAATGGCACATATTGTCTGGCAGAATTGGGCTTAATCCATTCGCATTTAATGACGGCTTTAATAAATAGCATCAATTGATAAAACATATATCCTTAAAATAAACTAAATGGGAAGAGAAAAACAAAATAAAATATCCTTGGTTTTCTACTGACATTTCTGTCTGCTGTTTGGATTTACTGCAGGTGGAATTAATTTTAGTGCACACAGTTTCTGTGCAAGCACTAATTGGTCTTCTTTCTCGTCTTGTAGATATTTATTAGGCCTGACTCTTCTCTTATGCTGGTATAAATCAATAACTCAGTTGAAGACACTGTTACATCATCATAAACCTGGTAAGGGAATATCTTACTGGATGAGTGAGTAACATAATAATAATAACAGCAGTAGCAGAAATGAAGATGTGGAAACTCAGGGGTTTTCTGTCTGCTGTGGATGTTAAACCCCTCACTCTCTCTTGTCATGGTATGCAGGGTATTATTAGGGCAGAAAGTCAAAAATCCCTGTGAGGTTGTCAGATGGACCTGTATATTTGTATATGATAGTGAAATTAAGTCCTAAAATCTCACTTTCTACTTCTGCTGCTAACATTGATTTCCAAGGCACACACAGCTCGGATAAAGAGTAAAGATGTAACTCTGCCTTCCCTGTAGTCCCTGGGACACCAGGAAGAAGCTACTCAAAGTAGTATAAACAAATTTGAGATTTGCTGTCCCTGAGAAAAGGGATTGAGTCATTCCTGTAAAGGAAAAAGAGAAAGTGAAAAAGGGACACATCTGAGGCTGCAAACTGGTGAATCCTGGTGACAGCAGATTTGAAAACTGTTGCTGAATAGGGCTCGCACAGATGGCTAAAGCTTCCTCTCAGGTCCTGGCTCTTCCTTTGACTCTTCCTTTTAAGTCTGTATGCCTGGCTTTGTAGCGTTCCAGCACAGGCAAAGCAGGTCATTGCACTGCAATTATTTTACTGTCCCATGTCTGTTTACTGCTTTGGCAGTGGCCTGATTTGCCTGTTGCCTATGGCCAAATGTTATTCATGGAATTAGGATTTTTCTCTGTACTTGTGGTAGCAAAGCATTATGAAATTCCTCTGGAAATGATTTGAAGGAATGTAAAGATAACTTTAGAATCCTCAAATTAATACAACTCCTGAATGTATTTGTATTCTTAGCATTCTTGTCCTGACACTGAAGGTATTTTTCTGTTACTCATTATACTCGTTTGGTTTGAGTATAGTTGTTCTTTCCTGGTAGTTCAGCACATTCAAAATGGAAGATCACAACAAAGGAGAATAAGGAAAAAATACCCAAACAAACAGCAAGAAGACAGTTACCTAGTTGAATTGATCCTATGTGCTTGCACTGTGTTTCTTACCAGTGAATGCAAGTTCTTAAAGCCACCATATAAGTCTCAGTGAGGAAAATGCTACCATTACTAATGTTGTGGCTGCTGTTTTCCTGATGTCATTGTAGTTCTGCCTATCAAAATAATACATCCTGAAAAATAGCATACTGTCAATGTTGGCTGGTGTCCTGAGAAAACAATTCAGATTGTCAAAGAAACTCTGTTCCATCCTCATATCCCTTAGCACACAATTAAAAGCTGGATCAGAGATACAAATATATCCAAAACCAAAGTAAAGTCTGTGCATCTGGAACTTCACAAGTGTCTTTTGAGATCTGCTCTCGGATAGTGATAGTTTCTGCCTTTTGGAATAGGTTGAGTGTTGGATTGCTTTCCTCTCATTTGACAGATGCCATGGTTGTCTCTCCTCTGATTGTTGACAGAAAGTTGGTGACTGATTCAGGAAGTGATTCCTCTAATTTTTACATTTTAATTTTAAGAATGGAGTTCTTGCTGTCCAAGGGCACCGTATTTGCTGTACAGGTGGAACACAGTGTGCATTTTGGCATGTGTTATAGTGGAAGAGAAAGTCAGTTCAAGGCTACAGACAAAGGCAGCAGAGGACTATTTAGTTGCCTGAGAAATGTCTTTTCCTTTAAGAGAAAAATTTTTCCATTAGAAAATTAAAGAGACAAGAAGCAGAACTTCACAGAAAACTGACTTCAGAAAAAAATGGTTTTCGGAATTTTTGGGGACACTGTTGACCATCCTAATGAAGGACATATATGTCATATATTACTGACATGTGTCAGTAAAGATAAATGATTAATTACAATTCAGTGTAGGTGTTCACAGTCATTCTCTCATGCTATTTCATCTGTCATTAAATAGATTCTAAGATGATTTTCTGTAAATTTGAATGGAGCCATATATACCTAAGCAGTTTGGTTCTACCTGCCTGCGTAGCACCTGAAAGTCATGAAGGTCAGTTATATGACATTAAATGAGTGTGTCTGTTACCATCTTCATAAAAGGCAAAAGTGCTATAATGAATGAATACCTTCCTGTATGTCCAGTGGCTGTCCAGAGACAGTTTTGTAAGGAAAAGTAAGAAATAAGGAGCTAAAGCTGTGGGCTTTTTTTTTTATTATTTTTTTGTTTATTTTTTTGGTGGAGTTGCTTTTGTTTTACTTTGTTTATTTTAGATGCTAAACTTTTTTCAAGGCTAGGATATGTTCTGAGTATGAGGACCTGTTTCAACATTTATCACAAGCAAACCACTGTGCTATTCCAAACATGATATATTTCACTTTAGTACTGCTGACTTCAGCTTACTAATTGCCTGACAGCATTTTCTTTGTTAAGCTTTAACTGTGATCATCACACTTTTGTTGTACTGACAGTAGAAATATTCAGTAACAGACGACCTAAATACATCATAAGCACAACTGTACTAATCTTTCATAATGGGTGTGCTTTTGGAATTATATGGAACACGTGCATATAATCATTGTCAGGAGCTACATGCATTCAAGTTTCCAAAAGCATCAACTGAAAGCATTATCTGACAAAGCATTTTGATGCTCAATGCACATGACTTACAAAAAAACCCCCCAACAAACCCAACAAAAAAGCAAACAAAACAAAAAAAACTCCCAACCAACAAAAATCCCCCAAAACAAACAAATTAAAAACCTAGACCCATTAAGATGCAGGTTTTATTTTATGGCCAATTGAAGCTGTTTTATTATATCAGAATCAGGAGGATGGACCTGTCACCACCTGCATATGGTCTGGATCAAACTAGTCAATTCCTTTTGTGATGATATGAGCCCAGAGAAATCCACAAACCCTCTTTCTGCTGAATTGACTAATGTTTCTTGTTTTTTAGAAAAAAGGCAAACTGCATACATCACGTATGCCTGAAGAGATAGTGTCTGGAGAGATCTAATTTCGCACAAAAAAAGAGTTGTGTAGCTTTGATTGAATAAACACTGATTTGCTGCTGCTATCATTTTCAAATTGTTAGAAAGGGAAGGTTGAGTCTCCTGGCATACAAGCAAAGGTGTGGGAACTCAAAGTCCTGTGCTACGTGTCTGCTCCCACACCAGCTTATTTGAACTCATTAAGCAAGTTTTTGGTTTTCGTGCTCTAAACTCGGCTAATAAAACCTCATTTGTGAAGGCTGCCATAAACTTCTATACATCAGTGAGAAACCCTGCATTATGAATCATGGTGTAGTATAGAAATTTTGTTGTCACTTAACAGTTGTGTTCTGTAAGAGCCCAGAGCAGTGCAGGAGCTGGTCTGACCCCCTGGCAGAGCAGGTCGCTCCCTGTGCACTCTGCGCTCACATCTCCAGAGCAGGGAAGGGCATCTCTGTGATTCTCTGTATTCAACAGCTTTAGTCCTTCCTCAAAGAGCCCCAAGTTTCTCAGAGCATCATACAAAACCTTCAAATATTTTTAATATGCATTAATTAATTAATTACTGGCAGTAATATTGTGCTAGCAGTCTTTCAACTAGCACCTCAAGCTGAATTACATAAGCAGTGCTGGTTACATGTCAGGGCCTTTAAAATGCTCTGGCATTTGTCATGTTCAGGCACACAGACAGGGATTTTCAAAAGCACCGCTGTGGTTTGGGGTTCAGTCAGTTTGGAACATCTCATCCAGGTAACTCACGGTGTCATCCTTGCCTGTTACTCAGTGATCTCTTGCATATTACTTCATGAACTCTCAGAAAAAGATATGTGCCACATAACATGTGTATATAAAAAATATAAAAATAAAAGGGCTTTGGAGAAGATACTCTTTTCTGAAATACTTGGGGAAGAGATGTTCATGAACACCTCCTCCTGCCTTTTTTCCCCCTTAACTGTAGTTTAGTGCCAATGGATAGAAATAGTAACTCAATTCTATGGTGACAATTCATCAAGAATCTTTATTTTTATAAGGCCTGAACAACATTTTATGTATAAGATTCAGCATCCTGTGTGATAAAAATGTCTAACATCAGCCAGTGAGCTTCATCTAGATGAGTACTAAAGGAACAAAGGAAAAATAAGAAAGTTAATTAAATGCAACTCACATTCAAAAATGAGCAGACTGAAATTTAAAAAATGGGATGAATTTGCAATAAGGTTTTGTGTATATGCCATCACAATATTTATATTTACAAATTGAAACTACTTTTAAAGGGAAGATTTTTAAAATCATAAAAAATGACAGCTACTTTTGCATGGTAATGGACACAAAACAAGCAAAGATTCTCGGTAAGAGTTACCTGTTTTCTGAAAAACTTTATGTACATGTTTCCACTGTCAATTTGCCTGTAGTTCTCTTAGTTGCAGTCAGGTAATTAGCTGAACTGATGAATGACATTTCTTTTTCTAAATATTTATGCATGTAACTACTCTATTTGTGGGCTTGTGTACATATTTCATGCTGTACCCTTCTTTGCCTGTCCAGGTGGGTACATGTCCAAATCATTTATATTTGGAAATAAAGTAGGTATCGATTTGAAAAATCACGATATTCCAAACTGATCTGACAGACCCATCAGAAGCTGCTTAGGTTGAGATTTTTAAAATTTATGTTATGTTTCTAGTCAATTATTAACATTTGGTTGCATTTCACATATACAATAATTTAATATTAATTGAATTCTAACTAAAATTGCATGAAGAAGTAGCAATCATTACATTTAACTTTGTAAGTGATATAATTTAATTTGATTCTGCTATTTATTAAGAAAAAAGGCATAGGTGTCAATGCAGAATTAATTCCAAATTCATGGATGAGAAATAAGTCTCCACATTTATGTTAATGCAGGGGGAAGGAATAGTAATTTACTTTAATATTTTTGAATTATTTGTTATCAAGTCATATTTCTGGTTCTACTAATTTAAAGGCTGGTACATTTTTTTACTGCTTATAGTTTGCAGTTATTACTTTTCTTAGTTGATATCCAGAGGAAATCTATGCACTGATTTTTTTCATAAGAAAATTAATAATGAATTAATTTGAAAAATAGGACCAGCAGTAAAATTTTAAAGTTTACAGCAAGGCTACTTCACACAGAAATAGAAGTTTGTGATGATTTTTGTGCCATCATTGTGGCATTGGTCCTTTTGCCAAGCTTACAGAGAATATTTCAGTCTGTATGACTTTGAAGTATGTGTTCTCTTAAGGCTTAACAATGTCAAGCTTCATAACACAAGAGCTAGTTTGCTTACTTCCTACTTTAAATTGCTTGTAATTTGAGGCATGCAAACATTTCCACTTTATAAAGCAAGGCTACTAAACATATTATTGCTCTAACCTGCAAGTTTTATAGCCTCTGTATATTTAGAAAGCTGTGCTTTATTAAAATAAACTGTAAAGAGGCTTAACTCATTATGGAATCTGCTAGTGTCTAAAATGAAATATCTTCCATTTATTATAGGGATTTAGGAAACTTTGAAGAAAGAATATAATACTGTTGTTGCAGAATTAGGATGTTAACTGGTTTTTTAGGCCTCTGAGGTTTGTAGCTGAATGTACAATTTATTGTGGGATAGTCTGTCTACACTTAGCCTGAAAAAATCACCACTAAGTTTTGTGTGATCTTCAAAGCTTGAAAAAGGGTCTTCACTCTGAGTTTGAGCAGAAATCCTTTGAAATACTTTCATAAAATCGGGTTATATAACATCACTTAATTTTAGATTTAAGTAGATAGAATACTCACTTTTCCCTTTCATAATTTTATCTCCCTGATAAATTTGTCCTGGAAACTGTAAATGGAATGAGGAACTCTTTACTCCACAAAATCTTGCAACTTTTGCGAGGCCATATTTGGGTGAAAATGCAAGGGGAGAGATTATTATTCAGAGAGATGATACATTAGCTGTTGACCTGTTGACATTCATATTTTGTTATAATTAAATTTTTATTTCACTTTTGGGCCCAAGACCACTATTGGTTAGAGATGATGTTTCTGAAGGGGAAAAATGCTTTTGTTTTCCACCAGGCTAATTGATGGTCTTTGTGTTGTCTCTTTAGATGTTGCTCAGCTTTCAACATCTAAATGTGTAACTTGTGCTCTATATGTCAGTGATGTTTTTCAGGGCTGCTCCTATGCCAAACAAAAACTATTAATGCTGCATTTTGATCGCTCTTGTTCTTGCAGGAGCATCTCAGAACAATGTTTTCTTCGACTTCACAATAGGGAACATGACTTGTCTAACTGGAAACTTTCCAACAGGAGAAAAAAACTAGTTTCAGGTTTGCTTTTCCAAATCCTCAAAACTATTGAGTCTAAGTGGGAGCAGGACTGAAAGACCTCGCGGAGGTGTAGTGAGTTGTCCCAGCAGGAATGTCTTCCCTCTTCAGCCTTCTGTTACAGCCAGTGGCACAACAGCAAGAGCACCAGTGAGGTGCTGGGAAGGGGCTGTGTTTCTATGTGCTGTTTTGTTTAGACAGACATATTTTTTGTGCTAGCCAGAGTGAAAAAGTGACTGGCTTTTAGAATTGTTGCAAATGCCTGGTTGTTTCAAATACTGTATGTCCTAGCAGATATAAATAGTAAGTCCAGCGTGCTGACACAGTCGAAGCTCTGGAAAAGGGGTGGGCTTAAAAGAGACCTGTTCTGCTCTCATGTGCCTATGGCAGCTGGACTACACTGCCCCGCCTGTGAAGAGATGGAAAGTGTGTTGCAAGAAAAGCTTTGACTGGAGCCAAAGCTGCTGCACAACTCATACAATAGAAGGTTTAAATCTATGTGGGTGGTGTGTGAAAGAACATAAGCAGTTACCTAGAAATATAATAAGACCTAAATGAAGGGAAGGAATCTTTTTCCTAAATGAGATTGCATGAGGGTGGCAATTTTAGAGACTGGAAAGTTGTGGAAAGTTCTTCCTTTGCTAATCTTTTGCTTGGTACAAAATGGAATACATGTGAGAAAAAGAGAAAGTGTTAGATGTGTTGACATGGAGGGTAAAAAATATGTCGCTGATACTTAGTTTTGCTGCTACTAACCTTTAAACACCTGCTTCAGGTAAATTGACCAGAAAGGTTTATCATATGCCAAGAAAGCTGGACAAAATATATTCACCAAAATATTTGAAGTGGTGTTTACTAGTGAGATAAACAGATTTCTGTAAGTTTATTCGCAGTTAAACTGGGTATTTCCTATTTTTTTTCCAACAACGTTCCTTATGATTGTTAAACAAATCTCATTAAATTAAGCAACCTGAAGGTAAGAAAGCTGCAGGTGTCATCCTGTTCCTAGTGGGCATACTACAAATTTCACCTGCCCCATTACCAGTATTGACTTATGGGACTATTACAGGCATGTTTTAAACCACTCCTAAGTATCATTTTTAGGGCAGTTTTAGAAGTAAACTATATCCTCCCATCTATGTTTCCAATAGCTTTTTCATGACTAAGCAATACCTTTATTTAAAGCAGATGCAAAAACTGTGAGTGAGTACACATTACATGTTGTTCATCTTTAGGTGTGCTTTTCCTCCTTTAGCTGTTGGAAGGAGCAGTAAGTAGTGTGTTATAAGATAGTATAGTCCACCTTCAGAGAAGATTCTGGCAAAACTTACAGAAGTTCTTTTTAGGCATTTGTATTCAATTCCATTGAGCTTCAGTGAACCATAGATTCTGGAATAAGACATGGAGGTACCTTTTAAATTTGTGTGTGTTATTCAATGAAATTAAGGAATCTAGGACAAAATATCCAGAGGAATTGCTAAATACCATTATGCATGAAATTTAGGTATCTTGTTCCATAAGTGAAATCCAGAACCCTGAATAAAACATCTTAAAACTGTCTACAGCTGTGACCAAACTGAGTCACTGAATCCCAAACAAGTATCTGAGCATCTGAACCCATAGCTCTTCTTTCCCCCAGGAGTCACTGGGCTGGAGAATGATCTTTGTCATTTTATCCTCTCTCTACTTCTGTGAATTATGGATTCCTCCTCTGCACTGGTTCAGTATACCCTTTTAGGTCTTCACTACCTGTAGGTACATGATTAGTGAATTCGTGAATTAGTGAAATTAGAAATATTTTTGGATTCTCTCAGGTTAAGGAAGGTTTTAAGGGCATTTTCATTAACCTGTTACATAAAAATTGAGATGTCTCCCTCTGAGACATAAGAGTCTTGGTAGAATCCTTTTGCTTGATCACAACTTTCTCTTGTAGATATACATTGGACATGTTCTGATAACCCCTACCAGAGTGATGTGCTTTGGAAGCATTGGTTCTTGGGAACATAAGAAAATTGCCTTCTTGTTGATCATATGATTTTTAGCTGCTAGATAATCTCAAACTACTTCCTTCTGCTGCTGAGAAGGTGTTTTCATCAAGTGCAAAGCAGACTATTAGACACTTAGTAAACTTTATTAAGGGACATATAAACAATGTAGGCTTCTAGCATGTGTATTGGGTCAGGAAGGAGTTTGAAGAATTCTTTTAAGTGGGAAGAAGTCCTCTTAATCTCATTTTAGATGATGAAATCCTTTTGCAGATCTGAACATTAACTTCCCCAGAATATGGAACTCAGATGCTTAAAAAAAAGTAATCTGTCGATTGTATTTTGTATTACAGTTTATCCTTAAATATATTCTACTTCTGTTATGAACCAGAATTATTTTGAAACATCACTTTCTTACGCTTTGAAGTGGCACAAATGCCTTTATTGACAATGGAGCTAAGAGGTATAATTAAGAAATTGTTCCAACTGAAACATGCATGCAATGTTTCTTTGTTTTGTACTTGTTGCCCTTTGATGGCTGCTTTAATGACTGTCATATACTAAGCAGTTAATTCTATAGCAATTTACACCCTTCATCGTAAATCAGCTGAAGTTCTGTCCTGCTTCTCTTTCCACCTCGTTCTCAAATACTTATTACAGTTTCCCCACTATTTTCTTTCTAACACACAGTGGGGTGCATAACCTGAATCAGGGGCTCAGTTTTTCAAAAATAAATAAAATAATTTCTGTTATTTAAAGGGAGGCTTGTACTTTCTGCCTTCTAACCCAGAGTGCAGCAGCAGCACTCTGCAAAGTCTGTGTGACACTGGGTCTCAAACATTGCAGGTTTCAGCCTAGCATCACCCCACGTGTCTCTGTAATTGGGGAGGAATTGATTGTGACCCTGCAGCGATTGCAGTTCCTCATTCTATCTGGAAAAGACAACCAGGCTGGAGCGATACTGGTGTAGAAAGAGGTGAAAGTGTTCTCAGAGACATGGAGCCCTGAGAGGGCTTGTCTGATATTGTGAGTCGCTCTGGAAAGTTATTAGGAACCTCCTATGGAATCAAAGCTCATGGTGCTAAGGGAGTTTGGGTCAGTAGAAGATGGAGTAGTGATCATTGCTACTCTTAGGGGAAAGAACTGACTTGTTTTTTCTGTCCCTGAGCTCCCATAGTATCACCTTCAACTCCAGATCTTTACCTGTAGTTGTCTCCTTTGCCTTTCATTTTCCTTGCCCTCCACTGGTTAATCCTGCATGCAGGAGCAGATTTATTATCTCTCTCTAATAGCTGTGTTGCCAAATTAGGGATGACTTCCTGTGCATTTTTGATGTGCAAGAGATACTGTGTTCCTGATATTTTCTAGTACACCTGAGCTTGGTCATTCATACTTCAATTGGGTGGGTTTGTTTATTCATCTCCTCTTGTTTAACCATTAGTTTAACCATTTCTGTTCATATGTGTGTTTTTTTCAATTTTCACACATGCTTAAGCTTTTGTGACTATGGCCATGAAGGGTTCAGAGGGGTGATTACAAGTTGTAAAATGACCTTACCAGTAACTGTTTAAGCATAAGTAATGTTCTGAAATTGCCTAAAGCAAAAACTGCCAATTCAGAGCTGATTGTAATGAATCAGGTTCTCCTATACAAAATAATGTGATCAATTTCTCATTTCACTGAATAAATAAGCTGGAAGATAGGGAACTGTCTATGACCTGCTCTTAACCTTTTTCCTCATTATTCATATCAAACCTATGACATGCATGTAAGAAATCTCTGGTTCAATTTTAGCTAATTATTTGTTAGAAGTGAAGGCTCTGTGAAGTGTTACTGATTGTACAAGTACCCAGGGACCTTATGACATCTGATGAAAATAATGCCAGAGCAGCACTCAGGCCTCTATGCTTTTTGTCTGGCTATCATTATAACTAGAAATATTCTATTTCTAGGCAACAAAACCTGTGTGTCTGTCAGTGCTGCTTCTCACAGGTACAAGATACTGTTAAAATTCATTATAGCTCAATTATTGTTGCAATAAGAGTATCAGAGAAAAAAATGTGAGGTATGCATTGGAATAAGTTCTGAATTTATGCATATACTTTGTTAATACTTGGCAGTTTAGTGTCTGAAGTGCTTTGTGTGTAAAAAATAGTCTTCATTAATTAGCTGCTTTTCTCTTGTTGGAAAAAACACAAAACTTTGCTAGCATGTGTCAAATACAACTAATTTCACATGAGATTTTTGGTGTAACTTATTGCCATTTTTTAAAGGTACCTTGATTTGCAATGCAGGGCATAGTTTTAAAAAATGCTGAACAGATTTAGAAATATAGGGATTTGCATAGAAATATAGAAGTAAATTACTCAGTTACTGTGCTGCTCATAGGCAACAGGGCTTTCAGAACTGGCACTAATATCAGCAATCTTAATGTACAGGAATTCTGCACTGTACTCCATGCACAAGCTATAATTTTCTGTCACAATATCCCTAAGAAATTCCTGATACCCATCTTGCAGTGAGAAAGAGAAACCTGGTGAGTTTAAATATCTTTCTGCAATTTACATTAGAGACAGGTGAATGCCAGGAACCTTCTAACTTTAAAATATAAGACCATCATCTGCCTCGCTCAACGGCTGAAGTACACCTTGGGGATTGAACAATGTTCACATCGTAAAATAACTTTCAAGTTGTATTACCCCTGCCTAAAGAAACCCCTGGAGACTGGATCTGGCCAAGAAGCACATAATGGGAAGAAGGAGATCATCAAGGAAGTGGAGAGTGAAAATAGAAAGTCTGAATAAAAAAACCCACAGGGCTGATCTTTTAGATGTTTAAAACTGTAGGGCTGTTGAGTCATCAAAAAATGTATTGTTTTTAAAGGACAGAAAAAGAATTGAATCTGAATCAACATATTAAGATCTCTCAGGAAAAAAAAAGTCTAACACCACAAATAGAACGTCTCTCCTTACCAATGGAATAGCTATCAGAAAAATAGAATATAAAATTAGTTGATAAAACATGAACCATTTCATTAATAATTCAAAAATGTCCATCTTGTTAGAAATCCAGCTTGTATTATAAAATATGATTCTTTGTGATACAACTTTTACATCATTTTCAATATTTGTAGTTACTACTGCAAAGTCACTCTCTCAGGCCAGTGGGTGCAAACTTCGGAAGGCTGGAGGGGTGTTGACCATTGACTTTTTGGAGTCTTATATTTACAAACGGCTTAAACATGGGTTATAATGTTAACTGGTGGTGGTAGGAGGCAGAGTGAAATGAAAGTGAAGTGAACCCTCTTAAGTAAGTTTAATGCTACTATAGCATGTATTTTCAAAAGAAATGGGAAACAATCATATTCGGAAACCTCAGAGGTAACGTCATAGGTGATGCCTCTAATACCTGGAATGATACTGTGTTTGATTCCAACCTTTCTCTAATTTTGCAGAGGTGTAAAAAGCTTTACAAGCTTTGAGGCAGTGGAGGTTCAGGCCAATGATATTATATCCTTGAAGGAATTTTTATAGCTTAGCTAAGAAGCCCTCAATACATGGGTTTATCAAAAAAGGTGGTGGCAGACTCCTGGCTGCACCCAATGCCACCAGGCACAGCTAAAATGAAGTTAGTGAGAAGACAAATGAAGGCTGCTCTCTTTGCAGCTGAGTCGGTCCATGGTCTTCCTTGACCCTGGGGCTAGTGATTGCTGACTAGAATCTCAATGGCTATTTTCTAGTGACAATTTCAGTGTCTGAGCTCATTAATCAATTTCTATTCAGCAGAATCAGTTTGTAGAAAACTTGCAAAGGTTACTTAATCCAGAGGGAACATGTGCTGTTAGACAGAAGACTTTCAGCCACAGCATTAGAACAAAATTTTCCAAATTTCCATGACCTTATCAGTTACTGATAAAACAGAACAAATCACCAAAATTGTTCATGGTGTTAAGAGGAAAATGCAACCTCTGCCTGCTTCCCTTAAGAAAAGAAGTCTTTCTGCATTGTTACATCATAATAACTGTCACATCTCTTAACCCCTTGGCTCCAGCATGAAAGAGGAAATGGCAGTGCTGGAATAGTCGAAAATGTGAGAGAGGCTTTTTTTTAACTCTGCCCAGTGATATCAGTTATCATCCAGTGCAAGAACCGGATTTGAAAGCAATTTGTAGAAACCAGCAATCTGTTTAAGTCTTTGCAAGGTTAATCCTTACAAACACCTGGCACAGGACTTGAGTGACTTAAAGGAATTCCATAGACTTGGTAGCACAAAGGTACACATGCACTATAACAGGACACCCAGGAGAGGAATCAGATATAGCAGTGGCTTGTGGAAATAAGAAATACTCTAATGTTGAAGAAATTGGCTTAATAGTTTCAATGTGAAAGAATAAAATACTTCTTTACTTCTTAAATATGGTAAAAATATTTTTAAAGTAAACCTTCAAATATTTGGATTTAATCTATGTTGCCCATTGTGTGTGAATGATTATTAGCTGCCCATGGCAATATCCTGGCAAACTGCCTCCCCAGTAAGGCACACTGCCAGTGTTGGTGTGATTCAAAAGCTCAGTACAGTTAGTGGAGTCATCTTGTGCTTGTTGTTTATTTTAATTTTAGGGGTTTCTTTTTTTTTTTTCATTTTAATATTTTCTATTTTATTGTTTCCATATGTTTTTTCCTGTGCTTGTAATGAAATCTTGTGTGGACATTCTCCTACAAGGGATGATGAACTGCTTTGTGATGTCTCTCTCTGGTGGGGTAACTGGACAGTATAGGAACCAGTACAGCATCTTTGTGCTTTTCTGATCAGACCAAGAAATGAGGTATAGTAGATACCACAGCCAGCTTCTTTAATGCAGTTATAAAGAAATCCATCCCAGAAAACATTCAAGGTCAGGTTGGATGGGACTCAGAGCAACCTGATCTAGTGAAGATGTCCCTGCTCATTGAGGAGCGGCTGGATTAGATGAGCTTTAAAGGTTCCTTCCAACCCAAACTATTCTATGATTCTAAGACCATCTTGGTCTTTAATTTTATTTTTCTTATGGAAAAAAATCCCAATTATTTCTTCCTTTTACCTGAACTTTTTCCAGACTAAAATTTTTCTGGAGTCTGATCAGTTTTCCTGTCATCTTGCAATGCTGCAGATCATTTCACAGAATCACAGAATTGTTAGGATTTGAAGGGACCTCTGGAGATCATCCAGTCCAACCCCTCTATCATGGCAAGATCACCTAGATCAGGTTATACAGGAACACGTCCAGCTGGGTTTGGAATATCTCCAGGGAGGGAGACTCGATGACCTCCCTGGGCATCCTGTTTGGTGCTCACTGTAAAGAAGTTCTTCCCCATGTTGAAGTGGAACTTCATGGCCATGAAGTTCATGGCCATTATTCCTTCAAGTTTCTGGGCACCACTGAGAAGAGTCTGTCACCATTCCCTTGTCACTCTTGATGTTTGTTCATAGCACAAGCACAGCTGATACAAGAAGTACTGATGGAAATGAGAAAGAATATGGGTACAATTAGTCCTCAGTTTTGCTCACTCCATCAGATGGTGAATCTGTGCGGGTGGTATTGACCTGTTTGTCCCAGGATCTGGGCTGAGGGCACCTTCATGGAAGATTATGTGTTTCAGAGTTTAACACCTGTCAGAAACATACCAGAGTCTCTCTAAATTATTTAACATGGTATAAAAGTGTGGGACTTTCCTGTACTATGACTCAGGATGACTTGCAGGAGATTCTTAAACATTGAGATAGCAGTGAGTTTACAGAGAAGTCAAAGCACAAAAATGGAAGTCTGGCTGTGAACCCAGAGAAGGATCCTCTTTGGAATTAATAAAAACTTACAGTACATCTTTGTTTGATTTCCATAAACCTCCTCTTCTTCTGTCAGCTTTTTGGCTTGGTATTTGTTTGTTTGCTTATTTTAGCAGCCTACGCATGCAGTTGTACAATCATGCAAGTGTTTAATGGAAAATGATTATTTGTTTTGTGAATTTTTGAAATATGTTAATTAGTGGTAATCTTAAATACATCAAGTCAGAGAGCTGTCTTTGTTTATGTAATTTCCTTCCATACTTTCAGTTTCTATCATGTCCTGATGAATTCCCTAAAAAGTAATAGCAATTAACTGATTTAGAAGTTGTAGCATTATCGTCTACAAAGATTTACTTTTTATGGCCAAGTTTTACAAGGAAGACTATTCTATAACTCCTTGTACAGATATGCATGGATGAGTGGATTGTAAGTGTTACTTCTACAATTGGTTCTGGAAGCATTAGCTGACAGGGTGATTGTGACCCTTTCCCACACATGTTAGCAATGATCTCGTTGCATCAGCATTGCTGGAGATACTGAAATGAGCTGACCTTGTGAGTGTTTCCCGAGTTTGAATTCCTTAACTGTAAAGCAATATCCTAACAGTTATATGCTACACTCTGACAGAGGGAAAATGGGAAAAGTGACTGAGAGATGCGTCATAATTCGTTTCTTTTTCCACTGTCTCAATAAGTAGCAAGCAGATTCCATGGCTGTATCTCTGCCATCTCCTTAGAAAGATCCTGTTTGTGATGTTTGTGCTGTTTCCTTCTAGTGATAACAGTTCCATTTCCTTGCATCTAATTCTTAACCTATATTCAGCAAAATGGTGTTGATAGAGAGGATGGCAAAAATTGAACTGTACCTGTCTTATTTTCCCCAAAATTAGGCTGTAAGCGTACAGACTGTTATTGGCTAATTGCTTGGTAATTAAAATTCCAATTTTTGTGTGTCAGTACATGTTAAAAGCAGTCTAATACTCTTCAAAATAGCCAAGACCAGCTTTTGCTGGTTGCTGCTAAGGTTAATCAAGGCCTCACATTCTTTCTGGCTTTCTCCATGCTTGAAAACACAAGTTCCACCACTTTTCTATGTAATAGATATAAGGCATAGCAGAGCCAGACTGGAAATTGGCTCTCAGTGGTTGATATTGCTTGTGTGAACCAAGGTTGTTGTGCTGAGTATAGAAGTTCTAAGAGCATCACTAGCAATACTGAACTATCACAGACATCTCACTGATATGAGTATTTAAGTTCCTTTTACTGAGAACCTAAGTTCTGGTATTACATTCCCTAGGTACCACGTTCATTGGTGGCAGTTAATGATAAACAACAGAGGAAGAATCAAAGAAACCAGATTAAAAGCCATTTTTTAATCAATTTCTGTTGACTTTTATAGGTGAGAAAACTATTATTACTTATTTTACCCTAAGAATATGCTACTAACTGAGGTGAAGCCAAACTGATCCTTTGACAACAGGGCTCATGTGTTTTAATACACTAAATAGTGTGGGGGTTGCATTGATAGCAATATTAAAAGCATTTGCCTATTGATATGTATATTAAAGATATTTGCTCTATCAGTCATTAAAACTCATTGAAGACACAACTATATTTAAAAAAGTAATTCTTATTTCATGTGCAAGTATTTGCAGGGAGATTCTTGCCTTTGCTCTAGCAAGTAGGATGCACTGCAGAGCCTCCCGCTTTGAAATGAGTGCGGGATACTTGTTGAAAGCGTAGCATCTATTTAATTTTTAAGCTGCCCACCCCTTGCTAAATGTAAGTAATTCTTTGCAATCAGGATTGTACCACAGGACTGAGAGTCAGACAGAGGATTTGGGAGAGGTAGTTAAATTCTGGCTTTGCAATATATATCTGGCATAATCGACTCTGCTGCATAAAAATTCCAAGTGCATGTGGAGAGACTTAAGTTTCCGTCCCAAAACCTCTACTGCAGAGTGGTACCCAAATGCTTAATTTCTTTCTCACAGACTATCTTAAGATGTAAAGTTTTCCAAAGTTTTCCTATTCCAATCAAAGAATAGAATCTCCTGATTGCATTTCCGTCCTGTGTCTCAGTGCAATCTGGAATGAATAAAAAACGAGAGAAAAATTTGACACACAGTATTGAGATGCCATGCAAAGCTCTAGAGGGCAGAACAAAAGGGGAGAAAACCCGAGCATTCCAGCCATGGGAACATCTGTACAAAAGCACTGCAGCAAAGAAGTGCCAGGTGGTGGTGTGGCCCCTGAGAGAGAGTGCTGGTCCTGGACACGGGGTTTTAGGGTATACTTGTACATCTGGTGTATCCTTGTTGGATTACATTGAACAAGGCTGGTCTGTTCTACCTCTGATGTTGGTTAATGTTGACCTGCTCTGGAATTGGAGGTTCAAACAGAGTATAGGCTCTACCTGTGGTTCTGTAAACCTATGTGCAAATATAAGTTCTGTTTTACATATATGCTAATAGCATTATTTATAGATTGACAGCCCAGTCCATGTTTGAATGCCAGTTTTCTGAAAATGCAAGTTTTGCATGTACCTTCTTTGTCTTTCAGGACAGCTTCAGTACAAACCTCGTTATTTCTGCTTGCCTCAGTTCTCTGTGATCAAAACACCTAATCTCTGCAGCGTGTTATTTTAGAACAGGGTTTTTATTTGAATTCTAAAAGTATCATTTGCCACTGTCACTCCTGTATATTGTAAGTTAAGGTCATACTCCTGACTGTAATCCTTCCTTATAAGATTCAGAGGTAAGTGTTACTGCCATTAACTATGAGTTTCATGTAAAAAGTACGTAGTGGTCATCTTGATCGTTCTGTTTGGGGTTTTTGTCTCACTGTATCCTTTGGTTGGAAGAGATGGTACTTTTATGAAGTATTTGTTGGACTTGCATATAACACAACCACAAGGCCTAGAAGTCATGAGTTAAAATAGGGGATATGATTTCCAGTGAGACAAACAATGTGTCTAGACTGACAAAAAGGCATGTATAGCATGGTTCCTAAACAGTACCTTGGACAAGGAAGAGCAGTAATTTCCAAAATTGGAATTGATTTTGGAAAAGTAATCTAAGAATGGAAAATCTGAGTGTAGAAGCTCTGGAAATACTGTATGTCATGGATAGAACTATGTGAAGTAGTGGAGTTATTCACACAAATAGGTTTGATGGACTAAGTATTTGAAAAGTCATCTTGACCTCAATATTGAGATCCTATGTAAAACTTCAGAAAATTGACCCAGAAAGAAAATCCAACAGTGCAACTGAAACTTTTTGTAACTTCCTGAGGGTCTGAAATAATGGATGTCACATTTTCATTTGAAGAGTTACAAAAAAAACCCCAAAGAAAATAGGTAAATTTTAATTTTAAATGAATATGTCTTTATTATAAAAACCATAATTTAATTATTTCATATGTCTAATTTTTTTAGAAATTATTTTACTTTGCCAAGGGAAAAAAAAGTGTTTCAATTCTTGTTGATCAGCAACTAATGGGAAACTCAGTAATTCAAATAGTTGGAGACAGAGAAGTGGGTTGTGACAGTCAATAGGAACAGATTTTTTAATATTCAAAATCACTTTTAACAGCATCCTGCTGTTTGATATGTTATGAAAGTAAAAGCAAATGTAAAGTGTGTTCAAGTCTCTACAATCATATGTAATTCAAAAGAAGTTCCCTGACAGAACTTCTGCTAATGACTTAAATCTTGCTTCTCTGTAGTCCTCTAAACCACAGAGGATATAAAAGAAACAATAACTACTGTCACTGAATGCTGTTATACAGGTGAACAGTAATTCCTGTGTACCTTCTAGATTTGAGAGGGATTATAATCCTTTTAAATGTTGGGTTATGTGATCGATATGTTTGCTACTTGTTGCACACAAGGTAGCAAGAGAATGTCAGTTTTCACAGGCTGTATGAAAAACACAAAAAATGCAACCTAAATAATGTTTAATGGACAGAACGCTGTTTGTTTTCAAATAATTGCACTAAATTGCAGTGCTTAAAATGCAGTTAAGCTTTGCTGAGCTATACCAGCCTATCAGCAGCAGGAGAATTGTATGTGTTTCTGCAATAATAGGCAGATGTAAAAATTAACTGTGGCAAAGTAGCCTATTTGTTCTAATGTAGTGAGTTACTGACTCCCCACCTCAATGGTTTTCTTGACATTGATCACTTTTAAAGGAATGAGCCACAGCCCAGATTTGGGTCACAGATTTAGCTCTTTAAAAGGTGTCTTATTAGAGTTTGATATATCAAATGGTGAAGGAGAACTTGCAAAGAGAGGAATTGCACAAATCCCAGTGCATGGGAGCACCTCAGTTCTTTGATTAGCAGTGAACAAACAGTCATTAGAAGGTATTTACCAATTCAGATTGAATGTCTCGCTGCCCAGCACCTTAATTTCATGCCTCCTGGCATGGAAAGAGTAGATGGTATGTTCTTTACATTCTCACCCACTCAATAAAGCTTTCTGGAAACTGTTATTGCCTAGCAGAAGTAAGACTTCAAAATAATTGTTCTCTGATCAGCACAAATCCAAGGCTAGACTCAAGTGCCTGATGTTAAGCACTAATGTACAGTCATAGTCCTCAGTTCTACAGGCACAGCAGAGATCAGAGCGGCAAGCACACAGTTATGCCTCCAAAGCTGCAGGAGCATAGGGCAACAGACCCACTCTCCCAAGCATTTGTATCTGTCAGATGTCCTGAGAATGAGACTTGGGGGGACAGTTCAGCACAGCTGAGGATGCAAGTCGGAGGAGTTGATTTGCTTAGTGAGGTTGTAAGGCTGAATATTGAATTATATATGAATTAGGTAGCTTTGGACAGTAAAGTGCAAAACGTGACCTCGTTGTGTAGATCCCAGGTCTTTCACTAACGGGTAGGTAGTACTCTTAGTAACTTTTTGCTGTATTCAATTTACAAGTGGTATTTATTATAATAGCATTTCTACCTAGATATTAAAATATTTTCTTCTGCGCTTCTTTCTGTTTGTCTCAGTGTAAGATTTTCAAAGGAATATTCCCATACATGTATTCTTATTTTAGTAGTAACACTCTATGTTAAAACTCATACTAATTTTAAGTCAATCCTTTATAATTGGACTTCCATCAACATTTCAATCCTATTTGTGCCTATCCTGTGCTCATTTTCAGCGTTCTTCCTATCTATCATCTGCCCACAATCTTTAAAAATCCCATCAGAAAAACAAAGAATCATGCATGCTAAAATAAAATATAATCTCCACACAAACTGCCTCCTTTCTCCCCCCACTGCTGAAATATTTTTGCCAGATGTGCTTGGATGAAGGGCCAAACACAGTAGAAGTTGATCACATGGTCACAGCTGCAAACACAGGAGATGCTGATCACATGGTCACAGCTGGAATTAACTTAAAAATTTCTATTCAGTTGGAAATACCAGCTTGTTTTATTTTTCTCCAGGATCCAAATGGTAAAGTAGATGACATCTGTCTTTCCAGCTGTTCTTTGTGCTTGAAGAACCACTCCTCTGTCTCAGAAGTCAGCCAATCATTCTCTTAAAACTGAGAAGCCAGAAAAATAAGACCAATTATATAAGCAAACTGATGTGTAAATAGATATAAAATCAATCCAAAAAGGGTCATCTGATAAGGATCCTACCCTTCCATGTTTTCCTTTGGTTTCCCGATATTCAAATAAATTCCAAAAGCACTTCACAGATTTCACAATTTGGGTCTAATATATGTAAAATAAAAGAAAGCAAAATTGCTTTCATAAAACAGTAGAACCATTCTTCAGACACCTTTGAATGTCTCTTCTTTGAATGTCTCGCTGCCCACCTGTTGATAGTTTGTAATGTAACTTTCTCAGTAGTTCAATATTCAGTAAAAGCAGCCATTAAAAGTATCTCAAACATTCTTTTCCTAAGTTGCTCTCAATTTTTGCACTTCTCCACCACAGTACAGTAAGCTATAGAAATAGGTTTTAGGAATAAAGACTTGTGCTCTTTTATTATAAAAAACTGCATAGATTTTGGTGGTGAATGTCTCTGGTTGGAGGCATGTGCTCTTCTGTGGGTTTATAGCACTTGACTGGGTATTTAAAAAGAACTGTGATTTTGATAGTATGTTCTACACTCATTTGAGACATGAATTGGTGACCAGGTGAAATTTCTGCAGTACATCCTAATAATTGCAGCAAGAATGTGAAGCTCTAGGTCTTATCTAAATGTGGTGTCCCTTGGATTTTATTCTTCAGCTCTACTGACCTCTTAACAAAGTAATTTTGTCCTCTGAGGTATCCAGATTTCCAAAAGTATTATGTGTGTGCTTCCTAAGAGCACGGGCAAAGGCTTTAGGAAGGCTCTTTTCAAACTCCACTGAAGATGCAGATGGATGGATAGTTTTTAGACTTATCTATGTGGCTACCTATCTACCTTAAATGTATTTTGCAAGGTAGTATAGAGGATTCCAATGCTTTGTCCTCTAAGAGGCACGATTCTTTCACTTCTGCAGCTGTTTGTTCCCATGTCCAGCAAGTACATTTTCCAAATGGGAAAGAGCAAAACATGACTTTTGCAAAAACATTTAGTTTAGTACAGTACAAAGTATTGCTAAGTTTTGGGCTAGTACTTCAGATTGATGTATTTGAAATATTCATATTTATCTTGTACATACGGAGTAACATGGATTCTGCACATAGTCATTACTTTCCCCTCCTTTTAAGTTGCTTTGGTTTTGTATTGTGGTACTTTTTAAGTTTTGTTGGTTGGTTTTACTGTATTGATTTAGGTTTTTTCTCTTTCTCCTTTTGTTGTTTGTTTGTGTTTTTTTTCCTGACTGCTACAAATTAAGAGGCAATTTAACCTGTTAGATTTAAATAATATTCATATTTGCAAAACAAAGAGAAAAAATTAATGTCAGAGGAGAATAAATTGAATGGAGAAATAAGGAGAATGGAGAGGGCTTGCATCATCTAGATTTCCATTACAAGCCAAAATACAAGGAAATTACCGGTTTCTATATACAGTTATGTGTGAGAGTCTGCTGGCAAGAACTAAAAAAGATTTAGTTTAGTAGCTTGATTTGCATTTAAATCCAGTCATGTCTCGGGCAAGCCCCTAACTTTAACTAAAAAAATCTGTTTGCCGAGAGCTTTGCCATATGTATTTTGCATTGATAGTCTCGACAATGACAATGTGAATAAAAGGAAGTTCATTGTATTCCAAGCTACCTTATTGTCCATAGGCAGTTGGGAACTTTGTGCATTGTTATGTTAGCAAATCACTTGCAATGTGTTTTTGCAAACACAAATATTTCCAGGCAGAGATAGGGAGAGTGGGAAGGGGAGACAGGAAGTGATCCGTATTCCTGGGACAGGGCAGTCACACAGGGCACAGTGTATTCTGTGTATTCTGTGTATTCTCTTGCAGGCTCACTCAAATGAAATGCTGGTTGATTTATATCTCGATTAAACCAGGGTATCTGTAAAACAAATCTCTTGTTCCAGAATGAGCACAGAGTTCAGTACTTTCCTACGCTGGGCAAACTGTTCCACACTGAAATGGCACATATCAAATAGCTGAGCTGCTACAGTAGAAGGGACTCAAATGTTGCTTAAACTTGCTAATATATACACTTTTTTCCTTTTTTTTTTTTTTTTCTCCCCCTTGTAATGTCTACTACTGCTTCTTGTTTCTGACTGCTGTCTGGGATTGCATTTCTGTGTTGATGTTTTACTTGCTGTTTTATTTTCAGATATCATTTTTCCAAGAGTCTGCAGCTCTTGTCAAATAAAAGAATATTGATTATTTTTCATTTTGGCAAAATTTTAATGACGCAACTAATTTAAGGTTGCCCCTAATTCTAGGAAGATAGTGCCTTTTTCTGAAGGTTGCTTTTTTTCTTTTTAATTTTTATATTATTTTCATTTAACCAAATACGGCTTTACTTCTATCTCTGACCTTATGGCTGATCACCCTCATTTTGGCAAAGAAGAAGGTTCAATAGCACTACAGAAAATTTTCAATCTCAGATATATTTAGTGTTCAATCCCAGAGATATTTAATACCCATTTTAAAGATTGAGACTTAATTGAAAAAGCAGTAAGATTAGGGACAGATTCTGCAGCTGCTAATACATTTTCCAGAGTGAATTCCAAAAGCAAATTAACTGAAATAAAAATGTTGACTCAAGGAGTAGGATATTTCTCAATGTGAGTAAGAAGGGCTATCCCACTTTTAGTTACTCTCCATAAATGGCTGTGCTGTAATTATAGCATGTGTTAACTTAGAGGCTTGGCTGGATAGGAATATTTATAAAAGCTGACATTTCAATAAATTGACCTGGTTTACAAGTTTCTAAAGGAAAAGCAAGAAATATGGAAAAACCACCTGACATGGCAAGCATGTTAAAACAAATCAAACAAGAAGTCCTGATTTGTGAGCCCACGAGTACTCTTATATAGTCGATGGAGAAAACAAATCAAATGCTTGTAAATGCTGTTTAAGGGCTTACACACAACTTGACTTGATTAGAAAACTAAATATTTAATTATTTGTGGTTTTGATTTTATGAATGTTGCTTTCCTTTACTTGTGCTCTCAAGATGTTTGACGTCTGGTGAGAAAAATTGTGGATAGTGTTTCCATGTGTGGTGCCCATACAGCAGATTTTGATCCTCATTCTCTGCTCTCACAGCCGTCTTCATGCTGGAGTCCCATCGAAGTCCATGGGAGTTTCTTAATGAAGATTACAGTCACAGAAATCTGAGATTAGAATTTGGCTTGAGAGTTCAATTCAGGTTTCTCCCTTCAGCCAGTATGATGCCATCATCATTTTGGCCCCCTGCTGCTTTTAAACAATGTAAGCTTAAAACAAACCCAGATTCCAGGGCCATCCTGTCAGTGTGACCACATTTGGAAGGTCCCTGTGCCCCTGTTAGCATTTTATTTCGTTCTTGTGCTCTCCCATTTTTTTCTCCTTTTTTTTTTTTTTTTTCTTTTTTTAATAGTTTAAATTGCACATGGGTTTAGCGGTAAGATTGTCAACAGGATTTTCAAGACCCATTTACTATTGCAAGATGAACGGGTGTATTTGAGACATTCAGAGCAATCAGGCACGCCAAGCAAATGGCAAAAAAATTATGGGAGTCTAAATGGTTGGTGAGACAGACTTCCTGTGCCTTTCGTTATCAGGTCCGGAGCTGTGTCATCATGAGAAAAACATGTGCAACCTAATTGTCTTTGTCTCTTCCAAAACCAAGCTCTCACTGAGGAGTGAAGAGATCCTTCTCCTACATGGAGTGAGTGCACTGTGACTTTCTTTAAAACTGTCAAGCTTAAAGCTTTACAGTAACAGAGGCTTTGTTCTGGTAATGCTTGCAATGTGGGTGGCAAGGCAAAGCCAGGAGTGGTCTAACGCTGTGGCATGGGCTTTGACTCTAAAACTGAGAGAACTATAAAAAGGCAAAGAAAAAATGTGCTTGTGTAATAGGAGCCTGGTGCTGTGAAAGAGAAAATTCTTCCACAGGAGGAGCAGGACACTGACTCGAGGGTCTTGGTGGGTCTGCCCTGCAGCCCACTGGAGAGGGCAGAGCAGCGTAGGGACAACTGCTTACTTTTGGTTTCTTCCTGGTGTTGATAAAATTCCTCAATCCTCTCCTTCCTGGAGAGATCTGTTTTTGCTTTCAATAACTCCTGGTTTTCTGCATAAATTAATGCAACTGTGACTTTGATGCTTTTCTAATTATGAATGAGTTTTAACTTCCATTTGGTATTGTACACTTTAGTAACACTTACAGGTATGAATATTATATGAACTTAAAACCTTCTGTATTTGTGCAGGACATATCCTTACAAGAGGGGTTAATAAAGATACAGTTTTGAATATCTTTGGTGCTGAACACCCCATTGATTTCTCCTAAATCCTCTGGGTTCTGTGTTTCTCTGGAACAAAATGGCTAAATAAACCAGCACAGTAAGTCACACGCTCAGGCAAAAGGCTGTAGCTATTGCTGCATGGATCCTCAAGTCCTGAAATGAGCTTAGGGACACAAAAAGCCATTCATATTACAAATTACCCTTTGCTTTTGAACTGTAAATTATCTTTATTATTGGGCTGGCCATGGTACTGCAATTATTAGGTGCCCTGTGTCTAAAGGTTTGAGCAATTAGAAGTCTGGGGTGACAGTCTCATGATACAGAGCGATAAAATATGTCCAGTCAAGACAAAGAGATGGTCTATATTCGTGTCTTCAGCATGTATCACAGGGAGCTTGGAAGCTGTGCTGCTCTTAAACATTTCAATTAGCCCTGACATGGCCACTGTGAGCCCACAGATTATCTCTGTGTTGCTGTTAAGTTTTTATGAGGCTTTCCCCTCAGATTACCCATTTTCACAGCAATCTATAAATCTGAAACTGCAACATCTGATTAATTCTCCCGGAAGAGAATAGTGAAGATCCAGATTTTTTCATTAATGAAGTTTGTGCTGGTTTGAGCTCTCATATATTTTGGCCATTGTTTTGCAGTTTCGTTCCCATTCTAATCTCTTTTCAAAGGTACCAGGGGAGGTAGGAGCTTCAAAATCACCCATTTCTGACCAAGGAAATTAGACTGACTTTTCTTGTAGCACCATTTTGCAAGCTGATGGCCGTTCCCTGTTGTTTTCACAGTGAACAAAGCTGTAGTGTACCATTATTATTTCTTCATTACTAACAATTGGTTGGCATCACTTTTCTATTGAGTATTGTACAGTCTTCCTTTTATACACCATATTCCAAATTAAAACTCATGTGGCTTTGCATATTTCTGAGCTTTGAGATCAAATGAACACAAAAATGGAAAATGAAACGGAGCTGAATCTGCTACATATTTCCTGCCATCAAATGGAAGCTCTGAGAAACAAATATTCCTTCACCCTTCGCAGATAGGGAAGCTGAGGCACAGATGTCTTTTTAAAGGTATTCTGGTGGCAGACAGAGAAGCAAATTTCCCTCTCAATGTCTGTCTTATCTGGTGGAGAAAGCTGGATGATATTCATGTGGTATTTTCTTCAAAAAAGACATTCTTTCAGTGTAGTATTAGGTAAATTAGCTGAGTGATAAAAGAGAGATAAGAATCCAGATGTCATGTCTAGCAATATTCTTTCAAATAGCTTATGATCCCTTGAAGTAAAGCTTCCAGGGTTCTGTATCATGGGGGTCATCAAAAAGGTGTTGGAAGAGCAGTGAGATTTGTGCGTTTGCCTCTCTGATTGTCATGTTAAGATCAAGAGACACATGAACTAGATAACTTCAACTAATGGGAGGTGTTTTCTGAGTATTTTTAAATGTTTTTGCAATGTGGCAATACCATGTCATTTGTGCTTAAATTCCTGTTGCTTGGAATACTGCTAAAGGAAGGACACACTCCTCCAACTATCCTTTGCTCCAGTTAACCTGGGCCCACCATTTCCTAAATTAATCCAAACAATAAGCTTAGGGGGTTGTTCAGCTAGGTCTGTTTCACCTATTTTAGATTTACCATCCTTTGTCCTTTAAGTGGGTACTGTACTTCCTTGCCTTGAGTCAGGACAAGGTTTGCTTTTGTCTTACCGTCTCCGTGGGAATCCTGCCAAGAACATATACAGGAATGGTCTTGAAGCACAGGGCTGAACTAGATCAATGGAACAGGTCAAACTGTGGCCCACACATTACTTATGAGCCCCTAGAAAGGAAGCATTGAAAATCCAGGAAAAGTGTTGTCCAGGACAGTGGTCTGTGAAATACTTTTTGGTTTTATATAAATGTTACACATCTGAGGCCCAAGGGAATGACTCATCTTCATCTTTCTGTTTGCATCAAGTCTGAATCCTTATACTTTCATGTTATCCATGTAGATTTCTACGAACGTCTATCCTCAGACAACCTGAGATTGTATTCTCCTAAAATATTAAACACATCTTGAAATGCAAGAGCAATGGAGATGAACACTAGTGCAACTCAAACAAGAAGAAAGTCAAACTTGCTGCATTTGTGAGCAACCTGATAATATATTAAATATAAATTAAACGTAGACATATTTGTGACTGTTTTAATAAGCTTCGCTTATAATTTATAAGGAAGAAAAGAGCATATTGAGTTTCCACTATGTACTCTTCATAGAAATCTGAATGTTTTCCTTGCCTCTAGTATTCTGTGAAACAGTGTAGATGAATATAGGTGTTACCTTCACATGTTGTATGCAATTAAGAGGTTATGTTGCTTTTCAGGTTATATTTATTTATATAAAGGATATTTGCCATATTACTCTACTCAGCAGTGGAGAGCCTGAAGCAGCCTAACATGGTTTTTCAACCACATTATGCATGTTGGTAGGAATGCCTGTCACCTCACATCTCATACCAAATCTACAACTGCTTCATTTAAATTCTGCCTCCATTTGTTGTTCCTTCATATTCTTTATCTATTAGACTTTAAAGAAATCTATATTAATAATGCAGGATGTAAATATGGGCATGTGAATATTCATTTCTTGTATCAACTACTCAACAGCCATAATGGACATATACTCAGTATACAGAATTTAAAATATGAAATGCATATCATTGTATTCTGACACATCAACATTTTCTGCATCTTTTCCATATTCCTCAGCCTTCCATAATTATGGTTGTACACCTCTCTTCTCTCTGTCAAAGAAAGCCCAGTTCCTTTATCAGTCTTGTTGGCACTCCCGTCTGCAAATTCTAACAAGCTGTTTCTCTCAAATTGCATAATAGATGAACATAATTAAGTTAAATCACAGGAATTGTTTACGCTCTATATTTATCTTCAAGTTTGCTACTTCTGCTTCAGGTGAGAAGATATTCATACATGCCTGAAAGAAAGCTTATCCATTTTGACTCAAACACAGAATTGGTCTTTGATATGTATGTTCCTCTTTCTTCCAAACTTTGCCTCTCCTCTGGACATCTGAGATTCTTTCCCAAATTCAGGATCATGTCAGACTGCTCTATAGTACAGCAGTGTTTTATGACCATGGTCATCTCAGCAAATCAGTGCTGCCCCAACTCTAGAAATAAATGTATGGATTGTGAATGATATCATTGTTAGAAAAGTCATCCTTTGATAAAGAGACAAAAAACCAGCACAGCTCATGCAGGGGGTGGAAGGGGGATCTGCATCATTAAACTGATTAGAATGCTCCAGTGAGTCCTAGGTTTTGTGGAGGACTTAACGTGGCCCTTCTAAAAGGGCTGGTGAGTTTCTCTGTCCCTTCCTCATTACTGTTTAATTCAACAAATCTTTTTTTCTTTTCCTCTTTATTTCTTTATCCCTCACAATCCATTGCTCCTTTCCCCTGCCAGCTGGCTCCCTCAGCTGCTCCATTGATCTCTCAGCCACTCTGGCACTCCTGATATCAGACACAGTGGGAGGCAAGAGTAGCTCAGAGATCACCAGACAGACCATTATAGAAGTGAATCCCAGAGCCACAGCAAAAAAAACAAACCTGAATTTGTTCTTTTGCTCTCTTTCCCTGTAGCAACTCTTTTTGAAATGGTAGATTGGCATTCAAAAGTCTGATGCCTTTAGTAATAGCAGAAGTAACTACTTTCTGCAGTTTTTGTGTAGGGTTAGAGCTCTGTCTAAGCCATGGAAGCCACATTATATTGCCATGAGAGAGAGTCCTGGGTCTAGTACCAGTCCTGGACAATTACTCTGTACAATTCTGAATGCCAGGGGAATACAGGACCAGAGTTTGCAAGCTGAATTTGAGGGGTACTTAAGAATCAGTTTGGGGTAGAGCAGGAAGGTTGTGAGAGCAGATTTTTGAGACAGTCATGATGAACTCTAGCTCATCTTTTTCTATTTTGCTGACTGATTGTTGCTTGTGCTGTGTAAAACAAATGGCATGGCAAGAACAAATTCAGATATGTCAGAATGATTTCACATAATTATGTACACTTTGCACCCCCTAGAATATGAAAGGAAAAGGTGGCAGAGATAAGATGCAGCAATTTAGCAGATAGAACTGTGTTTGTTTCTAGTGTCATTGATAGTTAGGTACTGCAAGCCCATGTTCATGCTAAAGATCAGGATGTCAGTAGTTCTTGTTTTGACAGCTCGTAAGAGCAGCAGCTGAATTTATTTTTAAATTTTGACTCTAATGTGCAGTGCCAGTGGAGGTGCATCAGAGTGACTGTTTATTCAAAGCAGATCTAGTAAGCACAGCCCTAAGCTTTCATAGCCAGTGATGACTTTGGTTGCCCCGATGTATCAGTCCATATTCTCCCTTCTCTTCTCCTGTCTCTTCCCGTCCTTCCTCACAGGCCTATATCAGGTTGTTGGAGACAAACTGGATTAACCACTTTAACCAGTAAAGAAATTAGTGATAAATCATTTGTTATGTGATATATCATAATTTACACTACAGATCACAATAGTGTGTTCTTTTCACAGGAAGATTTGAGAATATTTCACAAGGATTGTTTGCTTTCATTAGTATTCAATCCAGATGCAGAACCTTGCTTGAGTTCATCCAACAGATCAGTGGCAGAATCAGAAATATCTGTGTCATCCTCCTGTGCTCTGTGCCTTAGTGAGAAAACTGTGAGCCAAAGAACTCCAGGTTTTGGGAATTCAAAACCTGAAGGTGGTTCAAAAGTTGACATGTGGTTCCTTTTTCAATGTGGGCTGAGTTGGGCAGATCTTAAAACACCCATGTAAGTTATCAACCTCTCAATATAAGGATTTCACCAATTTATTTTCTAAATAAAGATATCCTCAGAATGACAAAAAAAAAAAAGGAGTGCCATTAGAGTTAACCACTTATTCATAAAGAGCTGTAGGAATGGGGTATACTAAAAGGAAGGAGAGTAGTAGTATGCAGTTATAAATGCCCTTAAAAATCATTAATATTGCATTAGTGGTATTGGTAACAGCTTAAGTATATTTCCATAGGTGTTTCTTTATATTTGCATATTAACTAATGGATACCTAAGATATTATATTACAGGAATGTCTGTGGTGTTCATGTTTTATTGAAAGACTATGGTGTCCAATAAAAGTTGCCAGACATTATGGAAAATTAATTTGCATGGGATTAGTAGAATGCAGAATTTCTTCTTTTGCCACAAATTTTATTCTTTGCAACCGTGCAACTGTTCAGTGTGCAATGCCAGAGTAACCCTGCCACTGATGAGCAGAAACACCGAATTTCCTAGGAGTTAGGGCCCTTTGCATTTACAAAGAACACACAAAATTTATTTTTAATTTGGAATGAAATACTGCAAGCCATAAATGGTAATGGGTTGTAAACAGAAGGTACAGTTTGGATTTTTCTGAATTTTGAATAAGATTTCTTACATCTGCTCTTGCACATAGCTAGGATTCAAAGGGTTTGGTTAATTAGTACTGGCTTGGGCCTGTCTTGAAACTGGTACTGCTCTATTCATCACATTCAGGAATTTACACAAGATTGTACAATTGTGACACAAGATATTGGCATAGAATGTTTGATTCAGTTTTCTAACTCTAGGTGTTTGTAGCCCTTGAAATGTCCTGTGTTGTCCAAGAACTCTGTATATGGGCAGGCTATGAGACTGCTGTTTTGTAGCAGCAACTGGGGAGCTGGTGGGATCCCCAAGAGCATTTCAAATGGCTCTGGGTGTCTTTGCTGAGGCACCATAATAAAGTTCAGCTTCTCTGAAAATAGAGTATAGGTGTGACCCAAGAAAACCCTTTATCTGGACTGTTTGGCAAAATTCAGGACAGGGAATCAGAATTTTTCTCTTAGCTGTGCTATTGATTCAGTTGTCTCTCCTCATATGAACAGAAATAGTAATTCCTACCATATTTTCATTTATAGGTTCTGCACAGTGCTTTAAAGATATAAAATGCATCATAAATATTATATGCAACACATGGCAATTGAATAACGTAACACTATGAAATTGTCTGATCTTCCATGCAAAGCATGGAATTACCAGGGTGATTCATTGCTGGGCACTCTGTGCTCTGCATCACTTCCAAACCAATGGTGTTAAAGGGAACCTTTGCTGCTGGAAGGAACTGCCTTTGTGGAGATGTAAAATGAGAGTCTTGAGCACTGTTAATAAAGAAGGGGTGGTGCTTTTAGTTAACACTAGTGTTCAGGTCATTTCCAGCTGAGACAGTTTGTTATTTCTGTACAACTCTTTTCTCCATGGAAGTGTCAGTTCAATAGCTGGTCAAATGAAAGCCATCAAAAATTATGAGACATGATTTAGACATAACAAAATTTAAATGTTGTGGTATATGTGTTAGATGATTATTCCTCTTTCTCCCTTATGAATTGTTTCTATATACCATTCAAGTGTACAAAACTAAAAGGATCATAATTCATTAGCTGTCTAAAGGGTGCATTTGTAATCATCTTGGAATGTTTTGGAAGGAAAAAAGTTTTTCAGCATCCAAAGAATAAACAATAACTCTCAAGTTCGACACATCCCTATCTTTACATGGCAGAACCAGGATACTTAGTCTGCCTGCTCAGAAGTTGGAGTAGTTTTTGGAAAACCCTTTTTAAAACAGAAATCATTGAAAGGTCCCCTTTTTCTGTCATTTTCTTATGAGGAAGTAAGGAAGATCATTTGCAATTTACTGTCAGTGGTAAATTGTGGTTTTCCTTCTAACTGCATCTTAGATCATCTACTTATTCAAAAATTGCAGTGCAAAGAGGAACTGGCATAATGAGGTATAGGAAAGTAGATCTTAATTAGCTGGAGATATTTTGGGGGCAGCTGATGGTAATTGTATGGACTGTCCCTTATGGTCACCGAGGTCAGCGCCGTTTAACACTATAGGCTGTGTAAATATTTGTCTCACGAGTTAATGCAGCCAGATATAACTGGTGGGATTATACCCTTGACTGATCCAGCTATTTTCTAATGGCAGAATCCTTACCTAACACAGCTGATGTAGCTTGACAAAAGTTATGAGCAAGCTTTTCAGATTTATTTCTATTAATGTTTAGCACTTTAGATTTAAGTACTAATTTGTTGCTAGATACTACTAATTTTGTTGGCTTTTCTTGCTGCACTTTGTTTTAGTCTATCATGATTCTGTGTGATAATTCAGAAATAAAATATATTTTTCACAGCTCTCTTCTTTCACAGAGGTGAGGAAAATTATTATTTTATCTTGGGGTTTTTTACCTTTTGTTTTCCTAGCTACATACATAAAAGTTATCAGCTACAGGCACATCATGCTGTAACTCAGAAAACACAATTATGTTTCCATTTTCATTAGAAATTAAACAATCTGGAAGAATTACATTAGAAACATATGAATTAAACCACATAGCTTTCATCACAGATCTTTGGATTACAGAGGTCTTTGGATTTTATTAAGGGAAGGTCAGAACATTGACATCTAAATGATATTTAGCTTGAATGCTTTATGTATGACGTTTTAGGTATCTTTTGGCTCCTGTGAGAACAGAACGAGATTTGCTGTGGGAGTCTGGTGAAATAGATATTTTCTGGATTGCTTTCTAGGGACCAGTCACAAATACATGTCTAGAGATGCAGATTGATTCTTTGGACTCTTTTAATGTTGTGTATGTGTTTCACTGAAATTCTATTTCATGTAAGCACCTGAATCTCAAAATTAAATGCAGTCAATGTAATGTTAAGGTTGCAATGGGAATTTTTCCAGAAGGTAGTTATACTTTCAAAAATTAGCATATATTTGTGAGCAGCATTTGCAGGCTTCTTGTTTTTCTTGGATTCATCTGTTATTTGTTTAAAAAAACAGAAATAGGGTCATACAATTTGCCCTAATCTCTGATCTCAGCAAGCTTCAAGGCATCTTGAAATGGGGATTTCTATTGATGATGGGTGACAGCTTAAACTGTCCACCCATGTTGTTGAGGCTGAAGACATGGAAAGCTCTGATCCTCTGAAATAATACTTTGAAATTTTTTTAGAATCCTGTATTGTAAAACAAGAGCTAAAGAGAGGATTTTTCAAAACATAATCTAATACAGATGCTTTTTTGAAATCTATCCAAATTTAAAACTTTTGACCCCAAATGTCTTCAGGAGATAATATTTGAGGGAAATGGAAGTAAAATCTGAGTATACAGTTAAAAAAACCCCTCAAATCATACTAATTTTTTTTGTTAATCTATAAAAGTGTGAATTTTAAATAGTTGAATACAGATTATGCCCTGTGAACCTGAGAAACAGAATTGTCTAAGGTAGAATTCAGAAGTACTTACCCAAATTTTTTTGAGCTTTAAAAACAACAAACACAAAACATTGCTTCAGCATTAATTATGAAATGAGAGAAAGAATGGTTTGGAAAGTATAATCTCCTCAAGCAAGAGGTATATTAAAATGGAAAAAAAGTTGAGAGGCTGATCATACATACACTATTTTGTGTAACCATAACAAAAAAAGGATAAGCATAAAGAGGGGGTTGGTTTCTCAGGGAGAGGTTTTTTGGTCTATATTGGTCCTTATTCCCTTTAAAATGGCAATACAGTGTATTTTCTATTGCTTGGCACGTAGGATATATACAAAAATGTCACCTTAAATCCAGGTAGTGTCCTTTAGCTACCTATGAGAATAAGCGTCATAGGAAATATGATGGTGATCTTCCCCCAGCTGTGCTCTGCTTTCCAAGTAACACAGCTGCAAAACAGGAGTGCTCTGGAGGCACAGGGATGATGGTTTGTTTTACAGTCTTTTAGTTTATTTAGCAAACTAGAATAACAGTTGCTTTGTAGTCAACTTTGTGGAACAGATAAACAATAGTGACAATTTCATATGATGTATATAGACAGAAGAGGTTAGCTGCAACCCCTGAGTGATGGAGCTTGTCATATTCCCTTCTCCAGTAATGCACAAGGTTAGAAATCAATGTCTTAATCATGGGCAGCTCTGGGCAATTCAGATATATCACACACAAACAGGCTTCTAATTACATTTAAGAAATACATATCATACATATATAAACTGACATAAATATCAGAGTGGTGTTGCTAGCTGTCAAAATGGATAAGTATAATTCCCTCAGTGGCCCTTGACAGGTTCAATACCTGCTACGGAGGTGCTATGAACAGCATTATACGGCTGATTGAGTTATGACAGCTCTAACCCAACAGGGAAGCGAGGCAGGAAGGAATAGCCTGGGCTGCAGACAAATGATGATAAAGTGATCACTTTAAAGAACAATCTCCATAATATTTCATGCTCACTGCACGGTGTAAAGGCAGCCTTGACTGCGGGGCTAACTGCTCTATCAATTGATTTGATTCACTGCTGCAGCTACTCCCAGTCATAATATTTCAAATAAATGGTACCGTGGATAGAAATAATATCTGCATCAATATTAACCCTGAAAGGACTAATGGACACAAGCTATAATTTCCTGGACACCCTAATAATGCATTTTGACTGGGCTTGGCATAGGATGATTTTTCTTTCCCTTTTTTTTTTTTCTTTTCTTAAATAAAAACAGTGTATTGTTTACTTAAACTTTCCTTTTATGGCCATGAAAAAGCTTTGCAGCTCAGGCCTTATTCATAGTCTCAAGTTTAATTCTGCTAGATGCTATTTGCAAATGTTTGTTTTTATCTGAATATCTTGTATTAAAATTACATTAAGTATCTGAGAGAAAAGGCATGATAAGCATTTTTTGGATGTGTGTATAATATATCATTTATCTCTGCATCTGTGTACAGACAGAGGTTATAGGACTCAAATTATTTTCTAAGTTATATTTAAAATAAACAGAAAGAAACTTTAATTATAAATGAGAATGGAATCAACAAAGTATTTTCTAGAAACACAAGGAACCCGTAAATTCTAATGATTATACAGGATGTTAGATTTTCTTTTCCTTCAGAAATAATAATAAGTACTGTATGAGACGGGCTTAACGTACAAGAAGTACAAGTGAATTTATGGGTTCATAATCCTAAATCAAACCTGATTTCTGTTTTCCATGCAGTTTTTCACATACACTGTAACATAATGGATGTTTATTCTGTTCTTTCATTTGTAACACCCTGTTGACATTTAAGCCCCTTTTAAGGATCTGCTGTGCTTATTGTGAATCAAGTTGACGTGTATAAATTGTATAATTTTATTATTGTTATTCTTTTTCCACTATGCACTGAATACCTGAGTATCATTGGATTCTGCATTTTAAAGTAGGAGCCATATCCAAGTATTCAGAAACTGTTTAAAGAAATACTATTAATGCATGTTAAGAAGTAGACTGAATGTGTTTAGAGAACTCTTTCTCTTATTACTAGTTTTTATCTGTTTAAAGATATTCCTTATCAGATACTCTGTTTTTTCTTATTTGTTCCTTAAACATTTACTATAAATCAGAGCAGGAGATACCTAGATTTGAATCTCATGAGGCTTGTTTATATTTAAAGCTTAAGCAGAAAGAGGTATTTTATGAACAGTCCTTAGTGAATGCTCCAACTGCAACACTTCACCAACCTCTGAAGTGGTCTTAAACAGGCTTCAAAGGACTTCAATTTATAGTTTTCCAGAAGATCTGGGAAATATTTGTATTTCTTAGAATAAAACCTGAGGGTTCCAAGTGGGTTTGAAAGGCTGGCTTGAATCTAAAATTGAAATTGAAAATTGATGAAGATTGGTATTGGCCTAACTCCTCTATTTACACCAGTTTAATAAGCCACAAAAGCACAGTGTTCTCCTCTATTCTAGACCTGAGTAAACAAGCAAGCTCAAGCTGGCTGCTTGCTAGCGTGCTTTCCTACAGATCAATATCAAATTTTATCAGCTCTTTGCCTTTCCTGCTTGCTTTCTCTTTCCTTCCTGAAAAATTTTCTTTCTCCCTGATCACACTGCATGAGGGTTGTTTTGTTTCTCCATTTCAGACAATTTCCACTACCTTCATCTCTGTCTGGTGTCCTTTTTATACTTAAATCACAGAATTATAGAATGCTTTGGTTTGGAAGGGCACCTGGAAGATCTCCTGGTTCCAACCCCCGTGCCATGGGCTGGGGCACCTCCTATTAGACCAGGTTATTCCAAGCCCCATCCAGCCTGGCCTTGAACGCCTCCAGGGATGGGGCAGCCACAGGTTCTCTAGGCAACCTGTGCCAGGGCCTCACCACCCTCATAGGGAAGAATTTATTCCTAATATCTAAACTAAGCCTATTCTCTTTTGATTTGAACCCATTCCTCCTTGTCCTGTCACTCTGTGCTCTTGTAAATCGTTTTGCACCATCTTTTCTGAAAATTCCCTGCAGGTACTGAAAGGCCACAATTAGGTCACCCTGAAGCCTTTTCTTTTCCAGGTTGAACAATCCCAGTTCTCTCAGCCTTTCTCCATAGGAAAAGTGCTCTATCCCTTTGATCAACTTGTTGGCCTCCTCTGGACTCTACTACTCGTTATTATTTTGATCATATCATTCTCATATATCTCTGTATTGGTGTAACGCTTTATCATGCAAACACAATTTAACTCTGTCAAAAAAATTGTTCTGGACTCTTTCCTAGCACTTCTACTCATTGTTTTCCTTCTCTGTCTGCTCTAAATCTGTTTAATTACTTTCTGATTATGTTCTCTAAACCAATTTTAGGCTTCCTCATTTGATTCCAAGGAGTTTGTCCTTAGAGAATCAGAATAGCTGAGGTTAGAACAGGCCTTTCAAGATCCTCCTGACCAGCTCCCTCTGCACTAAGCAGGGAAGTTGCACTAGCTCTTCATCTTCATGAGTGTGTCCTTTGCTTGCACTTTGCTCTTCTTTCTGTATGTTATCTTTAAGATATAGTCCACAAATATGAACTCAACAATTATTTCTCCTGGGCTTACTTTTGCCTTCTTTGATATATATTACACTGGCCTGTCACCATCTGATGTTTTCCTGTGGATGTTCAATATATCACAGTTAAAGCAGAATTTTAAACTTTTGCTGAAAACTGTTTACAACAATGAAACTTCTTTTCAGC
Organism: Pachyramphus minor; assembly: GCA_013397135.1. Lineage (NCBI taxonomy): Eukaryota > Metazoa > Chordata > Aves > Passeriformes > Tyrannidae > Pachyramphus > Pachyramphus minor. Next base: position 830,852 of record VYXB01005595.1, read on the forward strand.
GTATCTCTTGTTGACTGCAGTGTCCAAAGTCCTGGTGTTGTCACTTACCATCCATTAACCCAAATATTTGATGGCCAGGCCATGTCTTGGTCCTGTTGATTATTTTGGAAAACCGTTTCAGAGAGTCTGTCCTGCCCCATCTGCAGCTTAAACTCTTTCCCAGATTCTTATCCTCCTCCTTTCATTATTGCACACTATTTCTTGAAATATAGTATTGTTTCACTTGCTTATGATCAGAAACCTTTTGCGAAGTCTGTTTACCTAGACTGTTTCTTTTCCTCCTCCCTTGTTTTTCTTCCAATAGCTCCATCACACTTGTAGTAAAATACTTGTTTTCATGTTCACTCTTTCCTTTCTCGTTATCTATCATCCTGCTCTCAGTATCAAGACATCATATGCCTCACCAATCTTGATGAGTAATGAATGCCTGGTTTCCACCTCCCACTTGTTACTTTTTCCTGTGAGCATTTCTCTTCTGTCAGCCTTCCTTATGCTCACAAGGAGCTTGCCATGACCATTTGCAAAGCTAATTCATTGTTGTCTTTTAAAGCCCTCCTAAAATTTCTCTTTGGCTATAGGTCCAAACACTCACGATCAAGCTCCCAAATTGAAATCTTGCAAAGGTCAGGTTTACTATGTATATCTCCTGTCTTTATCATCAATATTGTTATAGTTTTTTTTCCTTGTGTACTTACTCTCCAATCTATCTGTATATTTGTTTATACTGGGGTGAGAAGTTACTTTAGGTGAAGACTGTTTTTTTCAGTGTTTGCACAGTAGCACTGTAGCAATACAAGTAGTTAAGATAATAATAATGTTATTAAAAGTAAGCTGTGACACAGTCTCATGTAATTAATACAGCCAAATTAAACTTGAGGAAAAAAAAGTAATTTATTTATTTTCAAATATGAATTATTTAGGTGATCTAACTTCCACAGTAGAGTCTGAGACTTAATACTAGTTTCAGATGTGACAACACAAAACACAGCTTCCGGACTGGGCCAGCAATGTGCTTTTTAAGACTGATAAATTATGGAGTTGCATCCATTTTCCAGCTAATGTAGATGAATAATAATAATGTTGATGATAACTGAAATGTATCCCTTTACAGTATTGTAAATGGGGAGGTGGAAAGACCCTCGATATTTTAAGGGCCAAAGAGAATCACGGGAGCAGCTTTAAAGATTAATTCCTTGTGTCTAGTGTAAAACAAGATTAAATTAGCTTGTGTGAGCTGCTGTTAGCAGATGCACTATTACATTATGCATGATTCTTGACTGCTCGTAGCATGAACAAACTGCACAGTGTTCCATTAGTGATTTTCAATGCTGTGCTAAGCTTTAAGTCACATAGACAGGCCAATGTATTGGGTTTACTTTGTGGATGTGTTTTCCAGGCAATTTCACAACCTACCTGATCACTGTTATTGATTGACCACGTTTGAAATGGATAAAAGAATTAACCTGTGTAAGGGTAGCAGAATGGGGTATATACAGTATCCTATATACTTAGGAAAATCAATAGTACTCTAATGTAGAAAATTTAACCAGACAAGACAAAACCATCTTCCCACCTGCATCAATCCTTGTGTTCCCTCCCAGTGTAACACATTCTAGTTATACTGTATCCTTATGTGCTTTTAATGTGTTTTATCCTTTGACGCTTCTCTTTGTACTATGCTCTGTAACCTTGTGGATGTACTTGTGTGCATACTGTAAAACAAACTGAGGAGCTCCTGAAGAGGTACATTTTTCTCTCATACCACTTTTGAAGTGAGAAACGGTCAGCTACACACATCTAGAAACTTGTTTCATCTTTCAATAAACATACTCCTGTTTTCTGGCACTTTCCCTCTTGACTGACATCTTGTCCCTGTGTTAGTCCTTAGATTTCTGCTCCCACATTCTTTGTGCCTTGTCCTGTGCAGTTGTCTTTCATTCATGTGTTAGGCTTCAGCAAGTTCCATCTCCTACTTACGGTATTTTCCTACCCTCTTCTGCTTTAAATGAGGATGAAATGCATCCAAACACATTCTTGGTGCCTTTACCTTGTCACGCCTACTTTTCAGGCTCATCAGCTAAACAGTGCTGCTTTTTGTATTCAAGTTAATATTTCCATTATTGGCCAGTGAAATGTTTGCCACTGAAAAGAAGTCAAAGCTAGTAAACCAAATATTTTTATGGAAACCCTCCTAATGTTATGGCTAATTGAAATCTTTACCAGTAATACTACTGAAGTATTGTTTCAGAGTTGTATTGTATAACATCAGAGTTGTTACTTATCCTTAACACTCAGATAGTGAGTTTTTATATTTTACTTTTGTCATATAACTAGGTTCTGGAAATCAGCTTTAGTAAAGCTCCAGCTGTATTATGCTTGTTCCTCCAGCACCAAGAGCACGTTAAAAATACCAAACCTCTGGGCTTCTGGGAATTCCTGCCTTCTTGGCCAACTCCCTTTCCTTCTTGGCTAACTTTCCCTATTCACAACCTCCTCTAAAGGAATAGCCACCCAGAATGGCATTTCTGCCTCTGCTTTCAAGAAACCCAGGAGACTTCAGGAAGAAAAAAGTGAGAAGCAATAGTGTTGCTTAGGCTATGCTTATTCCACAAGATGGGAAAGAAAAGGATAAAGAAGGGGACCTGCTATGCGGTTTTAGAATGTGCTTCCAGTGTACTGCTTCCAATCACCAATTCATATTTTTATATGAATTTAAAACGCAAGTGTCTTTTTTTTTTCCTTGTAAAAGCTAGAAATCTCAAAATTTTATTCTGTTTTGCAATTAATGTTTCATTGAAATGCAATACATTTCTTTGGAATGTGCAATAAATTATCTGTAAACTCGACTAGGAGCTTGGGTACAAGAAACAGTATATGGCGAGCTGATGCAGTTACTATCTTTTTAACAGAGCTGAGCCCAAACTCTCTCTCTGTCTTTGTTAATATTCTGTTATATAGCCTTGCAATAATTTCACCCACAACCCGTAGACATTTTATTTTCTGTAGCTCTCTGAGCCAGTGGCTTGGAGCTTGGAAATTTTTTATTAATTTCAGCACTGATGGTCACTCCTGCCACGCCCTTTTTCTGTGTAGACTTTCCTTGTAAAATGGCCCTTAGAGTGGCTGTTCACTGAGCTAATGTTGCGTTAGCTAATGGCTTTAATATGAACTAGTAAAATTACGCAAAACTGGTAACATTTTTTGGAGGTAAAATTGATTGCAGAAGTTACTACATGACTTCAAAATGCCGTTATTATTGTTTAAAGGAACCAATAACTCAAGAGCTTTTTTTTTTTCCCCCATACAAGCCAAGGGGATATAGAAATTAGAAAAAACAAATCAATCATGTGGATTTATATATGACTTCTTTCTGCTCAAATCTCTGCCCAGACAGGATCAACTTGGGTGGTAAGGTCAGCAGGGTGACAGAGCTGGCTAGCAGTGTCACTGCTTTACCCATGCACACTGTCCAAGCACTCTGGAGTTGTCGCCAAATCCCAGCATGATGACAACAGTACTAACAGAGGAGTTTGCAGTATGCCCAGGAATACTGCTAGCAGAAAAAACAAGCTTCCCTCAAGTGCTAATATCGCTAAAAGGGAAAACTATATTCCAGTTCACAGACATTTAAGAGAGATCTGTGCAATTTCTAAGCACATATTCCTGCAGAAAGCAAATACTTTGTAACAAAACTCACTATCGACATTAAGCACTCAGAGCAACGCAGTAGATACTGAATCAAAGACCTCTACAGTTCTTTATTGCTGGGGGGCGGAAAGGTCCAAATATTGCTTGGCAAATTACTGTTTGCTAGGGGCACTATTACCAGTTGACACAATCATTGGTCAGCAAATTGGTCACATTATCGGTTAGTAAATTTGAGAGTGCAGAATTATTTATTGGTAAATTAGAGATGGCAGAATTATTGGTTGGTAAGGAAAGAATTGCAGTGATTGGTTAGCAAATTAGAGATGCTTGGTTTTGTCTGTGGATAAATCAAGGTTGGTCAGATATTGGAGGCCAAATTAGAGATGGCCATGTTATTTATGGTTGCTCTGGTGAATGTTGAAATCCTGCTTTTTTTTGTTACAAGCAAGTGAACATTGGGAGGGTTTGCCTTTTTTTCCCCCGATTTATATTTACCTTTACAGTTCACAGTTGAAGAATTTCTGTGGGTATTAATATGGAAGTAAACATATACTCTTGCTCTCTTAGTTTTTAATGGAGCTATGTGTTAGCTGAAATTGTGCAGAGTACCAGGGGACTTCTGAAATTGCTTGTATGAAGTGAATATTAGAGAAAGGTGTTAGGTTTCCAGGGCTAAAACCTGAAGCCTTTGCAATTCCAGCAGTAAGTTGGTGCAGTCCAGGCAGTATGATCTACTCCCCATGGGTGATAGTCAGCAGGCACCAGGAGCAGCTGGTGATGTGAATCCTTCCTGAGAGGCTTCCTGGCTGCTGGTTGAGAGCTGCAGTCCTGCATTGTCTGTGAACTGAAAACAGCAAAGATATGGGGGAGTAGTGCTTTCAAAGCAGTAATTTCTGTGATGTGTGGGGGTTTCTGTGGGCAGTGGCCTCCAACTACTCAGCTTCTTGCACAAAAACTAGACCTCTGCGACAGGGTCAATGTCCAAGTGCTGTTACTGTGCAGGGAGGGGTTTTGCTGAAGAACTGCAGCTGAAACCGCCATGGACTTGCTCGACAGCCATGAAAGCAGCTTTTTTTATGCCATTGGTATCACAAATGGCACAAACTTTCTGTTGAAATAGATACTGCAACACAAACTGTTTTCTGGCATTTTCATGTTCTCAGTTGTTCTGAGTTTTTCTCCCGTTTTTCCCTTTATGTGAAGAATTTTTACTTAAAAGCAATCCTGCTTTTTTATAGTATGTTAGAACAACTCTGAAGAAAAAGTCCATTTCAGTGTCATTCTAGAACACTAAGAAAAATCCTGTTCAGGTGACAAACTTTCTGAACAATGCGCAGAACACAATGGTTAAACAATTAAATAATTTTAGATTCTAACAATTCTGAAAACAATAATAGAATATGTGTTAAGAAAAGTCTATGGCTGTTTATATAGCTGTTGAATTCTAGAATGGAGACTAATGCTAATTAATCAGATTTACTTTTCCAAAGGGACACTACATAATGCTTTTGACAACAGTACAGATGGAGTCAGGGAGGATGTATTTTAAAACTTTAGGAAAGTCTTAAATTTTAAAACATTAAAATTTGCTTTTTATATGAACTCCTATAACAACAGTGCCCTTACCTTTCTTGTCTACTAATTCTGCCAAAAATGATGTGTTTATTTGGAAACAGTAAAGTATGTCTGACATTTTTAAGACACAACTAGGGGGGAATTTTGCAAAAGTGAAGGGGGTGAAAAAGAATTTTTACCCTGCTAAAGATGCAACACAATCACAAGATATCTGAGTTTTATAAATCTCCTGGATTGCGATAGCATATGCTGCTCATTTTTTGGTATTCTCATTGAATCCAAAAGTTAGGACTTGGAATATACCAGGGTGTTTCAGTAACACAATGATTGTTCAGTGTTGAGTCCAGCTTGAACTGCTCATCTGGAAAGTTTTAGCTGAAACCATCATAATTAATTAGAGATGGTTTGACTAGTTTAGAAAAGTATAATTGTAGGGCTCCCCCTGACCCTGGGTAGATCTCCTCTCCAAAAATGAAATAATCCTATTGATGCCAACCACATTCTGCTCTCAGCTCTCAAGATCAAGTAGGCTCACACTGTAAGGCATCTCAGCCTGTATTATTGCATACTTTGGAGTCTCTACAGTGGTGATTTGTTTCATCATATTTCGATCCATAATCAGACTTTCTCAAAATCTGGGGTATTCAACTGGGACAAAATGTCTTCAGTCATTATTCAAAGGTAGCATGAGATGGGAAATGCAAATAAGCAAAAGAACAGCCATGGTAAAATGAAGAAGTGAAGATGTTATGGAAATAAAATAGGACTTGTGGATGGCATTTAATCTCCTCCCAACAAAACGTAGTAACTTGTAAAAGAAAACAGCTCAATGCAGGAAGGCAGAGCCGGGCCATCAACCTTTCGTTAGAAAAGACCAAACTTTTGGTCTACCCTTATTTCAAATACAGGTGAGCACAGGATTTAACAAGAAACTGGTGGTTGTAGTTTCAGCTACTAAAATAAAATTGAGAGGTAGGTTGATTCCTCAAGACATTTATCTAATGTGTTTTTTCCAAGCTCAGTGCAGAAACTAGATTAAATTGTTCTACCTGGGCTCAATGGGTCTACCTCTCTTTTCAACTCTTTATAAAAGAAAAAGATCATATTTATTAATTAAAAAAGAATTATTATTGTCAGATTAGTATCAACAAGAGTACATGTCTGCCACTATTTATTAATTAGTAAAAAGCTTAATAGGAGGAGTCTTCACAAAATGTAAAGCTTATAATGAAAAGTTTGACAACTTGTAAGAATGAAATTTTTGTTCTGACTGTGACATTCTGAATTTCCATTTTTGCTGGTATTCACTAAGCACTGAATAAACTGAGAACTCTGGTTTTAAATGTAGGTATTCCTAATCAAATCTTAACCCCTATGCTTAGGTTAAATATGTCATGTGACATTGTTTGTGTCCTTTGATTAAAGAAATTATACAATTATCCCATTTGAAACTTCTCTTTGCTAAGTGTCAATTTTACATTTTACAGTTCTCAGTTTTTACATTGTTGACTGATTTACGTAGCGTATCTAATAAAACATTAGACAGAAGACATTTCATTTATATTACCAACCAACATTGTATAACATTTTTTTGCAAGCATTTGCTATTTGTAGAGACAGATTGTTGACAATTCAAAGATTACAATTCCTGTATATCTAGGAAGCATTAAAGAATTTTCAAAATGATTATAAGGTTTTTTCATGAAAGGAAAAAACAAAAGACCTTTAGGTATAATTTACATTCTTAGGGGTTTTTTTTGCGAGTTGAAAGTCCTACTTTTTACAGGAGTATGCAAGTAATCATTAAAAATTTGAAGCAACAAATTAAAGCCTACACTATACTATCATTGTGATAACAGCCAAATAGGTGAAGTTTAAAATCTAAGTGCCCAACATGATTAAAAAATTTAAACTTCCTCATTTGAATGGAATAACATGAAATATCTTCATTTGGCTTACCTACTGGGATCATAAAATAATTTCTAAAAATAAAAAATAAATGTAAAAATGTATCCTTTTTGCCAGTTGTGGACATTGAAAAGCTAAAGGCTATTCAAATTGTGCTGTGAATAGACTTTTCTCTAGTGTAAGAAGAACAAGTTCTTCCCAGGATTCAAATAAAATATTTTTCATCTTCACTGTGAAGAGCTTTTTCCTCTGCTTTTCTTTATAGGAATAAAAGGCCTTTCTGTTCTTTCAGTTGAGCGACCTCTGCCTTTTAGGGGGAAATGGAGTTTCTGCTCCACTCACCCATCACCACCACCCAGACATTCTGCAGTTTTTGTGCTTGAGTTGGGTGAACAATTGGTCCAGGGGATGGGAAGGAAGAAAAGTGAAGTATTCGAGCACTCATACATACTTTTTCCACAAAAGAAGGCAGGAAGGTCGGTGACCTTAAGAAAAAGAACTTAAAACGTCTCTCAGGTAGAAATGGTTACAGTTTGTAGTATAGCAACGTGATCAGGATTTAATTTGAAAGCTTACTTTTAAATGGCATAGGCAGCATTGCAGTTACATGCTGAAGGGATTAACTGTATGCATTCAGATATGCAATACCCAGTCTGTAGTATCATTCACAGTCCATTTAGGTGATTTTGTTGCACTGAAGTTTGTTAGAATGTCATTAAACTGTCTCAGCAACTCCTGGAGCAGAGGTTTTGGTTGCTTTTTAATTTGCTATATTTTCCAATAGCATTCCTTAGGTATTTTTCAAGCTAGTCTGGATATACTTTGATGGGCTTGAATTTTCAAGTTGGAGATTTGAAGACCTAGGGTGTAAAACCCTAGGAGTTAGTAGAGAAAGAAGTTCTTAAGCACAAAGTCATCCTGGGCAAAATCTAGCCTATCTTGTGATTTGTTGGCAGTTGAAGACTTTAGGGACATATGTGAAATACAGAGCAAGGGCCCACACTTCCAAGACCATTATCATGGTACACTTGTATTGTCCCTGGCAATAAGTGTAGATAAAGAGATTTGAAAGGGACACAGGTTTGACAATACTTATGTAAAGAATTGTTCCTTGATGTCTAACAAATTCTTTAATGTTAATTTGTAGCTGCACTGTGTCTGTCAAGGGCTCTATGGATTTTGGTCATTGTCATTATGAATCCTTCCTAAGTATTGTATATGTTGTGCTTTGGTTCAAATACACCTGTCTGCACAAAGTTATTAGAAAGTTTTAAGATGCATATGCAACATTTAAAATATGCAAATATATTACATTTATCCCTTTAAAAATTGGCTAATGAATTACTGTAGGCAGTGATGGACCTCTGTTCCTGCAGTCTGTGTGTTTTCATTAAATTTAATTAAAATATTTTGGTTTTATAAAGTAATAAGTAAATTAGAGCGAAAGTCTTTGTAGGCTGCTGTTTTTATTATGTCCTAACCTTAAGTAGAAAGAAAGCCAAGCCAACTAGTTGTTCTTGCTTTTATTAAAGTTCCTGTTGGCAGGGCACTGATGGGACACATTAATCTTAGTATTAATGCTGAGGAAAAGAAGCTTAGAAGCCTAGGATGAATAAATCATTCCAGAGCCCATTTGGATCTGTTGGCACCTTCCCTGCTATGTTGTTACTGGATAAAAAGGCTTCTCTAAGTGTTAGAGGGTTGGATAACAAAATTGGCTTATTGCAGAATGGCCCATAGTAATTTGTGAGTGGTTTGAGTGGGCGTAGAAAGCAACAGGGCAGGGTGGTTTAAGCATGGCAAGCCTGTGAGCTGGCACTGGTAAAAGTACAGGCATACATTTTCTTCTGCTCCACCATCACTGTGTAGTCTTTGTCACTGAGACCAGTGATGCTGGTGGTGCTTCCAGTCTAGCTCTGAGGTATTTGTTGACATTAGAGAGGAAGAAGAGTAGCTGAAATGCAACACACTCCTCTATTTGTGGTTGGCTCAGAAGGGTTTCATTGCTCTATTTTCAAAACTGCCATGCTCTCAAAATCCTTCTTCATAGCAGAGCCTCAGAAAGGGGTTTTAGCTACCAGTCTCTTTGCCTCTATCCAGATTCAATTCAGATGCAGTTCTGGGCAGGTTCAATGTAGGATGCAAACAAAATATGTCTCCATGAGATTACTGGGGTGACCAAGGTGAAGGAGCAGAAGGATAGGCAGGGAATGACCTGTGCAAGTCAGACTATGGAACTGGGAAGTTCACAACCTTTTCACCACCCATCTCCTGATGCCAATAAATCAGTGGCTGGTGTGATGTGTTTTCATTCGCCCCAAGTGGGCTTTTCTGTCCTCTGGAGTATTCTGTGCACTTAAAAATTAATGGGGTAGGATTGGTCTCTGTGGGTGAGTTTTCCCCAATTCCCACAGCTTTAATTGCTGTTAAATGAAACAGTGGCTGCAGACATCAGAGCAAGATTGTCATACAGTAGGAGCCAAACCTTTGCAATGGCAGTCAGTGAAGAATTACATGCTACAATTGACACTATCTTCTCTGGTCGTTTCGTTCTGTTCTGTGACTGATGAAGCACCTACTAGTAGCCAGGCAATAATCAAACACTTGAAATAGCCATATAAAAGAAGATTTGGAGAATAACATATGCTACCATCTAATTTCACTCCCTCAAGAGATGCACTGAAGTGTAGAAATTCAAGCTATATACTGTATTTTTAACTGACAGAATTGCTGTTGAGACAGTTATATTTTCTCAATGTATTCACAAAAAAATCTTGGTTTATAAACACAGATCATCTTTAATGCAATGAATGTAATGTGCAACAATTATTTTGGATAACCTTTAGTTGTTAGATGGCACAAATCACAGTTAAAGTAATATTGAAACAGAAGGAAGATGAAAAACAACATGAAATGCCTCAATACATTTTATTTTCAATGAAATAATAGAATATCACTTTACCAGTCCTAACATAAATGGAATAATTTGTAATCTGTCAACCTGTACATGTGCTGTAATAGATAGAAAAACACTTTTAAAAATCAGCTAGTTGTCAGTAGACTTGGGAAGGGAGCACTGTTTTTCATATACATGTGGTCCTTGTGAAGCTATTGGTTAACAACAGTTTGCAATCTGAAAACTCAAGCAATGAGCAACACCAACAACAGAAAAGAAAGGACAAGAAACACTGGCTTGTGTTTGTTCAGAGTGTTACTTTCCCAAGAAAGTAATAATAATCTAGTTAATTTCTTAAGCAGGGGAACAAATCCCTGTGTGTCTATCTTGATATAGCATCTTATTTCCTTTCTAATTCCTTTCTTCGTCCACTGTCTCTAGTCTAGAGCTGTGCTAAGTACTGTGGCTTATGCAGTGACCTAATGGTGGGCTTAATTTGTCGAGTACACACTGTGAATAAACTGTATGGCTAATTTTGTTCAAAAGCTTCCAAATTGAGTGTATATTAAAATTATTATTTTTAGAACAGTGTAAAAGAAAACAACAGCAAAAATCTCGCATCTGTTAACTTACACTGTTAGAGCATATCTTCACCAGATGCTGAAAGTAAACTTCACTAACTAGTATTTCTATAGTCCTGTTATATATTTGGGCTTCTGATTTGAATATTACAGTAAATAAATTACATAATGTTAATGATTGATATAAACAGAAAGCTTCTAGCAGGTAGAATACCAGAGTATGAGTTGTTGTATGTTAACTATTTGGTATTTGGAGATCATGGAAACTGGTTGTGGGCAGTGGAAAATGTTTCGCATTTTATACGGTCACTTTAATCACCCTCATTTTTTATTTTTATGTGTAAGATGTGATTCTCCATTTCAGGAAACTCTAAAAGGATATTCCTTTGCACAGAAGTAAGTGCTGAAAGTTAGGACATTCCTTTCGAAAGCACCCCAGAAACAGACACATTCATTAAGACTGTTTCTGTACTGCTGTCCCAGGAAGGTGAAAAAACAGTGAAAAAGGAGAAATCCACACTGGGAGAAAAACTATTTTGTATAGCATAATAACCCTGTTGGAAAACAGAAAAAGTCCTGCCTGATCTCAAGCTGTGGAAAACCTTGAACTCAAAAGAAACAATATGCTCAAACAATGTAAGAGACAGTGGCTCAAACTTTTGATGTTAAAAAAGAGGATCTGTAGTTCTGAAGTGATTTGTAAGTAAATGTTATTATAATCAAAAATCCATTTCTGAATTCCTCACTTTTCTTCTCCATTTTCTTTATGTGGTGCTCCCAAAGTGCCAGGCAATAAACATCCCTGCAGTGGTCTCATCACATGGTGTGTCCTGTCAGATGAGGTATGTGAGCCCGGGTCTCTGGGGAAGGGCCAAGTCTTAGGTATCTTTTATCTTAGATGTGATATCTAGTGCTTGGTTCCACTTGCTACCAATTGGAAAAGCAGAAACTGGCCTAGTTTGTAATACCAGCTATTTTTACATTGCATGGTGGGCCTGAGTCTAATTTTACTCTGATTTTACAGAGCCATTGACTTTAATGGACTTGTTCCAAATTTTTCACTGGCATAACTGTGAGTAGAATTAGGCCCAATAACTGTCATGTAAAACAAAATCATTCCATCTTGTAAACCATAAAGCAGGTTACATGGTAGTTAAGTGTGGGCCAAATAAATTCATCTTTCAGATGATGTGTTTAATGGCAGCCTTGGATGCTTGCAGTCAATTAAAATTTCCTGGCACATTTTCATAGGACAAGGAGTATTTGTTACTAATCATGTCCAAAAGAAATTCTGGCTCATGTAATTGTATTTTACTTAGCTAAAATTGCCTTTGTGATTATAGTTAGGTAGTTATTCTTCACTCTGTCTTTTAGAAAGCCCACACTACCACATTGTTATTCTTGGTGCAGGTGATGGCTGTGTTATTACCCAGCAGCAGCACACAGTAGAGTATCTTTTACTCTGTATTGTTGAACTGCAGAATGCCCTTAAAGTTTTAAATTGGGAGGGGGAAAGGGAGTGTCAAGACTGCTGTTTTAATATTTAGGGACAGATCCTCAGCTAATATAAATTACTATAGGTGGGTTGAGACATCATCTTAATTGATATGCATTTTATCTCTTAAAATTATGTGCATTTTAATTGGTCAGGCCCCTTTGTTTCATTACTCTTACCTATATATACAAAATATTTTATGATACTTTGGTCTTTAAAAAAATAAGAAAACAAGGTACAGGCTATTGCACTTTTTTTGGTTCTTTCTTCCTGTGTTAGTGCTGAATTTGGCCTAAAGTAACTCTGAAACTTCACCTTAGCTACCATAACAATAAATATTCTTTGAAAATACCTGCCTTTCTTCCTGTCTCATTGGGCAATCAGATCTGCGTCTAGGAGCACTTCATTTAACACTCATCCAAGACAATGTGGATTTTCCCAGTCATTTGGAGGTTGGTATAGTGTGATCATGCTAAAGAACTCATGATGGATTAAAAATATCTCCAAAGCTGTATGGAGAGCAATATGTTCCTTGAATGAAAGCCTATCAAAACTGTGTACATGAGAGATTAGCTGAGGAAAGGGTTTGAGGGAAAGCACGACGGTCAACTCCAACAGCTACAGAGTGGCTCAAGTAAGTATGATACTGTTCCTCTTAATAGGTTATATTTTATAGCTTGTTTTTACATTATCTGTAGTCTGTACAACTTCACTCTTTCTGCCTTTCAAAGTGCAGTGTGCGGGCAGGGAGCAGTGGCATTTTTGTCTCAGAGCATCTGACCAGTTTTGTGAGAATATGTTGGGAATACTAGTCCAAATGTTTCAGCAAACTCCAGATACATCCACAGGCAGAAATCGTCATTGCAGTCTAACAAACAAACAAAAAAAGATTTTGCTGGTGGTAAAGTCTGGTGGTAGTTCTAAAACATTGTGGAGATATTTGTATGCATTGAAAAACGCCAAGGAAGTGCATGTGAAGCAATACCTGCACATTTTAGTTAAATGTACCAGGAAGAAATAGTGCTTGTGATCAATCCAGAAAATTGAATGTGAACGGTGGTTTTGGCTTACCAGCTACAGGTCTCCTAACCTGACATATTATATTTTTTGGATTTCACTTCCACAGTACTATATACTTGGCTTCTGTGGTTCAAGTCCATAGCAAATTATTTGCATGCTGTGCTGGGATTAAAAAAAAAAAAAAAAAGAAAAAATTGAAGAACAGCTGCTGTTGGCTTTTCAGTTTGACTTCAACTTCTTCCCAAACTTAGCCAAAAGACACAGTTCTCCTACACTTGTAGAGCTTCTGTTTTTTCTTGGCAAAATTTCACTGGAAACCTCATGCAAATAATGTTTGATCTTTACCAACTCATCTCAAGGAGGAGGACCCATGTTTCATCTTCTTTTCCTTCTCTGCAGCGAGGAAAGGAGGAAGGTAGAAATATTATGTGTGGAAACAACTGTGTACAGGTGTGGTCTCGAGACCCCCAGGATTTCTTGCACAGCTGTGACCTTGTGCTTTCCATATGTTCTTCAGTGAGGTATTTGCCAGGATAATCAGTGACTGTAGTAAGTATAATGAGTTCTTACTATGTTTTCTACCTGTATTTTCCATGCAGTTTACCCAAGACACCTCTCCACAGCGAGAGGACTGTGAAAACCTCCTTTTTATTAAGTTCAATGCATTGTCTTATAGGAAGAGGAATCAGTGTACATCTATGAAGGACAAAAAAGGTAGGGAACTATGGCAATTAGCATTTGATCACTATCACCCTTGCTGATCAAACTATGCTTATGTGAGATCAAGTATTTTTTCATCCTCCAGAAATTTGAATCAAATGCTCCAAATTCAGACTTCAGAATGGCCCTGAGACCAAGGAGTATAGGAAATGGATGAAAAGACAGAAATATTGAAAGGCCAAAAAGGCAGGAAGGATTCATGCAGAAACTCAGGTGTCTGTGATATCAAGATTGAGGTTTGTGCTGCTCCTTCTCAGATATGAACACTGCACAATCATCTAACCAATTTCTGCCTGCATGAAGTAGAATGCAGCAGTTTTTCATGTTTGACTGATGATTCTTCTCTTTGCTTTCCTTCTTTTCCTCCTGCACCCTTTGCCAACAAATTTTATTTGGCTGCATGACTTCAGGTTACATCTCTCTGTATGCAACTGGTCCATAACTATTTATTTTCATTTGTTCTCCACAGCATTCTCATTTTCTTGCTATTCTGACTTCGTTGCCTGCTCATGCTCAAGTTTTGAATATGCGAGATTAATTACCCTATCCCTTAATCAGAGCAATCTGCATAGCTAGTCAGCCTTCTTTTTCTGATATCAAGATGGCAGAGCTATTGAAAAGCAATGTCCAAGAAGAGAAAAGGAAAGGTTGGAATAGTTATGAATTTGTTAACAGGAACTTGAGACAGTGAGGAGTTTGTCCTGAAAGGGATTGTGGCAATATAACAGTTCACCTACACAGAAGCAACATAAAAAATTGGTTTAAATATCTCTAGTAAAATCAGGATGCTGTCATGGATTGTATTTTCTAAAATGTGAGATAATAGCACAATACAGGAACATTCAAAACCCTATTATTAATTATTAATGGAAATGAATAAATACACAGTGAGTTCTAATTGCCAGCTCTGTTATGAATTCATCTTTGTTTAAGGTTTGGAAGGGTCTGACTCAGAAACAAACTCATCCTGTTCATAATTCAAGCTATTTTTAACAGCTAAAATGGAGTTCCTTTAAAAGATTGTTTCAAAAATCACTTTGATTTCAGAGATCTTCAAATATCACACTAGATGTATATCCCAGATATCTGAGCTGTGTGGGAAATGAGTATACTCTAACTTACCCAAAGTTTTGGAAAGGCAACCTGAAACTTAAGAGATGTTTAGATATTACAGTGGCAACCGTAGGACTGTCTGAACCCAGCTAGTCAGAAGAACTCTTTAATTCAGTGTCTGGGCTTAAAAATGAAAAATTGTGTTTTCAATTTTAAAGGGAAAAGAAAGTTGTTTGCTTTTTGTTCATCTACCAGGGGAAAATGATTAAAAAAACCAACTAACATGTCAGCGAGTATGCATTTTCAGATAAAATGCATTTCTGTTTAGACAGCTTGGAAAAGAGGAAATATTCTTATAAAAGTAGTTTGGTCATTGAAGTTGTCTTTTTCTTAAAATATTTTTGCAAGCAAACTAATTTGGCAGCTCAGATTCATTTAGACTAGTGCACCTTTATTCATCTTTCAGGTCTGAGAAATAATCAGATACTTACTTTGGAAATGTAGCAGAGAAACATATGATTCTAGGTTTGGGCAACCCAATCCACAGAAATACATCAAGCAGTGGTTTGTTCCTTTCACAAACAAGATATTTGCTCCTCTTGTATCACTGCTTATTCATTTGGGTTATTAACAGGCTTTTTAAAACTATTAAAGCCTCGCCGCTCATCTTCAAAACTGCCTCTAGGCATCTTTGATTTATGTGGTTAGCATTTACTCCCTAAGGTCTTATCGACCTTGGCAGTGTTAGAAATCATATTTTCACATGCATGAATTGCCCTTGACTAATTTCTCCAGTACAGTTTGAACATAAATAAACTTCCTTTGGCACTTGTTTATTTTTAAGAAACACGGCGTGAATGAGTGTATGGAATATACAGCAGAGTAAATCTGCATTGAAGTTTGGTTAAGAATGTGCATTATTGTTCCCCTTGAATGTGTTCATGATAAATGGATTTTTTTTCTTTTCTTTCTTTTTTTCTGAGTCCTTTTTTTTTTCTAATCTCCCTTTCGAGATCATACAGTTCACGGTGACTTTTGATGTTATTCTCCCCCATAGTAGTTATGCATTTCTAAGACCAGAGTGAAACTAATTTTCTCATTGTGAGATGGGACATACACTCCATGATAGTCCTCCCTATTTGGATAGCAAACGTGGAAAAAGGTAAAGGTTCAGAAAGTTTTGGGGTTTGCAAAATTTGACTTCCAGTAAAAACTTGCCAGGACCACAGGCACTTTTTAAGTAGATTTATCAACCAGCAGCTCAGGAAAGAAATGCAAGAACAGATATTTATTATCAGCAGCCAAGCATCAAGAAAATATCTTATGCTGTGTAACATGGTGACTTCCAGGCTGGAAGTATGGAATATTGAACACCACATGCAGTTCCCACAGACGTAGGATGTGGGCTGCCAGGCTGAGCAGCTTGGCATTGACAGTGACGATGAAAAGGGTTGGAAAGCAAAATTCCTCATTCCAAATTCAAGCTCTACAGCTGAGCCATTATAGCCTGCTGTGTAAAGGAAAGTGCTGTGTTAGAGACTGCATTATCTGCCATGACGTTAGAAAATTCATGTGATTTGGGGACTTTCTGAAATGTGTTAACACTGCTAGTAGAAAGCAAATTACCGTTTTTAATTTACTTGATTGAGGTAAAACTTATGTAACTGTAAATAGAGGATGGTAAGGTGAATCTAACAGCAAATATAATTATAATTGTGTTATTCAAATTTTTATTCTGTGTTATTACAGGCCTATTAGAAGTGTACTGAACAATTCGCTGGGAGTCTCTGATACAATGTATGCAATCATCTGTAGATACCTCCTTAGTCATGCAACCATAGAAGAGGTGGGTGAATGTATACAAGACTGTCACAGTTTGTAGAGCATTAGCCAAGGCACAACTCAGTGATGTGTTTTCTACACATAGTCCTTGACTAGGAATAGGATTTTTCCTTCTCACCTGAAGACAAATATTTTCAATTCCTTTTATAATGTTTTCACCAGACATTTTCCTGACCTTTAGCCAAAATTTTATCGACACCAGTATGAGTTTCATTCTCAAATTCTTGAATCGTGTTTGAGATGGCAACCATACCTTCATTTGCTGATACCATTTTCAGAAAATCTGGCATCAGTCCCAGCACTGCCTCATGAGCTCTATCAGGGCTATGGCCAGGGCTGGAAAAGGATTCACCTTTCAGTCCTATCTCCAGTGGTTTTCAGGGTGCTGCACTGCACCCTCAGGAGCAGCACTCAGGAGTCTTTGGGCGACTTGTGACTTGTCTGTCTGAAAGACAAAGTCAATAGAGTAACTTTCTCAGTGTGGTGAAGTGGCACCTTCACCTAAGACTGAAATTCCTCAAAGAGGCACAGAAGCCATAATTAGTATTAATTACTTGAGTATTTCAAGCAGAAATGGATCCTTTGAACTGTTTAGTTTTCATATGGAGAATCCTCTTTTCCCTCTTTTTACACTGAAGATTTTTTTACAAAATATTGCTGCCTTTTTTTCCTAAGTGATACCCTGTGAACTTTTTCCTGGATTCCTGTCAGTCACTAACTATCATTTCTGCTGATAATATCTTCCACATCTTTGACTTTGTAAAAAAAGTCTTTTCTGTGGCAATATAATTAAAAGAGTAATCTGACAATGAGAGCCTGGAAGTAAAAGTCTTCTTGTGTTAATATGCTTGTTACAGTAATATAACTTTCTATGAAGATTGAAGCCCTAGTTTACAGGATTGGAATGTACCTGGGCTTCAGCCTAAAGAGAAAAGTCTTCAGCCTAAGAAACAACTGTTCTACTATGATTTTCACTTTCAGTGCTGTATACTAAGTACATAGGTTATGGGCTCCTTAAGGGCCTTAGCTTTAGCTACCATATTATAAACTATCTAGTGTTTTTTATTTAAGTTGAAGACTGCTTAAAACTCTTGAGAGCTTCTTGTATTACCTGAGTGAAGTGCTGTCAGTATGGCACACCTTTTGTTCCTCTTAGGAAAGGCATAGGATAATAGCAAGTTGGCAGTGGATAATTTTCTAATTAAGTGGCATGCTCCCCATTTCACAGGCTCACAGGCTGTTTCAGAGTAACAAGAGGATAAATTTAATACTGATCTTCTATCTACACAATGACACCTTTGAGGGTCTGAGAGAAAGTTCCAGTCAAATCCACATGCATTAAGGTAAGCATCTTATGTAACTTTTCTTTATAAAACCCTGATAGAATGAATGCTTTAGGTAGAGTAAGCAGCTTTGGTCACTGTGTTTTATTGAGCAAAATATTTTTAAAACCAAGTTTTAAGTGTCAGGTCAGGATGAGAACAGAAAGAGCTGCATCTCTATCTGAAAAAAAAAATTGCAATCCTTGCCTAGAAACAAAGGCTGAGAGAAGATGACCACTAAATATTTTCAGAGACATAAAGAATTATCTTATTTTAAATAGGTTGCCTCATCAGTGTTTTGATTCAAGCTGATGTTCTGGACTCTGTTGTTATGTCAGATGAATAATTTATTACACTATTGTCAAGGCAGATAAGGTGGCTTTTTCTCATTTTTTAATGTTATTTGGATTCACAGGATAAGATTATTACACAATTTTCCTTATATGCTCAGTGTTAGAGCTAATCTCATGTCATTGTCATCAATGTCTAGGTGAGCAATCAAAAATTGTTCAATAGAGTTCAACTACTATATATATCTCAGTCTCTATAGATTTGTCTTTGTCACCCTAAGATAACAAAACATAAAACTGAAAGGATTTGGAAAATGAAGCTATATAAAATCTTCACCATATTGTCTCCCTTTTATGTTACCACAATGTTCCACTGCTATGTATGTGCTCTGTATCACTTGGCATGTTTGCTCCAAAGGAGGACTGAATTAGGCTTACAGTGAAGATCATTTCTAACTCTAATGCTACCTTAGGGTAAACAGTTGACTTATTTAAAATACTTCCTTATGTGGTACTTTACCTAGATCTTGCCAGAGAGTTGCAAATACATACTGTAGTTATAGACCACTGATCTGAGAAGTGCTATGGGCTCGTTAAGTCACAGGAGTAATGCTCTGATTAACAATTTATTTATTTGCAATTATTTTGGCTAATTCAGAATTTATATGCTGCCAAACCTTAATCAGAATCTGGATTCAAAAGAAAGCAAGCTATCACAACTTAAGGAATACAATTCCATTAGATCAATTTTGTTAGTTTCCTCTCCATCTTGGAAGTTGTGCTAGGATGAATTTTGATGTCAACTTTTGGAATTGAACTTGGAGTACTCAGAAAGAGTGATTTATGCTTAGTGATACTGACTTTGCTATAGTCAACAGAGAGAAGGAGGAAAGAAGAGGGTTGTGGAAGCAGTTCAGAATGGAGGCCTGGACTAGAGGACCTGAAGCACTGTCTGGAGGAGGACTAACTTCACAAGGTTAGATTTAACCTTTGTCTCATATTCAGAGATACTGCAGAAATTCTGAGCCTCTCACTGACAATCAGCACTGACAATACTCAGCACTTTGCAGAACTGAGTACAGCTTTAGTTGGGCTTCCACAGATGAGACCATCTGAAAATTTCTAGTGACTAGAAATAGAAGTTTCTACCTAATGGTGGCAAGGAAGCATATGCAGTGTTTTTGCAAACACAGATATTTACAATAGTAGAGACAAAGGTTGAGGTATGTGCTAGCTTTGATTATATGGAACACTGGTGTTATGGTGAGTCATACACTTGGAATGATACTGTTATTCATTTCTATGCTCTGTTTGATTGTTCTTAATATACATGTCCTCCTAGTCCACATAAGCACACAGAAGGATTGTCAAACTTTTTTACAGGTGGGAAATTGCCTGAAGCCACAAAGGAAGTCAAAGATCAAGAGACTTCCATCTCCCATTCTATGTTCTAAATTGCAGAACCATCTTTCCTTCCTCATTTTTTGTAGCTACCCAATGTGAGCCATGGAAATATACTTATTTTCTCAGTGAAGTAGATTTCACAGATATGCCATAAAGGACGTTTAACAATCATTCTACAGTTACACCTAATTACTCAGGCTCTTGAATATACATTGCAGAAGGACCTGTGAATTCGTCAGGCTCATTGCTCAGCTTTAATTGCTTTACTTTTTGTTGTTTGATTAATTTGTATTGTTGTCGCATTGATGTTCTCATTGTTCCACTTCAGATAATTGAACGACGAAACCTTAAAATTATTTGCATGTGGTGTCTGTAAATTTACACCTAAACACTCTTGAATGTAATGTTTCCAAGCCACATAAAGAAGAGCAGCTCACACCTTCCTGTGCAAACACCATTCTATTGTAGTGTTTATCACAGTAAAATAGTGGGTTTTTTCATTGAGCTTTGTGTTCTGAGCAAGATGCACAAGTGCATAAGGCAGGAGAGCCTGGGGCTGTATTTGATCACAAGCTTCACACAATCTGACTGGGTCAATGAGTTTTTCCAGCCAATTTAGACAATTTTCTCTGTGCAGACAAAATCCCTGGATTTCTCCTTAGTGTGCATCAAGGTAAGCTTCACTAAGTATTTCAGAAGTCTCCCTTTTTCTCTCTTTATTTCTTTCTTTCTTGTAACCACCCCCTCTGGTACAACATAAAAAAGATATTTAGGACTGATGTACACTTCTATACATCTGTCTAAAGATCAGCATGGTCACTACCACTGTATCTTGTGTTTGAACAGAATAGAATTAGCTGTCCACAAGTATATCTGGACTGTCTGGGGGATCACATGTAATCTTTGCTATACATAACTCCACACAGAGTGGGAATGCAGGATATGCAGAAGAATGGTTGTCAGCACTATCTGCAATCAGCATAGCAAATTATTTTCCAGCTGATGAAGACAAGGCACTACAACTATGCCTTGCAGCATGACAGGCACTGTTGGAATGAGTTCCTTTCTTCTAGAAGTTCACCAACACAGTTCTTGATTAATCCCCCTTTATGCTGCTGAAATGTAGTTTGAATTTAGAACTTTCTAATATTACACTTTTCCGTGTTTTTCTGTTTCAGTATTTTTTTTAATGTATGTAAATCTGGCCAGAATTTTTGTTGAAATACTTGGCATTTTGGTACGGAACTGTTAAAGTTAATGAGGTTTGAAGCCCAGTTGGGAAGGCAAGCCATGTTTGCCTTTGTACAGTGCATCAGCTATTTGTGCATCCAAAGTGAAACATTCCTAAGTGTTTTGTGGGGCATGGGGGTATATCATACTTTTTTTTCCCTTCTTATTTGAAGAGTAATTATTTTAGTTTTGATGTTCAGGTTGCAAAGTTTCTGAGCCTGAGCCCAAGTAAGGATTTGCTGTGATGTTACTGGATTTGGTTAGCAACATCCCAATGCAACTGAAAAGAAACAGGAATAGATCAACATGGGGCTTAATTTCTTGGCAGTGGAGAAATCCCCTTAATCTTTGAGTCACTGCCCGTATGGTTCATGTGACAAAAAGAGAAGCTGTTAAATTCTTTATGGTATCCATGAAAACTGATAGTGGATTGCTAGAGGCTCAACTTCTATTCTTAATTTTGGCACTATTATACTGTAGATAAAATTATGGCAATTACTTAAGGTGTAGTAGAAATCACTGAAAATACTAAATAGATTTTTCTTTTTTGTAGTTTCAAATAGAGTTAGAGAACAAGTATTTAGGGTTAATGTTTGGTCATTTAGTGTGTCCATATGCTGATAGTTAGTGATGCATTTAATGAAAAACGGCAACAGTTGGAATGTTTGCAAGGAAGGGAACAGGTTAAGGTTTGTACTGGTGACTTTAATACTGCCATTTCTTGCATCTTGAACAATTTAATTTGGGAACACTATGTTCTTGGAATGAGATAAGAATTTAGTATGCTGTGCATCTTCGCTTAATACATCTGCTGTCTACACAAAGCAAGGTGGACAAAAAGCAACAAATAAACCCTTAGAAATTGTATCAGGAGCACTTAGTTTTACATCCTATTTAGTGCAAAGCCAAAGCAAATCAGCCCATAACAGAAACAACCAAAAAAGAAAATGAATGAACCTAGAGAAATGGACCATCTGAAGCACCAAGTGGGGCATAAATAAAAATTTCATTAGTTTTATAGGACTGTCTTAGAAACAGTCCTTTCCCAAAGTAGGACTAGGATATGAGGTATATTTCCCATTGGTATGTGATATCCATAACTGATTCACAAGACTGGAAAGCTGAATAATGATGTCATTCTTGACCACTATTGGGCCTTGTAAATAATACATAAAAAGGTCATTATTATTCCTTCAATTTTATCACCTTTTTTCGTGGTCAAACTCTTCCTTGAAGATCCTTTGGAAAGGAAAAAGAAAAAGTTCTTTTTTTTGTCTTGAGTCATTTGGCTGTATTAAGTTTTAACAAAAAGCAAAATAACAATAAAAAAATAATGTATTCTCAGCAGAATCAGAAGACTGTAATAGGCATTTCACTGCATACCATACAGAACTTCAAACAGGTTTCCATACCTCAACCCAACAATTAGACCATATCCAGCTCAATGGGTCTTATATTATATGAGGTATAATCTAGACATTTCATCCACACCTTCTGGAAGGAGCTGCTATCTGTGAAGTGAATTCACATATGAATAGACGCATTGGCAGAAGTGTTCTGAGAAATGCCATCAGTGGTCTCTTGAAGGTTTTGAAGATGAACATTTCAGTAGTCAAATTTTTCACTTCTTATGCCCCTGCAGTTTTGCATTTTCAGTTTACTCAGGTTGGGCTTTCTCTCTTGCAGGTTTGCCCCAGCCTTCTTGACTTTCAGTGGCATTCAGTTCTGCAAAAGTGTCTTGCTAAGTTATGCCAAGACAAATACTAGCAGAACTGTATCCATGCTAGGAAATTGCACCAGTGTAACTATAAACTGAGACAGTTAAATCAGCACTGTGTGTAGGCTTAAGTACTTTGCTGGATTTTAGTCAAAACACTTTAAAAGTAATGTTAAATTTTGTTTTTGTGCCAGCTGAGGGCCAAACTGAGCCACCTGTATTCATAGTCTGTGCTTAGCCATTAGTATGCTTCAAGTACATCCAAAATTTAAGACAAGGGAAAGTCCCACTGAAGTCGTTTAGAACTTAAGGATATGCATCTGCTTCACCTCTTTCCTGACTCAGGAGGGACTTAAGCATGTACTTAGAGAGACGTATATGCTAACATTTTGTGCTGAATAAGTACCTTCATTTCTTAAAATGGCAATGAAAAAATTGTTATTTTGAATTTAATAGGAAAATTCCTATATTCATTCAGCCAAAGATAATTGCTGTTTGGAGAGCTTTCCATGCTCACAGTAAAACTACATTTATCCAAGGAAAAAAAATACCTCTCTAAATCAGTACAACCTACAACATAATATTATTTTTATTGACACATATGCTGTAATGCTAAAAGTTGTTACATGTTTGACTCAACCCAATAATTACAGAGTATAAATGATATTTAGACAAGAGTGTATTGCATGGCAAAGATTAATTCACCATAAGGTTTCTTTGCACCATTCTTCAGGGAAAAACAGATATTTTACTCTAAGGTTACAGCCTGTTGCCTTGCCAGAGTACTTTAAAGTAGTTTTGAATTTTCTTTTTTGAGGAGCAAGGCAATAAATTATTCCATGGGACGTATTCTGTAGTGCAAAATTCTGCCAGTAGACCTACTTCAAAAGTTATGAACTACATAGTTGATTCCTGTTGGGCCATAAATGCTCCAGAGATTAACCATTTCAGAACCGTTACACTAGAGAAGAATTTCATATCCATACACTCAGGTGAGCTCCACTGGGCCAGAACGATTATTGGTCCTCTCCCAAACCCGAGAGATTTCCACCCAGTGCTTTGCCCTCAGGAATATCTCTTCTTCTTCTCATTTTTTAGTGTTTGAATAATTCTACTTGAGATGATAATTAAACCTATAGAACCTAATTCATGAGATATTATTAAATACTTTTAAATCTTTCCATATAATGCAAAAAGACTGTGCAAAAAGAGTATCCAAGAGTCTTCAGAAAATAAGGCTTTATGAAATCAACTCCCTACGAAATCATTAGACTTCATGGTCCAAGCCCTTTGGTAATCTCTTGGGAGGAATATTTGTGTAGTGCCAAAGGAATTAATTCGTATTACTGTATGTTTCATCTCTGTAGTCTGGATGCCTCAAAACTTGCTTTTTAGGTGTGTTGGAATTTGATTCGTGTTGCAGAACGTGCTTACACAGACCTCTATACAAAAGGTGAAACAACTTTTCTTTTCAATTCCTTTTTCCTTTCCCACAGCTCTGCTGTCTGTCTTCTGTATTGGAGCACGATAACATATTTAAGCAATGCACAACATGGCATTTTAACATTAATCCTTAATGTTATTTTATTGAAATGTGTAAACCTGTATATTTTTCACTGTCTCGTACGTGTCTAATTTCTTTTACTGTGTTAAATTCAGGCATAATTTAGGACGGAAAAATACATTTTAGAATTACACCTGCAGCATGTATGACTTTTTCATGGCATGACAGTGATGTTTCAACAATCTATACATATTGATTTAGGCTGATAATAAACAATTTGATTAGGCTCTATCTATAGGCTGTCATTTCAATCACTGTCACTGGTCCAATAGAGTGGAAGGCAGCTAGCAGACACATATGGCAAGATTTCTCAAAATAAAAACTCTGGCCTGATTAGAGCCCTAGGTTCAGTGAATTGGACAAGACAGCTCAGCTGCCAGGTTATTAACTCCCTCAGAAAATACTCTGCCTTTTCCCCGGGGCCAGCCTGAATATTCTGATCTGGATCGATAAGCAATCTCCGGTGTGTACAAAATGCCAGCTAGAATCATTTGTCTCAGTGCAGTCTCCTCACAAAGGATAAAACACCTGCAGTATATGGCCTTCCCTCCCTCCTCCCCCACCTTCCCCTTTTTAACTAATGACCCACAAAGAAGGAAGAAGTAACTGAATCTGTTCCATCATCAGGAAGGCTCTCTCAGGTTTGTTTTAATGATCACAATGGCTACCTTTCAATCTTATAAAAATTATATCAGTCATGGTTTCCCTGTGGCATGTTTATATAAGTAATGTGAACTGCAGTGTAATGACAAGTGTACAGATGTCATTGTAAGAGGGCCCTTGGCAAGAAGATATCTCAGAATGTCAGAATTTTAATAAACCGCGGGCTGCTGGTAGGGTTCTCTTTCGTGGTTGTCTTTTATATTTGTAATGTGTGCTGTGATCTGTTGCTTGGGCCAGAGATTTTTCAGGAGTGTTTAGCAACAAAGGATATTTTACAATTGATTAGAACAGAATTATTATTTTCCAGAGTTGTAGTATTTGCCCAATGTGGTATGTGTTTGCAGTTAGGTTTATAGTGGTGGTGGATTGTAGCTATATAACTTGTACTTTCTTTAGATACAGACCAAAACATGATTTATTTTTTTTTAATCTGAGTGAATTCAGAATTGTTCAAAGGTTTTGGACATCATTTTCTGAAGAAAGAACTGCACTGTATAAGTGCCTCACCCTTCCTTCTTTTGGTTAGAGAGTGTACAAACTTCAGAGTCCCTGCTTTAATATCTCAGCACTGTTCCATTTTCCTAATCTCAGCCAAAGTCAAAATTGTAGAAGAAAATGAAAATACCATTAGTAAGAACAATCCTTACAAGTATGAGACATGTTCAACACTTGAAAGAAAACATGACTGTGATATCACGATGATAGAGGTTCTCTCTGTCTTTTCATCTGGATTGTGCAAAAATTAAGAATTACAGGTGGTGATACTTGTCTCAGAGAGTGGTCAGCTGTAAAGTTAACACAGAGCAAAGAATTTCCAGGCTTTGATGTGTGCAACTTCAGTATTTCAGTTCTGGTTAATAAAAAACCCTTGTCTTTTTTAATATTTAGGAAAAGGATATGTGCTTTCTCTTTCAAAGTTCTGCTTAATAGATGTCTTTTTCTTCTCACGTCCTGTCTTTAGAGTTTGTTCCCTGGATATATTTATTGTCTTATATGCTTGAATTTTAATACAGTAAAAAAGAATGTTGATCTATTAATAAGCACCCATGACTCAAAATCAAATAACTGCAAAATTGCAGAAAATCCCCAGACCTCCAAGTTTCTCTCCTTCATTGGTTATGTATTACACCTGGAGTCACAAGGCAGAACTTCCTATTGCCTAGTCTGACATCATATGTTAGACCCATGTTGTCAAGAAATAAAAGCTGAATGTCCTTAACTATCTACATAGAATATTTTCTGAGCAAATTCTGACACTGAATACCGATTTCTGAGTATAGATAAGATCCTTTCAAGAATAGAGGCCAGTTTTAACCTGGTTTTCCAGACTATTGAATGAGCTCCTCATCCAGCTGTAAATGACAACATCCTTCTGACCTCAATTTATGTAACTGTTTACCTCTATATGCCTGTAGAAAAGTTACCTTGAGTTAAGTAAACTGGAGGTCCATGTCTACATAAAAAAGAAAAAATTTTTTTGGTGTAACTTTTGCTTATGACAAATTAGAAAGAAAGCATTTTATGTTTGTACTGCCATCCCTTGGAAAAGAAAAGAAGGTTTGCATTTACTCTCTGTCCTTTTTTGCTGCATGAGGTGTCTTTGCCCTGATAGTGTCAAGAAATTAGAATACTGTCTTCCAGACAGCTTCTTTCATTTTTGCCATGCCAAAACTTCGGCAACTAAAGATGCTTTTAAAAAAAGAACAATGTAAGGAACAGCATTAATGAATTGATTTCTAAAAGTAAAAAACACATTTCCCATCAAGACACTTATTAGAATGTTTATCTTGGAGAAAATGCACACAGTTTATATGAAAAGCTGATGTTATGTTAATTTCCATTATTATATACAGATGATATTGAGGAAGATGGAACAAAGTGCCTTTAAACCAAAGCTGATGACTTTTTTTTTTCTTGTTTGCTACAGTTTTATTGTAGTGAAATATGTTCATTTTAGCAGTGGAAAACTGCCCTAAATAGACAGCATAAGAGCAATAAGATGCAGAGCACAATTTTAAAATTATGTGCTCTGGAAGTAAGGCTTTTAGACATTTTGGTTTATGTATTAAAACTTCCTACAAATTTGATTGAGAATGAGCCTTTGATGGATATTTGCTGCAGTTATGTTGCATTAGACTCGATTTATCCACCACCTCTCATTGTTGCTATTGATTGATTTTTAAATTAGATGAAGGCAATCAGTAAATACCACCCAATCAAGTCCTAAAAACATACAGGAGATTAGACAATTTAGGGTAATCAATGAAAATATTCTGTGATTTGCTACCACTCAATTTTGACCATAAATTACGACCATAACTTGCAAGTTAGTAAGCCATAAAACAAGTGGATGTGACAAGAAAAACTATAAGAAATGAATTAAAGAGATGAAGAGGAACCACTAGTGTTGTCATTTAATGAGACAAAATTACTCTTTATACATATCTTGCATTTCTGGTTCAGTCTTGCCGACAGTAGTGGAGTACAGGAACACTAACCTTTGCTCATTTTTCTAGAGTTTTTGGGTTTTTTTAGTAATATAAAAGCTGTTCTTTTGTGTAGCAAGACAGTTTGAACAATAAACAATCTACCTAATGTTATTGCAGCAAATAAATTAATGTAATTTTAGGTTTAAAACCAGCTGCTTGCTAAAACCCCTCACCTACATCACAGACACTTGCAAACACTAATTTTAAAGTCACACTTCTATACGGTGTTATATCCTACAAACTTTAAAAGGTAGCAACAATTTAATGTTATTTTAGGCCAACACTTTGAAGATGCTGTCCTTATACACAGTCTCTGTGATACATGTCACCTACTTTCTATATTCTCACAGCAGTCTAATTGGAAACGAATAATTCACATGCCTTAAAAAATTTGCTTTAAAGCTTATTTACTGCTTGTAAATAGGTGTCCAGGTTTTTTCTATTTATGAACTTCAGTATCCATTTGGAATTTCTAGGCAGTATCCATCCGATATTTCTAGGCTGAAAAGCTGCTTATAAATACATAAACAATCATTAACAGCTACAGGCTATATAAGAATAAATTAGTGAAATAAAGCAAATATTTATCAAATCTGCTCCCTTAAACAAAGTAGTACAGATGTGATACTGCTGAGTAGCATGCGAAAGACTTCCTGCTTAATGCCTTTACGATCCTTCTTAGAATAAGGAAGAACATTTGGAAAAGGGTAATTTTTGGGAGTGTTGATCATAGGAAAGTATGATATGCTTTTGACAAGAGGAAAATTCATGTGCTTTTTTTTACAGGGAACAGAAATCTGAGAGGCCTGTGAACTGCACAGTACACCTGGAAAGGTGATGAGAATGCAACGTAGGACAGCATGGGAGGAGGAAAGAACACCTTCACTGCACTCACAGCCACTGAAATACCAAAGTGCCTTTGTAGAGCCTGATGATAGAGCAATTCTTGTGCTGGCACACAACTGCAAAATGCACAAGTGGAATAAATATTGAACATACGTGGATTTACATTGACTGTGATTTCACATTGCAGTGGAGAAAGCAAAAACCCCAGAGTCAAAAGAAAGCATTAGTGATGTTCCAAACAAAAGATTAGTCAGCAAATACTGACTCTGCATCCTCAGGTAGACTCTGTGTGAGATAATGCAGAATTAGAACATTTGTGAGGATTTAA
Organism: Pachyramphus minor; assembly: GCA_013397135.1. Lineage (NCBI taxonomy): Eukaryota > Metazoa > Chordata > Aves > Passeriformes > Tyrannidae > Pachyramphus > Pachyramphus minor. The sequence goes on from VYXB01005595.1 coordinate 859,443, forward strand.
TGCACAGATTCCAAACACTTGCTGTAGTAGACGAATGTCTGGCACTAGTGTACCAAAAAAAAAAAAAGAAAAAAAAAAGGGTAGTTCTTAGCTGGTTCTTTTTTAAAAGTAATTTCCTTTAGCCTAGGGCTTTAAGAATCAAGATTCACTTTTCTGTGCGAGTGTATGGAGAACAGAATAAGTTCATGTAAGTCCTGGGCCCCTTACAAAAATGTGTTTTACCATGTCAAAAGCACCTGAATTCTGAATTTAACATTAGAAAACTATCTAAGTCTGGTCTTTCAGGTTTTCTGTGTTTAGTACATCCATCTAAGGTAATCCAGTTTGAAGAAGAACTACATGAATCCCTAGTAAAATACAGAACCTACACCAGCTTGCTAATTTTTTTTTTTTAAATATAATTGAAATGGTCTTGTCATTAGCTCTTGTATTTTATCAGTTTGTACAGGCTCATAAGATTTTAAGAAAGAAATCAATTCAGTGCTAATAATGCTTTTTTTTCCTTCCACGTAAATCTGGTACTAGAGGAAACGTCTGTGTCTTACATCATTGGCATAATTCCTGACAAGTATGTATGGTGAGATTGGAAGACAAACAGTTCTCCAAAATAATATTCCTCCCTCTATAGGTAACATTTTTTTCTGAAATTTGAGACTTTTACTTTAATTTGAAATCTCCTTTGAAAATCCATTTCCACCTTCTTTCTGGAAGATTTTGGATGTGATTGAACCTTTGGTGGAAATTTGTAAGACACACAGCTAAATTGTGAAGGCAGGAAATGAAACAGCTCAGAATCTGAGTGAACTCTGGAGCATTTACATTCTCATATTTAAATATTTGCCTGAATTACATGTGAGCTATAACTTTTCACTCACTGCAATTTTTTACATTCTCTGTAATTAACAGTACTAAGACAAATCAGTGTTTACATATTTTAATATATCAACATATCATGTTCAATCTCATGTTTCTGTGAGTTTAAAAACATACAACACAAACCCCCAATAACCTCTAGCAAGGAGGACAGGAAAGGGAGAGAATAAAGAAAACCCCTGACTTAAAACAAAGACAGGGACCTACTTGCAGTTCCTGATGGACTGGTGCAATACAATGAAGCTGGTGTATTCAATATAACTTTTAGAATAATTGCCTGGGAGGTAACCAGAAGAAGTACATTTTACTTTATCATGGTACATAAATAAAAGGGCAGACTAATTAATCATATAGCTTACTAAAAGTGCTTTTTATTTTGCCATTTAGTATGCCAGGAGGATCATTTTCTTTAATGTATATACCCAGTATTAACATGATTTAATCCATCATGTTCTGTATTATGAAATTACTTTGTTTTACTCCCTGATCCAGCTGAAGATCATTAACCCACACTATTTTCTAAGTCATACATCATTTGAGTGTATTACCTCATATAGCAAAAAAGCTACTTCTCTCGGTTATACACTCCAACTAAGAAATCATTTTTTCTGGATGTTGCTGACAAGTAGAGCTGTTTTCATTAGAAAGCAGATGGTTCACTATTTTGATTCTGTTTTACCTTCACATTTGCTCCAGCTCAGAGTTCTTTGCTGCCAGTCACCTCATTACCTCTTGCAACATCCACAGCCTGTATTCCAGACCTGTCTATAAAATGTGCTAAACATGCAAGTAGTTTGCCTTCCCCCAAGACCTCGTTTTTTAACTCTGCATCCTCACTTGTTGTAAGTCAGTCTTCAAAAAGCAGTGAAAGTGCAGACAATCATCTGAACAGGAGGTTAAACTCCCACAGTTTTGCAAGTGTCTGTTAGCTGAGAGTGCCAAAGGTGTAATTTGCACATTCGGATTTTAAGCTTGGACGTGAAGTCACACTACCGGTGAATTTGCCTCATAGAACTTTAGGGCAGAATCTGATCTTCTGTCATTTTCTACAGTTATGGTGTTTGTGACATTGATATTTTTTTCACTGTTGTATTCTCCGAATCTGTATCATGCATGTTCTGCTTGGGCTGCCCTGATACCCTGGTAAGCAGCAATAAATAGCGGTCTGCAATGTAAATGAAATGTGTGCATAGTAGAGTAATGAGTCATTCTGAGTCAAAATGAAGACTGGATAGTTACTGAAGATATGTCTTGGACTTTTTAGAATAAAAAAAAAATAAGTGATGTTTTGTAATACTGTAACTTCAAGTAACAGAAGTAACACCTGCTAAGATTCAGACTGATTTCATTTATCACTAAGCATTTGCCTTGAGAAGTAGACTCTCATTCTAGTAAGGCAAGGAGACTAAATGCTTTCATTGCTTATATGGGAAGCCACATACTAGAGATTAAATCCTTAGAGGTGGAACCATCAGTACATAACTTCAATTCTTCTACAGCGTATATGTTTTTGTTTTGATCATTCTATATTGTAGATAATACTCAAACATTGTAATAATATATTCTACCTGCTTTGTGTAGTCTTCTCTGGTTCAAACAATCACAAACTCCATTTTTATTATTGTTTCAGGAAGTTTTCAGGGGGGAGGTTTCCATTTTCTTTTTTTTTCCGCACATACTTCATAACTCCTGCCAAATTTACCATTTATTATGACCTCTTACACTTGCCATGTGTAAAGATGTTATCTTCTTTATTCAGAGTGAAAACTAATACAGAGCTTGGCAGAAATAAGGGTAGAGTATTGGGATGGCTATTTGATTTTATTAATTTGACAACCTGTTCACTGATCTTAAACTGTATCATGGGTTGGAAGTGATTTAAAACAACGATTCTTGTAGAATTTTCACTGAAATTGAAGGAAGAATAAAGGCCTCTAATGAACATGCTTACAAAATTCAAAGAAACTGTCATAGGTCTGGAATTGTTCCAAGCATATATGAACCTGTTTAGTTATAGTTTAATAATCTACTATACAAAGAATTTTGAAGGAGCTGGGGGGAAACATAAATCTGCAATGTTAACAAAGCCAAAGCTGAAGGTCAGCCTGCAGTTAATAACTATGCTCAGTGATATTATTTTAATGATGATGCAATATTTAAGTTACTGAACTTGGCACTGTAAGTAGCTATGCATGTTGCACAGACTGAAGAAGTATGTAATTGGTTGGGCTTGATTTTCACTTGTCTGTTCATAGTGTCCATGGATTCTGGTCTAGTCTCAGTCAAATGTAGCCTCAGCATCAAGGCTGAATAAACCTCACCTGAATAAACCACACAGTGGTAATTCAGCTGCAAATAAAGCAGGGCAAAAACAGTAGATCCAGGTGTTGCTGCTTACGTGTTATGAGCCAGAAACAGAAAAAGGTAAAGGCATAACACAGATTATCTTCTGCAAAAGGACCTGGGTGCAGCTGTCCCTGGGGCTTTAGAGGCAATGCCTGCACACAGTAAAGTCTCTGTTGCAGAACTTTAAACTCCTCTCATTCGTATGGGCAAGATTGTCAAGGCGATGAGAAAAGAGAAGACTCTACAGCGTTCTGGAGGGACTGGATAGTGCCAGAAACCACTAAACTGTCCAGCTTGAAGTTAGCCTGGGCATGTGTGTGCAACCTGGAGTGTAACCCAGTCCATAAACAGCCTCACAGGCCGTTGCTCTGCAGGCAGCACAGACTCCGGCTTTGCAGCGCTGTAGAGGTGAGTGCTGTGAGTGGCATGAAGTGCCTTCTGTCCAAGAGGTTTCTGTGCCAATACCAAGTTCCCCAGGGCAGCTTCCCAACTATGATAGTGACTGTTAAATGGAGTAGCCCTAAGCTTCTCTGGATACCATAATCTACTCCCCCAGCTATCAGTGTATCACAGGTGTGTTGGTAACTGTCATTTTCTGACAGTGATGCCCAAATGATTTCAGAATTTACCTCTAGTAAACTGAGAGAAAAGATGGACTTTTTGGTTGTTGCCTCTGAGTGCTCCACACAGTGGGATTTAGCACTGATGTCACAGAAGCCAATTTTTTTTTTTCTGCTCAAGGAAGTATTGTGCAACTACCAAATTCTGTAGATGAAAATAATTATCAAAACTGAAAAAGGCTATGGCAATAACAAAAAAAAGTAATACTGTAAACTGTTGGTATGAAACTTTGTTTTCAGTATAAATAATTTAGTGGGATTTACTTCAGCAATTGTGAACTTAATATACACAAAACTTCCCTCAATTTTTCTTGCCTTGATTTTGTCCCTACTTGAATGCTGACAATACAATCACAATCACAAGTATCAAACCCTGGTGAGATAATTACAAGCAAAACAAATGAGAAGCCATGGAAAATTATGGCATAAGATCTTGACAAGCTAAAACAGACAGTGAAGTACAGAAGGTGTCATTCTAGGATTTGTGTGTTTGTGAATTTGCACTGACAGTCTTGATATTCATATAAAACACAGGAGAAACTTCATCTGTTATTCTATGGGAAAAAATTTATGTAGACTCTTCAAAATTATATCAAAAGCAGTTAAAAAATGCAAACTGTTAAAAAGTGATATAGTAAGATAGCAATTTATTTATTAAAAAGTCCTTTGCATTTTTGAACACTGTTTAACTTCCATGTGTGTTTTACTGTTTCCAAATAACAAATTGACCTTTCCAAATTCATAATGAGGTATGAAATAAATGAGAGAGTACTGAAGGTGAGTAATTCATTAATCATAAGCAAAACAGGGATGAAATCAAGGACACAGGAGCACAAACTGTAAAAGTAATAGGTTGCATAATCATTGTATTTAATATTAACTACATTATGTTTTTCATGTGGGTTCTGAGGTGCTGGTTTTTTATGTTTACGTGAAACTAATCCAAGGTAAATATTATTTTTCCTTGTGGTTGCCCTCTTTTTAATAAACTAGAGGACCAGTTCTAGCTTGTCACACTGTTATGAAGATTTAATAGAGGGGTTAGCAGGAACATTTAAGCCTACTGAAACTTTTGATTTAAGATATTCCACTTTTGACTAGAATGTACCAAATCATGTATCTATATCCCCTTCTTGTTTGTCATGGCAAATCTCCCATTATGGACATAAATTCACCTGGAATAGTTTGTTTTGGCCAAAATAAATTGTTATTCATATTCCTCTGTCAGAGAAGGACAGAGAAAGAACTATTAGTTGAACAATTTTGGGTCTTTATCCTTCAAGAGTTCAATCCACAGTGATTACACAACGTGCCACAAGGTAGTTCACAGTTTACAGGTGATGTGAGTATTTGAATTGTTAATAGTGGTGGATATAATAAAAATAATTTGTTCCCCCATGTCAGATTTCAAGAATATTTATTCACAAGAACAATCCAGGTTAGAATATGACAAGATGAACTGGTGGCACAGCAAGGAGTCAGCTCACTTCAGAATCACTAAACATGATGCTGCTCTTACTCGTTATTTTGTAATGTGCTGGACTGAGAAGGAGAAAGAGGAGAAAAGTGCATAGTGAGAGCTATGGACATAACTTGCCGTTTTACCACTGTGTTTTGTGGTCCCCACCCTGGTCAGCTTTTGTGTGTCTGTAACTCTGTGTAGATGGGCAGGGATGGGTGTGAGTCCTGTGCTGAAATCCCAGCACAGCTCACAGCAAGGCCATGTGCCCCTCCCTGGGGAGCACATGGAGGCTCTGGACAGCTCTCTGTTCCCGTACAGCATGGGTCACACTGGGTTTTGTGCTGGCCTTGGTGGTCCATACTAGTTCATCTCTCCTGCAGACAACACTAAGAGTTACCCAGCAGATCGCATCTCATCTCAGTCCTGTTGGTGACCACAGGAGACAGTGCTCTGTGTCCAGGCATGGGAATTTGTTTGTGTGCGCTGAAACCAGGCTGCAGGTGCACTGATATGCCCTAGGATCTTGTCCATCTATGAACTCGGGGTATAATCTATGTTTGCAGCAGTCTGGAAAAAGTGTTCCTGGGTCCTCCAGTCAATTGGACTCATGTTGTAGTCCTGATGCGGGAGCTGCACTTGAACCGTTTGTTGGTCCCATGTGTTGTCCTCCCACACGAAGTCTCTGTGACTTGCACCCTTCACAGCCCACCTGTGAGATGCTGCAGCCCATGACAGAAAGGCTGTAACACCCATGGGCCAGAGAAGCTGTACTGCATGTCCTGTGACTTGGGATCTGACTCTGAGCAGTCTTTGCACACACTCTTTAACTATAATTAATGCATGTTGTTTTGGTGCATATAAATGTCTGACTAAGAAATTGCCTACATTTTGACTATAAACAGTCGTTAATAGGCCTGTTTAATAGCATTTAGTATTTAGATAAAAACCATGATTTCTCAATATTTCTATTCACAATTTTTGCAACTCGAAGCCAAGTTCTGTCTGCAATTCTGTATTCTGAGGGAAAAAAAGTAGCTGTTGATTAAAGGTACATAGTTTATCACAGTCATATGTTTTCCATAACCCTTGGTGAAGAAAGTATCTTCATTTTTAAAACTCCCATTTAACTAATTTCCTATTTTCTCTGCTCCAACATTTCTACATTTTATAAATTATATTCATGTTAGATTCACACTGTGCTTAAGGTGTTTCTTCCTTATGTGAGAAAGTATATATACTCTGCAAGGTGTTAAAGCCAATAATTGTTAGTGATGTTTTTCTTTCTAAAGAAATATAAAGGGCACGATGTTCCATGAATAGACTGGTATATTATTAAGTCTGAGGAATTTGCCCAGATCTCTTAAAATCATAAATTCCACTCCTGCATAAGTGGAGAGATCCTCTTAATATATTTACCTTCACTTTAGATGCAGGTGGTTTAAATGTGGTGCTCTGGTTTAGATTCCAGAGCAAATAGGTTACCTATGATATTATCATTCCCAGAAATATATTGCCAAGCACTGCCTTTCTCAAGCAGCATGGTTAAAGGGTTCACTCTGTCCCCAGTGGTCCTCTGCTTGAATGCTTTTCCCAAGCTCCAGATCAATCTTTAACTCCTCACTTTTAAATTAAGGTGAAATACCATGGAGAAGAAAGGGAACATAAGTACTTCCAAAATCGAAGCAAATAGGTTTTCTCACTCTTCCTTCCCTCTCCTAAGCAAGATATGAAAGCCCATGAAGTCTTCTCTGTGCTGCACTGCGTATTTTCAAATTTTTTGAACCAATCTCTAATGTTTCAGCAGAATATATTTTTTTCCAAGGCAACTTCTGTTGTTGTTACAGTCTTCAGTATCAGAAACATTTTGCTATGGGCATGACAAGTCTGTCACTTTAGAAAATTTCAAAAAAATATCAGTAGCATGTCAGAAGAATTTTCCTCTCATAGGTACCCTGCCCTGTTCTTTGTGTGGTGTCTTGCAAGACCTGGGCTCCCTCTGTACCTTGAACAATCCAACTCTGCAGAGCTTCTGTTATTCTGCTTTCAGAGGCTGTTCTGGCAACAGATGGATGGTAACTTTCTATCCAAAAGTTAAAAGGTGGAAAGAGTTTGGCTTTTGGGGGGACTTGGACTTGTTTATGTCTTCAGCATATTTGAAATGTCTGTGAAAATATCTACCAATGTATTCATGAAATGTGAATAGTTGAAGGAATGCATTTTAAGCTAATGCCCTCTCCCAGGTTAATGATTAATACAGTGAGAACTCAGCTTGGTATTTACTGTATCATGACACAAGTAAATTGAACTTCCAAGCAAGTCATTATCTATTTTATTTATTTGTTTTTTAAAGTATGCAATGTCAAATTATTAACTTCTGGGGTAGAAGGGTAGTAAAAACACGGATCGGGCAGTACCCTTGGAGTCTTGTGGGACTCATTTGTTCATACCCTGTGTGGTATATAAAGAATGTAGTTCTTATAGAAGGTGGCTTTCCATATCCAATGCAAAATCTAAATCTTTAAATACATTTTACAAAAATATGCATTTCTGTCTTCCTTACTGTATTAAAAAATAACCCTTGCATTCTCTGTTTTTCATTTGTTGTCGTAGTAAACTGCACCTTCTGTTCTCTGCATATATACAATGCTATTTATTTCCTGTGGGAATGAATTTTTAAATTATTTTAAGCAGAGACTAGAGGGTCTCCATATCTTAGGTACTCAGAAAGTTGAAGATCAATTTTGACTCATGCTGAGATTTTTCAGATAGTTTTGTTTTCATTTATGTAAGCTTTATGCATGTTCAATTTTTAATTTTGTTCTGCTCCTTCTCTTTATCATGTATTGAACAAAAAATTATTTAGAAATTGAAAGAGCATTTTACTATATGATAATAATTTAAGTAATTCAGTCATCAATAGTAACTATTCAATATATCTCCCTTAGAAAACAGATGGAGTTATAAAACTGGTATAGGTAGAGTTCAGTAGAGAGAGAGATATTTAGTAAAACTTATTTTGAAATTTGGGAAATGTATTTTCTGTTTTTAAATGATTCACAAAAAGTAGTTTGAAAAATGGCTGGTTTATTTTACTTTTAGGACTATGCTAGTGGAAACAAATTAAACATTTTGCTCATTCTTAGTATTTAAAAAAGTCAAAATAGCAAGAAGAGAATATGCTGTAAAAGGATGTATTCATCAGGAGAAAAGATCACTCGAAAATTTGGCCATTGTTGAATGCCTTTGAAATTCTAATTTGTGTTAACAAACATGCCTAATTCAAAATCAGTTTTCAATGGACCAACTAAGGGCACTTAACTCATTTATTTTCCTGCCAGATTTTGATATGATCACAAACATGTCAGCACTGTGGCTATTAACCTTCTTAATTCTGTAGGAAGGGTGTTTTATTTAATTAGAAAAACAGGTATTTTCCTTGGAATGGAAAGATACTGCCTGGAAAATTCTGCCTGAAATGTGAAAGCTTCAGAAAGTTACAAAACCCTAAAATTTTTAGAATTTAGATTAGAAGAAAAATACTTGGACAATATTAACTATCCCATTGCTAAACCTGTAATTAGACCTCCCTTGTCTACAAAGACTTTAAGGTTTTTCTAATTCCATTTTGCAATTCCCAACTTTTTCATGGTAAGCTAGCCACAGTTTAAAGGCTCAAAGGTGTTCCACCTAATTTTCCTTATATCCCTAGATAGTGCGTGGCCAAGTTATTTAGATACAAATAAGCCTTGAGAATATCATCAAATCCATTCTAATTTCATTCATGCCTTGGAGATAATAATTTAAAGAGCTAGTCACTGCTTGCAATTAAGCATGGAGAAAATAGATCCGTCCCATAATTTATGTCTGCAAAGGTTGGGCTGGATTTGTAATTAATGTTTGCTCCTTTTAATGAAATACTCCAAAGGTCTGCACTTCTGTCATTCATGGAGGTAATTTTTCAATTGATTAGTAAAATAATACTTGAAAAGTAAATGCACCTGCTTTAGCACAGAAATGTCTTAGTCAAGTAGAGACAATGATTGGAGTGCTAAAAAAATATCATTTCAATACAGTAGAGACTGGAGTTTTACTCCTCCAGAATTCAGAACTCCCACTAAAGAGAAAAAAGAGAAAAGGTAATTAAACCTCCAACAACTTCTTCAGCATGCTTTCATCCAAGTTTAATTCCTGAGTGGTTTTCAGCATAGCTAAGTACTTTTAGGAACACATGCCTGAACTGTGCATTTGTACAAGTGAAATATGTCTGGAAAGCATGTTACAGCCAGATATAATTTTTATATTTGTGTACCTTAGAATTTTGAGGGGGCATGAACAAATCATTTAAAATTGGAAGTTTTTTGCGATTTGGAATAAACACTTAGAATTTGACAGCTCATTTGCATTCTATTCTTATTTCCATTTCAGAATCTAACCTGTTCAAGTGAGCAAAATGGCAAGACTTGAGAGTTAGGTTTAAAATGGTTTATTAGGTTCTTCCTACAAAACAATCACTATCAAAGAAAAATGAAATAAAATAACAAGCCACCTCTGACTGTTTTCAGGGAATTGATAAGGATTTTGCTTGAATTAATAACTCCACAAGACATGTTCAATGACTTCACCTGCTTTGTTAATTTAGTCATTTTGGCACAAAGTCTTACTATTCCTCTACTACGGAGACCTCACGTTTTGTAGCAGTGAGCATTGTGGGAATGGAGAATTAGACAGAATGCAGAGTAGAAGCCCCAACCTCTACCACATTTCTTGGGGGCCACAAACATGGTGATCCAAGAGGTTTTCAACCATGTGTCATCTGGGACAAGGATTTTGCTTTCAGAGAAAAAAGAAAGAAGAGAAGTGAATAAATGTGGTGAAAGAAGCCCTTATCCAGTGCTCAGCCTAGTGAAGCAGAGTAATCCAGACAGTGGAGCAAGAGAATGTGTGTCATCAGAACATTTAACATTAAGGATAAAAGTTTATCGTTTTAATGCTATGGTTTTAAGTGTTTGAATCATCTGAAGGATACAGCTATTATTAAAGCATGAGCAAAGCAGCATCTAAGGACTTTTAAAAATCTGCACCTTGAACTTAGTGTAACTCCCATTAAAGTCAATGCATGCTGAGTCAGACTTTAATTCCTTTTGCACCCTAGAGATTCAAAAGGTGAAAGTCCTGGCACTACTGATGTTTTGCCATTGACCTTGTAGGGTCAGGATTTCATGCTAAAAGCCATAAAATGACACTGACATTTCGTCATTGCTGTCTTGGATCAAATTCATAACAGTGACCCAGGAGAGAAACATCTGCATAATCCATTACTACTGTGCATCCACCCAACACTGTCTCACCACCTTCTGCCTTGTTTAAAGAGAAGGAATAATCTATGATTTTGAGCTGCCTTTATTTTAGCTCAAATCAAGAAGGATGGAAAAATCCTGGTATTTTAAACATTCCAAGTAAATTCTTGATTATTTTATATTTTATGTTGATTTAATTGGAAAATTCTCTTTTCAAAGTGAAGGAGATTTTGTTGGGTAATTTTGGTAATTCTTTCAATACTGTTCTAAAAAGGGTTTGTAGTAAAACCAGAAGGCAAATTTCAGATTTATAGTCCCTTGTGAATGAAGTGCTTATGATTAGCAGTGAGAACTGTGAAGAGTTTTTATAATTCCTTAATGATCCTTAACGAAATATTTAATTAAAGACCAGCTGGAAAGATATTCTTGGTTAATAAAAGAAACCAAGGGATGAATTGATTTCTATAATGGCAGAGGACATGCAAAATGTGATAGATGCTACATATTGTTAGCAGTTAGATACAATAAACTGATAAAATGTAAGATTATTCTGTCGGACCCTATGAAATTGTTTTCAGGATTGCAAATGCAAAATATTGGCTGTGCATTCCAGATGATAAAAGTAATAGATTCCAAATTCATGGGTACAAGTGTACTGAAAAATACAATTTAGACCTTGTGCAGGAAATAGTACTATATATAATATGGCTACCGATTTTCAGATTTTTGATGCTGTAGAAGAATATGAACCAAAATGTGCTGCCGCAGTTAGAGTGGAAAATAAAATCTGAAACAACTTTACTGAATTCAGTGGAGTTCCTTGAATTTGCTGAACTTGATAAGCTTTCCCGTTGCTGTTCTATGCATATTTCTCTGAAAACACAGAGGAACCAATGAAAATCACATTCACAGAAATAGCGAATCACTGAAAAAGAAAAATTTCCTTATCTTATTAAAGAAGAAATGAAGCTCAGCAAAAATTAAGTTAATTTTAATTGCATTTGCCTCAGATTTGTAGGATCACTGACGTTGTAATTTCTTGGCTATTCTATATAAGGAAATAGTAGAAAATTTGTCACTTCTGTCCTTTCTGCTAGTCCCTCTTACCCTACATTGCAACTTTTACATGTTTTTAACTTTGCAAACAGAATTATCTTATTCATCACATACTAATTAGTTATATAATGTAACAGCTTTTTTGGTTATAAGCTGCATATTTTCCTTTTGTGCTGCACACAACTGACAGGGAAGGATATTGAAAACATACATAAATTTGTCAGCTGGGATCTCACAATAACTGGATGACAAGAAAAAAAATTGTGCTTTTGGTAAAGTCCATCTCAGACAAATTGTGCAGGAAATTTCTCCCAGCTGCTGTTTGTTATACACTGGGCCAACTGCAGTCAATGTAATACTCTGGAAGCAGATCTGAAACTCAGGAAAAGATCTGTGGAAATACGAACTTGTAAGAGAAAGTATCCAACGATGGAGAAAAACTGTAGTAGAGTTAAAGCAGTCCTATTAAATAATGAGCAGTAATAGGTGGCTGTTGGCTCTAAGTCAACTTATAAAGCATCTGCTACCTGCTGCAGGCTACAGGATTAATTCTGAAACATGTAATTTAGCAAAGGGTCAAGACTGCAGTCTGTTCAGTCTTCAGCAGCAAATAAATTGGTGGCAAATGCTTTGGCATAGGTTGTTGCATTACTTTGTGGCAGTCCCTGCATCCAATGCTTCCAATTATAATTCTGTTTTGTCCCTTTGACAAAGCTTGGTCTTCTGTGTTTCTCAACTCAGCTTATTTTGTTAATTGCAACTTTGCAAATTTTTAGTGTCTGTTTCTTCTTTCTAGGCTTATCTTCAAATACATGTATTTTTGAACTCCACATTTTCACAGCTAAGGAATTCTATGAACTGTCTGGTCAGGTGAATAGCTTGTCCTTGTTGTTCAAAGTCTGCATCCTTGCTTTAAAATTCACCCACTTTGCTCATTATATTTGCAATAGAGTCATATTTTTAAAAATATACTGTATGTAGAGGGGAAAGAGAATACCTCTGTTTGCCCACAAGACCTATGCCTTCTCCTACTGCTCTCTGTACTTAGCCATGCATGCAGTTACCCAGTTCATGCTGCAGCTCTGCTGGTTAAGACACTCAGCTTCTTAAATAATTTTCGGTTGCGTTTCTGAAGCTACAAAGCTTTGAAGAGCAGCCCCACACTGCATCTTCTGCGTGACTAAAATTAGAAAGCAAATCATCTGCTGCCACTGCTATTATTAGTAACATTCAACTGAGAACAATGTGTAGCTCCAAGCAAGGGTAGAGACTCTGGAAGCATAAGCAGAAGGTGTCACTGAGACAGAACTGTTATTCTGCAAAAGGCTGTGTTGCCCAAATGAACCAAATATTCTGCAGAGCTACAACAGACAGGTATCAGAGTAAAACCAAACAAGATACATGGGGCAAACGGTTTCAAATTCTCAGTTCTGAGCATAAGCAATTTAATATCATTTCTGTTTATAAATGTTCAAGGGATTTGCATGTATTTAAGAACAGGCATAGCTTGAACTGCAGTTGATCTACTTATTAAAGCAGTAGATGTTTACATGTTTCATTAGAAATTATAAATCCTGCCTGTGAGTTTTGTGCAAACTTTGTTTATCCTTCATTAAAACTTCTCTTTTTTTAAATAACTGCCGATATTGAGACATTAGGTGTACTCATATTACTCAATTTTGTTTCTCTGACCTCCTTCTGAAGGAGTCTACAGAGACTAATTTAAAAAACCTCCCTTATATTCCTAGAGGAAAGTGGTGTGAACATTCCTGTTTGTGTCAAACAGCACTCAGAGTGCATATACTGACTTTACTGGAGTTGCTTGGGCTTTCCACCACTCAATGAGACCTTGGTGTCCTGTGGGTTTTATGCAGTTGAACATCCAAGTCAGGAGTGGTATAAAATTTCTAAGGAATGTGTATTTAAACAGAGGTGAATAATAAGATTTTAACTGTTTGTTTTCCTCTTAGCATCAATGAAAGCATATATTTATATGCTGAGCTCTTGAAAATTAATTTCCTGGACTTCTCTAGGGATATAAGGATTGTGTACAATGCACAGTTTTTCCTGGTATTATTTATGAACAGAGGGGTATAATCTAGTAGCAACTCCCTTTGTGCACAATTTTTTAAGCTCTTGAAGTCACTTTAGTTGCAGTGAACTTTGTGTTGAGAACGAAGCCCTCTTTCTCTTTATTGGGAGTTTTTTCTTAGAATGTGAAACATGTTTACTTCCAGAATACAATGTAAATTTTTCTTAAAGAGGTGCTTTACAAATAAGCTATTATGGTACTAAAGAAAACATTGATTAGTTTTAAATGGCAGTAACAATTCAAGTGCATGTAAAGACAAGTACATTTTCTTTCAATGTTAAGCCTCTGAATTTAATAATTGAAGGAAAAAATACAATAAGGTGCAATAGAAGAAGCTTCTGTGAAGTGCATTATGCAATTATGAGTGCCATAACTACAATTGCCTTACCGGGTCATAATATGTTTTCTAGTCAGACTGTTTTTTAAAACAAAATAATTTTTATTACTTTGTTATTTGGAAATACATACTATTTGGAAAAGGTTGTATGCTCTGTGATGATTCTGTTGATTTAGGAAACCACTCTTGGTTCAGGAAATCCAAAAACTCAAGACACCATTCAAACGAATACAGAATCCAGCTAAAGCAATCTATTTATTTTTAGTCTTGTCAACATTGCTTTTACATGTGAAAACTCTATTTTTAGGAGATTTCTTTCCCAGTTCCCTCAATGAAATCATGTTACATGTTGCTTAGCATACATAAGACCAGAATTATTAGAAGACAGATTTTTGCTGTTTATTGTGCTGCTTAACTTGGAGAATTGCATAAGTCATTAACTGTCTAGATCAGAGCCTGATTGTACCATTCATAGAACCTGTGTGCTGGAAAGAAGCTGTGTGCTGGAAAGAAGCTGTGTGCTGGCTCTGTTTACATAGTCAAATTTGTTGCAAAAAGGAGTACTATAACCTCTTCTTCATCACATGAAATAGGCCAAGAAGTAGGACTACAATTATAGTAGCAAAGATTTAGATTGGACTCAAGAAAACCCACAAAACAACCCAACTTTTATAATAGTAAGATAATAAAGCACTGAAATATATAGCCTGGGAAATTTAAAAGTCTCTGTCTTTGGAAATCTGCAGGAGCAGGTTAAACGACAGCTGTCTGAAATGATACAGATACACTTGTCCCAACTCTTAATGTTTATTTCTATTATTCAAACAAAACTTCTGTGTTGCATATCGTGGTTTGGATTACAGGGTTTGGCCCATTTTGTTTTGGCTTTATCCAGCTTCATGAGTAACCAGCAGTTACATGATTTATATAATGTGTAACTGTGAAAATATAAATACCACATTGGGAGATAGCAAACATATGCTATATTTCAAACCATGGATACATTTCTGGCTTTTTGTTCAGTTTCCTTTTTGTGTATGCATAAACATTATTTTTGCATGACTTGTGCATACTTTGTTCTTTTTTTATGTGTTTAAATTGCTGTTAAACACAAGATACAAATAATAGTTTGTGTGTAATATTACTTTTCTTTACATTTACTTCCCCACTTAATCCTAGCAGCTCATGGAATTTCTTACAAGTATTAAAGGGAAAGCAAGTATTCAGAACGTGGATCTATTGGGGGTGGGAGTGAGACAGACTCATAAGGAGATAAGGGATGATATAAGAAAAAATGTAAAGGATAGGGAGGATGAATTCAAAGCAGTGAATTATGACCAAAATTAGGATTCTAGGGACTGAAACTCAGTTTTGCATCTTGAAAATGGAAGAAGCAACAGAAGACTTAGCCTGGACGACAGAGGAAGTATGTGTATTAACCAAGAGGTTGTACTAGAGGAAGCTCAAAACTATACTGAGGAAAGGTGGTGGGAAGGTGTTTGGATAGTGAAGCAGTTTGCTAGTGGAAATAAAAGTCTGATCCATAGTTCACGGATTTTGGTGTAGTACCGATAAAAAGCACATTTTAATTGTGATTGAGCTGAAGTTCCTTCATATGAAAGAAGTGTCACAGTTAAAGTGTAAAAGTAAAGTATAAATGTCAAGAATAACTTTCCACAAAGAAAGAATTCCAAGAATCCCTTCTTGTTCCTTATTAAAAATGTGGGGTGTAGGTTTGGAAAGAGTGGTACAGTTTGACACAGCCATTTAGTTAAGGTGCATCTTGGTTGCTCAAATCGTAGCCATAACCTCTCTGTGTCTTGCAGCTCTTCATATTTCATATCAAATTTTGTGAAGTCACTGTATCCAGGGATACTGCTGTGTGCATACAGATATGTACACACTCGTTTACAGTGATTTCTGATCTAGCATAGTTGTGTAAAGACCTCCAGCTCAATAGCATTAAAGATGATAAATGACTATATAAATCTAAGAGGAATGTACTAAAGTTAATAGTGAGGGTGGGTTTTTTTGCATAAAATAACTATGGTTTCCAGTGTTTTTCTAAGAGGTTCCTTCTCAGCTTGATATGTACTGATAAAGATCTGTTCTATACATTTCCTTCTCATCTCACCACCCCACATCTTCAGTTTTTCCTTATGTCTATTCCTTTTAAAATCCAATTTCCTAGTTATACTAGTATTTATTAAAAGCTTGAACTGTGAGGTCTTTGTTTATCCAAAGATCTATTTTTATCATAACTGTTTGTAATGATTAAACCTCAACAACTTAAACACTTTACACAAAATAATGTATTTTCAATAAATTGAAATATTAACCAATCATATGTAATGGTTCAGTTCTAGCAAATGGATTGCTAGAAATCCTTAGGGTTTCATATAAATTGAAAACTGTATTGACTGACCAGGCTGCACTCGAATTACATTGCATTTGGATCAAAAAGCATAGAAAAAGTTCTCATTATAGTTCCCTGACATTAATTTGAGCATTTTTATATGTGTGTCCTATTAAGTACTTTAAGTGCTTTTTGATAATTGTGCTTTGTAGTTTTTACAGCACTTCAGCCTATTCCCAGTTCAATTTCCTCTTTTATCCGATGTTTGAAATATTGATTTCTGACAGATAAAAGCAAACCTTATAATCTCAGCAGCATGCAATAAGTGAGTAAGACGGGGCTGCAGAATGCATCAGGGAATGGTCATATTTGAAACCGTCTTTGTTTTATTACATTTCGTCAACAGAATTTACTTACCGCTTGCTGATATTTATGTAAAAGCAGGACTCCTGATAGTCCAGTGATATTACCAGTTCCTGGTATACTTTTGCATTTAGTAAGATAAAAGAAGAAACTCCCTTGGTGGTTGATGATTGCAGCTGCTTAAACTGCTGTCAGCTGGCTTGAAGTAACTGTGATTTATCTTCCTCAGATTGTGCAGCGTTGTGTCCGTGAACTTCCAGAGTTTGCATTAAAAAGTGACAGAACATCAGAGTGCCAGAAGCTTCTCATATTGTGGCCCTGAAGGTAAAAGCAAAAGAAACTGTGCTTGTTCTGTGTTTGGGAACACTGTCCAAACCCTCTGCAAAACTCTTGTGACATGAAAGAGATCCTAAAGAAATGGGTTGGGAGTTTGAACATGGACTAAATACAATTAAGAGATGCTAAGGAGTATAGACTTGGTGCTTTGTCTTGCACGTTTTCATGATGTTTCTTCTGCAGTTTCTAAAAACTATAAAGAGGAACTCGGTCCAATGCAATTTCTAGTTGATTAGTTAATGATATGTTAGGAATTCAGTTTGCCTTTATTTCCTTTTCCTTATCCTGTACAATCCAGTGTCTCACAAGTAACATTGTGTTAAACATCTCTACTCAGCCACATTAACACCTGCAGTAAAAGAGCAGAATATACAGGAAACTAGCTGCTTCATTTCTGGCAGTATTTCCTCTGAATTTGTGAACATTTAGATCAGAATACTGTCTTAGAAGGGGAGAAAAGCTCCTCAGGTTACACAGTAGCTTTGGCAATCAATAGTAAACCTATCAAACTGAGGACACAAGTCTCCATCCTGAACACCAGGTTAGGAGCAAATTGAGTATCTGTCTTGAGAAATACATTTTTAAGAGGGATCAGTTTACCTGAGAACATAAACAGGTGAAATAAAACAATGGGGGATATGATTTTTAATAATTTAGACATTTCTAAGATGAACACTGAGATTTCACTTAATCCCAAATTAGCAATTGTTTTTGCGTTCAATCCTGGAAAAACTTGAGACAACCACCTTGTATCTAGGCCTTCACACACTTCAGTATAGAATGGTTTTCACACTAAGGACATTTAAAAATGTTATGTTAGTGAATTTTAATTATTATGATGGACTAGAACTCTGCCGATCAGCAGTTAAATTGAAATTTCCATTACTAAGCAATTAACATTTAAAATTTTAAGTGATAAGCACTTAACTGTGAAATAGTGGAAATAGTGCGTTGGTGATAGAAAAGCTTAGATAGAATAGCTGCAGGGTTCTGAGGAATGGCAAGTCCAGAAAAGTGATTTGGTTAAGGCTGTCAGGGAGAAAAGAGCTTTTGAGCTCTACAAGCTTTGGTCATAACTTATAAATAAAGGCTGATGGAGCTGAGCTGCTGACATCAAGGTGTGCCAAGACTTTTACATACCAACGTGTAAGCATAGGCAGAAAATGCTGTGGCTGATAGAAAATGAGGACTGACTGGACCTAAACTTTGCAGCAAGGTTACCTCAGTGATAATTTGACAGTTGGGAAGCTTGGACCAGCAAAACCACAGAACTGAAATAATTCAAGATTTGTCAATAAGGAAAAAGACAAAGACAAAGAGACTGTTGGTTGAATTATATGTATATTATATGTATCCTTACCTTGAATATTCAAGTAAAAATCTATAAGCCCCCAAAGAACGCAAAATAATCTCTCTTTATGCTTTGGAATGTGCTGGCTGCACCCAACCCAAATTTCTGTGTCTCAGCAGACCAACACAGAGAGATGTGTACATGTACAGGTTACATTCCTATACATTCCACATAAGCAAGTAAAGTTTCAGCAACAAGGATTCTGCAGTGGGTGATATAACTGTAGACAATCTCCATTAGAATTTCAAAGGAGCTATTTAGCATTTTTCATATTGAATAGGTTATTTACAGTTCACTATTTAAAAGGAAAAAACATTGAGAAAGGTTTATCTTCTAATAAATCAAGACCATTATGACGCCAAGTCACAAAGCTTAAGGGTATAAAGGCAGTTGCAGAAGCTGCCTCTTGCAAAATATTATGTATACTATATTATACTGGCTAGCTGAATTAAAAGTGCTTCTATGAAGAGTTAGAAACAATTAGAAATGGAAAAAATACAATGTGGAAAAAATAGGACTGACAATTTTTTGTTGAGATTCCTGTGGGAATCAAGTTGGAAAAGAAGCATTGAATATGCCAACTGGTATTTTCTAATGGCCTGTTTGAATTTGACATTATATAATGTTGTATGCATATGCATTCCAGTATTATAGCTGACAGAACTATCCTAATGTTTTTATTCTGTGAAATTTAATTTTAAAATTTAAATCTCAGTGTTTCAATTGATAGCATTGAACGCATCAAACTAATGCTGTTAAAATTATAAAGTGTTTGGAACAGCTTTAGAAGACAGAACTGTAAAAACCCAAGTGTGTATATGGGAAGGATTGTGTTGGTCCCATTTAATTCTAACCTCTGTGACTCCAGTAGGCTGCTTGAGGACTTACTGCTCTATGTGTGTATTTACAAGTATTTTTAGTATTTCTTTGTAAGAGGCAAACTGGTAATATTAGAATATGTTTATATAATTAAGAAGTAACTCATCCACGTCATAAAAGCAGTGTAGACTGAATTCCTTTTTTACCTCGGTCTTTCCACCTTCCTCTTTCTCTTTATTCTCTTTGATGTCTGCAGCTGTTGTCTGACAAATAAGGCCAGCAGCTGCCTGCAGTGATACAGTTTTACCAGCTGCTAAAGGTCTGCATTCACCAGGCACTGGGTCCTCTCACGGCCTGAGAGTGTTTGTCAGCCTGGTGGCACACACAGCCTTCAGCTGACAATTCAGTCTTGTCACGAGCCCTCAACCTGGAAGTACTCAGAGCTCGTGTGCTCATGTTGATTTCCTTGTTAAACAAAGTGTCCAAAGTGTCAGAAGAATGAATTCAAGCATGTTACACTACATAACCAAATGACAATATTTCTCTCATTTTAGCTCCTTAATATCATCTTCAGCTGAGTGGGAAAGAACGCAGATTGCATGACCCTGGGGAACTTTGTTTCAACATTTATTATTGGGAAAAGTATGGCTTTCAAAAGATAAAATGTATTTCAAATATAAAATCTCTCCCTGTGCTGAGCTAAATGCTGCCTTGATGTATGCATTGTACACTCTAAGTTGACAGATGTGAAGTACAAGTAAGAGCAGAATTTGTCCAGCTAAATTTAACATAATAGGATTACAAATATCACAAGGGCAAAGGATTTTCTAAACATTAAATGCTACAGTGTGCCTGAATTCTGTTTTCACATTTAGTCCTAGATAGTCTGGTTATGGGGCTGCACAGTAACAAACCAGCAAAAGAGTATCTTTATTTTGAGGTAGGGATCTTAAATGTACAGTGTTTAGAGTGACAGCTACTCACTGATGTACTGGGAGGATTTTATCTAAGTTTACCCTAATACTTAAGCTTTTTTTTTCCCCTTTCCTTTCTCAAATAATTACAAAACATTCTGATCTCAGAATATATTCAGGAAAGTGTTCAATTTGCTTGAATTACTTAAAGTTATAGTAGGAGGTTCTTCTGAATTCTGGGGAGGTTTTATGAATGTTACTGAAACCTGGTTTTAACCGTGTGTGCAAATGCAGAGCACATTGTTTGACTGAAACTTTTACCAGTGACTGGGGCAAAGCTTTATCATAGTGACCCCTTGTCATGGCCTTGTCTTTACTACTCTTACCATAGAACAATCACAAATGTAATTGCCACACGAGATCTTGTACACCAACACTTTTTCAGCAACTAAATGTAAAAAAATAAATTCGTATTTCTTATGCAAAACAGCCACTCACAGAGGAGCAAATCGTCCAGATAGCGAATCGTCCAGTGACATAAGCTCCTAACAAGCTTTTCTCAATTCCACCTGTACTTGAATTTCCAGGGGGGGGAAAAACCAAAAGAAACCCACAACAAACAAACAAACCAACCTATCTCCTTTGCAACTTTTTAGATAGTAACTTGGTAGTTAGTGCTTATCAAGGTGAAATCTCAGGATTTTTCCTTCCTATATGACTTCTTTTCAGAATTTGGTTTTTGTGTGTTACACAACTACAGTGGACCAGTACAAATACCGGTACCCTACCAGTACTGGCAGGACGGTGGGAAGGAGACCCTGGGAGTTGTGTGTCTCGTTACCTTAATGAGGGAGAGTTGTGAAGTAAAACAGCAGGAACTTGATTTGAGGAAGCTGCCACGTTTGAGTTTTGTTGGGAAAAGTTACTGACTGCATGCAGCTCAGGAGCCACGGGGACATGAAGAGGTGTGTCATGGGCTGGTGAGTGAATGGGGCTGCTTTTGTGGGGGGCAGGGTTTGTATGCATGAGCCCTTTTACTATGGACTGAGCCACTGAGTTCACTGCTTGCTGACACCAGGTTTAGAGTAAACCATAAAAGTTTTATCTTTTTGTTAAGAGAAAGAATTCTGGGCTCAAGGAAACACTGGCTAGGATTAGAAAGATGTGAAAATTGTGTTGTGTGTGCTAAAGGAAAAGGAAGCTGCCTGCACAGCCCTTCAGGGGCAATCTCTTAGTGCAAAGCATGTCTTAGTTTTATTGTCTTGACTCATGCAGTGAGCACCTATGTGCTAAAAGAGAAAAGTAGGTTCTTCTATGGCAGTATGTTATATAGGGATTGTGTTACCTGGAATGAAAAAAGGGCCTGGTACAACATTCCTGAGCACTGTGTATTCAGGATCTGGGTGTTTAGGAAAGTGCAAAGAGATTGACTAGGAAATGCTTTGATGATTTTTTTTTCCCATTGCTTTTACGTATGGATTCTTATGGAAATGCCATTTTCTCCTGTGAGAAAGGGCATACTGTGCTTTCACCCCTGACTGCATGGGCACTGCATGTCCAGTGGAATACCCTGCAAGAGAATCCACTGACTTATGGCATGGAGCTTTTATTTGTGTGAGTGTCTTCCCTTCTCTGACCCTTCTCATTTCTTTAGAGTAAAATAACTGTAAAGCACTGTTTAACATCATATTGCTGTTTAAGACAAGCTTGCTCTGCTTTTTCAAGAGGGTCTATTATCTGTGCTTTAGTCCTCTGTTAAGATCAGTAGTTGTTTTTTTTCAGCTCTGAGCACAAGTGGAGCTGCAAAGTTCCCCTTTATCTACTACATATAACATAAAAATACCTGTAGGGCAGGGTATGGTCCTGGTGTGTGTTTTGCTTTGATTCTGAAATACAACTAAGAATAAATCACTGGTGCAACTAACTAACATGAAAATATGAGTGTTGTACCTTGAAGAACAGGTATTCTTGACAACAAGTAGTGTATTTGGCTATTAATGACCCTAATTTAAAGAGAAGAGCCAAAAAAAAGAAAGGGGTAGAGGAAGAAACTGTAAAATAAGGTTGTCTCTGTAGTAAGACCAGACATTCAGCTGTTATAAATTGGCAATGATCCACTGGCTTCCACACAGCTATGCTGATCATGCCAGCTGAAGGACTGACCCTGAATGTTATCAAAGTTTTCTTGGAGGTGGCAGGAAAATAAATCCTTTACAATTTCCTCTTTAAGAACTCAGGATTTCCGTTTTTATAACTGCAAACTTTCAGAATGAAATGTGGAGCACAGAGACAGGCAACACCACACTGACTGTATTTGATTAGGGTAATCCTTTTTTTCCTTCTATGTGGTTACTACAGCCAAGCAATTATTTATCATACTATCAATTGCTTGAAGCACTGTAGACTACAGGTTAAATATTCTCATGTCAATGTGAGCTTCTGCTCCAAGGTCTCATTGAAATCTAATGACTTTCATCTTCAAAAGAAATTTTAATGAGCTCAGAGTATCTACCCTTCTGTTTTAATTGTTGTACTTTGTACACTTCACATTCTGCAGATCAAACCCCCCTATTTTTCTTTTTTTTTTTTTTTTACCTGAAAATACTGTTGACAAGTTCTTTCTGGAGCTCTTTTCTTCTGTCCACTTTTTATTGGTCATATTCATGTAAGATATAAATCCAGAAATATGCAACACATGCACACTTAAAACCCCTACCAGATCTAGTACTTACCACTGAAGAACGTAACATGTGCCAACCACTGTTGCTTTGATTAGCCTGAAATCAGAGACGTCTGAGATGCTGGTGTCAGTAACAGTCAAATAAACCCATTAAATAAGTGGTGGTAAATGTATTTGGTACGAGTGCCAAACCTTCTCCTGGACTACATGTGGAACAAAGCTCAAAAAGAGGTATTTCTGTGACTCCCTATATAGGTAGCTACATATATACCGTTGTCCTGGTCTTTTCTCACGTTGTGGGCCTGCTGTGCGTGTGTCTCAGGTGCCATTTGTTCAGTCCCATCGGCATCTTCACACATTCTTGTGTTTTCATAATCCTCTTTTTGCTATGAGCATCCTTCTTTCACTCATCCTCATAAATATTAATTACTGTGGTCTGGTTGAAATAAATACAGTTAGACAGCTTTTCAAGTGGAAAGTTATCGGGTTGTTTCTAAGAAGCTGGAGTCTTGAATTCAAAGTTCTGGTCAATATTTAGAATGCAAATGAAATGGGTGTGACCCGGGACTCGCTACCAGCAATTGTAGGGGTTGTAGCTTTCTCAAGTATCTGGCCTTAATTAGTTAAGTTTTGAATATTCTTAACAGGCAGCATTTGATTTGTTCTGTTCCACCAGCCCTTTAGAGAAAAGTATCTTCCATTTGGTTTCTTAAAAAATTTTTTTGTATGTGGCATTTCAGTACCTTGCCTCTAAGTGTGAAACTTTTCTGTGTCAGAGAGAGTGAGACTGATAAGTCCTTGGCATTGCGCAATAGACTGAATTAATACAGACTGAGGGGTTCTTTGATCAGTTCTACAGATCTAGAATTTATTTCTTACTGTGCTCATCTGGTTGTACAGCAGATGACACTGCAGAGAGCTGTACAATATTGCTCCAATTACAGCAGCTAGCAGGATGTAAAAATTACAGTCTCCACTCTTTACTAAAGGTGGGCCACCATCAAATCTAGGTATAAACTGTTAATATGTATTAGCAAAAAGTTCAAAATTAGTGTTTTGACACAGCTTTTGTTACTGCATGAAATCTTCTTGGAAGAGTTTAGTACATGCTTGACTATGGGAAATGAGGAATGCAGCACAAAAATATTTTGCTTACATTTTAAAAAATGTATGAATTGCACCCATCGTGGAAGATTGAATTGGATGTATATTACACTCAAGAATGGTTCAGACCCTTGAAGCTCTACAAAATCTACATGGTGTTTAGAATAAGTATTAAATCTGTTTCAAGATTACTGAAGTAAAGCAGTGAGACACAAATCTAGATCTGATCTAAGTATTTGAATGTTTTTAAAATTATTTTTAGAAATTACAAACTAGTAGTTGTGCTCATATCCTTATATGATGCTCTGTGTTTAGAACTGTTACCAGTTATTAAGGAATTTTCAGAATTTCCCTTTTTTAGCTACTAATTTACTATCAGCCATCCAAAGACAGATTTGTAGGATATAAATGAAATGCTATAATTATACAAGGGAGTGGGTCACTGACCTTTGGATTGCAATATCTTGTCTCTTTTGTCCTTCCTTTATACCACCCAGTCTACACGATGAAATTGCATCTTTTTCTTTGGTTGTCTCAAGAATGAGGTGGTATTGGAAACTAGTGAGGCATGGCACAATGTAGGTGTTCATAGCTTGCAATAATTTACCCATTTTCATTTTGTTTGATTTTATTAACACCTGTGTCTCCAGGGAACACAGGGAGCAGGGGAGGAAAGGAGAGAATACTTCAACAATAATCTAATGATCAGCACTTACACTCCCCCCCAGCCCTGCTGTTATGTCAAATGTCAAGATACCTCACAGCCAAGCAATTTATAATACAAAATGCGTATCTATAAAGGAAGAGGTGCAGATGGTAGAAAGCTGTGTGTCATGCCATACACACGTATATGGAGGACAGCAAGGGAGTCATTAAAAATATGGATTTCTTTTGTAATGCTGTGGCTGTTTGTCAGCTGGTGTAATTGTCATACATCAATGGAACCACTCAGAAATATAACATCTGAGGAATTAGTCACTTAATGGAAGTTAATCAAAAGTCTTTATAGAAGAATGATAAAGAATTCTTGAACAAAAATTGGAGACAAAGGAAAAAGCACATAAGGAGCTATGGGATTACAATCTGATGAAGTTTTGTCTGGGTATTAGTTTCTGGAGTGTTTCTGAAGATGTTGGTATTCTAGGCTGTAGAGGACAGTCTAATTTTCAGATATGAAAGATCAGTGTGTTCACAATCTGAATGGGAGGTTTTGGTATTTTCTTTGTTTTCCTGTGATTCATATATGTGGCAATCTGGTGAGAAGGAGGAATTGAGAGAAAAGGAAGGGTAAAAAATGCAAAAAAATACACAGGTAATTCCTTCTCATCACCTGTCTTGTGCTAGGAGAAACTGAAAGTAAAACAGTTTTTAAGATAGTGATATTCCAGGAGTTTAAAGTGCGGAGAGAACAAATCAAGCATACTGCACAGTACTCCTTTCTGACTTTTTATAAACATCCTCATTGATTTTTTCTCTTTGGGTACAAGACTAGAGAAGGTAGCAGTGTTGAGTTTGATATTTAGCAAAACAAATGGTCCTTGTAATGTCTTATTCTGCAGGTACCATTTCCTAATAAGAGCACTCAAGATGCAAAATACTACATCAATAAAAGCATACTGAAATAGAATAAGAATAGGTCTAAAACAGTGGGTTACACGTTAAGAGAAAGCTGAATTTAAACAATATAAGTAAATTGAAAAGCCTGAATTCTCTTTTGAGCAATGTGGGTTCTGAGGTCGTAGGACTCTGAGTCCTAAAGCATAGCAGGTAAGGGTGTGCTGCTCTGCAAAGGATCTCTGAGCTAACCTGGGATAACCCACCTCTGCAGTCAGAAGCAGGGGAGCAAGGTGATATTGCCCTTTTATTGCATTCACTTTGAGGAGCTTTCTGGTGCTGGAGCTGGTATTTCTGAATACACACCTGAGCTGGTGTTTCTGAATGCACACCTGCAGCATAGAAGTGGCAGCTCATTTAGAGTTACCACAAGTATTTATATACATGGCAATACATCAGAGTAATCAACCTTATCAGATCTGTGGTTTAACATGCCTGTGAATCATTGGTTTCACTCAGTTGATTTTTTTAATAATCAGGCTTTTTAATTGTAATTGAACATGGCTAAGGTTTTAAACAAAACATTATTTAAAATTTAAAAGATCAAATGGTTTTTCCGCCCCCGAAAATATTGCCTAGTCAAGAAGAAAAAAAAGCTGCTGTTGTTTGTGGGATTAAATTCAATCTTGTGATTTTTCTCAGTTGAGTGAGGGGAACACGGGTAGAGAGGAAGTCAAAAGGTTGTACAACAGCCAAAAGAAAACCCCAACAGAACATCAGAAAATGAAAACTAAAGGCATATTCAAATGATTGCTGGGATTTGCTATGATTTTCAGTTCTCTTAAGCACATGTTTTGTTGTAAGTTACCAGTTTTGTAGCAGGCAGCAGGAACTGAAGACTGTGACAGTCCTGTATTGCTTTAGTGCTGTAGGGCCAAAGTTCTGGGAAGAGTGAAAGGTGGTCAGCAGCTGTATGAACAGGCAAACTCTGATGTTATCTTCCTCCTCTGTCTTGATCTCAGTTGATCATCTATCACACGTTGTTGCCGTGTAAATGTGCGAGAGCGAAATGAAGTCAGTGGCCTGGCCCCACTGTTCACTAAAGAGCAGAGCCACATGGAGTGCAGGTGGCCAGTAGAGTTGCCCTGGCAGTGTAAGAGGGAGAGGAGCATATTAACAGATTCAAGAATTTACATCCACGTATGTATGTGCCCATACTAATACTTTCTGAATTCCAGCACCTCTACACTGAAGCTGCCTTCTCTTTCTGCAAGTGAAATGAGTAACAACACAAGTTGCAATTGTCAGTGGATGCTAACTTGAAAAATGATTCATACACAGTGTTCTGGCCATCTGTGTGCTAACATCTGGATGGAGAGCAGTTTATTCCCTCATGGAATGGTGCTTCTGTCCATCTAGTTGACATAACTAAAACTACAGTCTGCTTTTGGTGAAGAACTGTGTGTAATAAAATACTTATGGGATTTGTCTTTTCCTTTCCCTATTTTATATTTCTTTGAAACAAATCAAAATCCCTAAGGAACGTTGATCAGAGGATTGTTGAGAGTGTTTAGAGGTGAGCAATTTCTGTGCAGCACTAGGAAACAAACTGAGGATGCAAACAGAAAGTCATCAGTGGAATCCCTCTAACCCAAACTGCATTTTGCTGAGTGAGGTGAGATGCTGAACAACACCTCATTCTCTAGGGATAAAGGCAAAATAATGTTGCATTCATGCCCTTGAGCAATGCTTCCTCTTATGTCAGAATCTTCAGGACATCAAGAAAAGCGTAAAGCATGAAATCTCACCAGAGCCATAAGCCTCTCCTCACCTCTCTCATCCGCTGTTACTGTAATCAAACATCAGATCCAGATGGCTTTTGTGGTAGTCTTTGAGAGATGTCGGCAACAAGGTTCCAAAAGAACAAAACTATTCAATTCTATATGCTATGGGGGCTTTTTGTGGTTATTCCTTAAGCATTTCGTGTCGGGAGAAACAAAACTATGTGAGACTTTGAGTTCAACAAACTGTTGCAATAAACCAGTAGGTGCATTTTGCCCTGAATGCCACTGCTGGTGGCTTGTGCTCCCTTTTTTCCATGCTGTCATCTGTGATACTATTACAAAGTATTGTTATATCTACCTAATAACCTTATTGCAGTTGTGCCGGGACTGGTAACATGTGATGGAACCTCAAAATAACTAGTCTGAAAATAAGAATAGACTCTTTTTTTTGGGCAGCTTGGCAGTAACATTCAAGATGCTGTAGTTGTCTGTGCCTGTTCCTTATTTCTGCCTATGCCTACCACAACTATCTCTTCTTTCCAATCCTGACTCTTTGACTTTAAGAAAGGCAACTTTGATGAGTGCTGGGTGGTGTCTGGCATGTCTGACGTTGTAGTGTGTCAGTGAAGTAGCCGCAGGATGATTCCAGAGATCTAATTTGGGGATTGAAATAACAGGAAGAATGGAGCTCATGTGGAAAGGACTGTCTCAGTAGTATTCTTGGAATTCTCTTCAAGAAGGTGCTTTCTGAAGGTGTTGCTTAGAAGAGTCAATGATTGATCTCTTGGTCTGGTAACTAGGAAAACTTCCTCAGTCATCTCTGTGTTAGACATCCTGCAAGCTTTTCAACAGCATATTGAGATTCGTCATTGGAGGTAGGCAGGTTTAAGTCCTCAACATTAGTGATTAATTTCCTGTACACTCAGAATAAAATTCTTTGCTAAAATCACTCTTTTTTTCTTCTCCTCCATACAATTCACTCACCACTTTGATCTACTCTGAATCTTACAGGTTATGTCAAATACCTCACATTCACTTCACTGATCTGTGCAACCACAGCAAACGTTTGCCCAAATAACCATTTAGCTTTCCAAATAGACACAGGTATGCAATTTTGCAAGCTTGTATTCAAATTATTTAGCTCTGACTTTTCCTGTGCATAGAGGTAATTACTGTAGTTTTGCCTAAGATATTTTTTTAACAGTAAAATATTCACACCTGAAGAATGGGATGCCATCCAGAGGGACCTTGAGGAGTGGGATCATGAGGTTTAATAAACCTTGGGTACTTTGAGGATCCCATTATTTCCCTCAGCAAAGAATTATGTGATGGAATCAGTACAAATTGACTTCAGCTTGAATTAAAACGTCCCTTATAGGGAAGGGCAGAGAAACATCTCTTGAGTTTATCTTCATTGAGGGCACTTCACACTTTTACAGTTTGTTCTTTGAAGGTAAACAGACTTTGGTGCTAAAGTAGATCAGTGTTCAATTTTTCTACAAATCCTACAAACCTGTCTACAAAGATTTAGGGTCCCTTCTTCCAGGAACAGTGACTTTTTGTATATCCTCCCAAAATCTGAACATGACACAGCTACTTGATGCTGCACTTTAAAACACAATAAATAACTTAGTTAAATAGAACGCAGTTATCTGAGTCTTGTTTTTGTTTAGGACACGATGGTTAACAGCTTGGTAAATAGACTGTGGTCAGCTGGGCCAGCAGTGGGTACAGAAATTCAGACCTTTAAACTTATATCTTACCTGAATGTGTTTACTTATATTACAAATAATTACATGCATTCACTTATATTACAAATATCCTCATACTACACGGGACAAATACTTCAGTTCAAAACCTGAGGGAGAATCTCAATGTACCAGATCCACTGTGCCACTTTCTGAAAAATTATGCTTTTCTGAGTACTGCTTTTTCTTAATTGTACACATGGGATCTGATGCACCTTGGTATACATCCAAACTAAAATGCTAATTCCAAGAGAACAGTTAATTTCTTGCAAGATTTTAGGCCTACTGTTCACTGTAATATAATGTTACAAGAGACAGGATTAAAGCGTTGTAGATAAACTGTATCATTTCAGTTTGTGAAAGAAGAGATGTCTATGTTAACCTGTTTCTCAGCATCTGATAGGTAGCATATTCCAAGGAGTTTAATTGGATGCTGTTTATAAACCAACTGTATGAAATCTGGATTGATTCTGAGATTGCTATGATGATGCTAAACTGAACAAAGAGAACTCAGTTTTAGTGACAATTATAATCATAAGGTATGTAATGCATAGATAGTTCTCATGTCTAAATATCTGATCTGATGCACCACATGAGAGGCCCAATGATGAGGATATAACCTAAGTCACCACTCATTGTACTGTAGTGCTGAGAAATAACTGTGTTCTTTGATAGCTGATTATAATAGCTATGCAATATATTGCTAATGAGAATCCCTATAAAACCCACTTTGTGTGCTGGTTAATTTAACCTCTCACTTTTTTGGAAGGTCAGTGCTATGAGCTCTGTGCTTCCAGTAAAAATACGAGAGAAATTCCTCACTGGGGATGAGGAGGAAGTTTCACTATGTAGCAACAAGCACCTATCTTCAGGAGGAGCAAAATTCAAGTGTCTGCCCAGCTGGCCTGCTGAAAATGGTGTTCAGTCTGCCCTGCTTACCACATTCTCATTTGAGACATTCCATGCACCACGTGTTTCACTCAGAGCTTATAAAAAGAGTTACCTTCTGAATTCCATTTAGAAGGTATTTACAAGTCCTTCTTTGCCCTTCCTACCACAGACTACCTTGTAGTCTAGGTTTCCAGTCTACGTTGACCATTCTCACAGGTAACTGTCAATTAGTTTCTCTGCTTCCTTGAAAATGTATTAGTAATCCATCCTACCCAAGTTGGAAATGCAGCAAATCCCAACATGTTTCGTGACTGGAAAAATCCTGAAGAGACAAATTGAGTGTAGGTTGGTTCACTCATTCTGAGGGCCTAGTGCTGATAAGTACTTCGTTATGATCACTATACTTTTATTCAGGTATTTTAAATTTTTTTTAATTATTTCTCTTTTTGTTGTTGTTCACCAGAAATAAATGCAAATATAGAGAAATTTCCTTACATACTTCAGCACCTTTGCTAGATTTGGAGACAACGAAGAAAATAAAGCTTCTAAATATCACAACATTATGAGATGGCAAGGATCTCTGCAAAGAGTGAATACAGATGTGCTTGAGACTTCAATATGTGGAGTTACTCATCTTCTGTAGTGAACTTGTGTGGCTTTATTACCGGGGCATTACTTGTGTGTAAAAGCTGGATATGTTTGAGATGCTGTCAGCAAGTTCTTTGAAGGTTTGGGCATTGATAAGATGGAAATAAACATTGCTGTGAGCTGAATAATGTTTAAAGAACAATAACATCTTTTCCAACTGCTGCCAAGATTAACCTTTAAACAAAAGTTAGTCGATAGGCCCCTTTTAAGGAGAAAGTTCACCAAAGGATTTATAGTAACCTCATCTCTAGATGATAGTAACAGAAAATAAAATAGCCTAACTAGCCATTCATACCTCTGCTATGCTACTAAGTAAGAGCAAACAAATAATTTCCTGATATCAGATTTGTTCTCATTGCAATAGTTTTTTATGGTGGCAGAAGTCTTCCAGTGCAGAAAAATAAAGAAATGAGGAAAAGACAGCGTTATAGTCAACTTTGGAAATCTATTTGTAGAAAAGTGGTTTCTGGCAGATAAACACTGTAAATTTCAACCCTTCATGTAATGACAAACCTTCCCTCTCCTGGAAGCATCTCTTTCTAGGCATAATGACAGTATTTCAATTTTAGCATGTTATAATTAAGTGGTGATCTTTACCCTGAGTAGCTCAGTGCAGAACAGAGGCACCTGAGTGAGGAGGTTCATTTGCCAAGGTAGCACCGACATGGGTGTACCACAGAAAACTGTCAAATGTATAGAATGCTTTGAGAAAAAAGCTCCTAAATGTAGCTTCCCAATACTGTGCACCAGACTTCCTCTTGAAGAGGAGGCCCTTGGGGAATGTGCAATAAATTTGAAAAAGCTCTAGTTGCTGGAACAAATTTGTAGTCTCATCCACTATAATTGATACCACTAGAGCCAGATTTTGAAATGATCACTGCAAGAGATCTTTTCAGCTGAGATGCTGCAACCCAATCTTTCAGGAGCTCGGTGGCTATGCCATGAAATCCACCCCAGTGGGCATTGACCCACTGCCACAGCACAAAGCTTTTCATCAAGCCATTTGCATACAAGTGATGGCTGACTCCACCAGCTGTATTGCCCACGTGCATGCCCTAGCCCTGTTTTAGCATGCTAAGTTCCTTATGGCTTCATTCTTTCTCGAAGCAATACAGTTTCTATTCCTCACTTCACACTGGTGTTGTTCTGTGCAGCTTCTGATCTGCTTAAATAGCCCAGTGTAGCCATGACTAACAAACCATTTGGATTCAGAGCACCAGCTTCAGGGGAAAGACACATGCTGGCTATCAAGGGATTTGAACACGGAACAAAGTACAAACCTGTTTTAAATAAATGATCTTCCTTGCTTTAAAGAAGTTTGAAGCACCGAGCTGTGGTTTGTTCTGAAAGGCCCTTCTCCGACATGCTGAGTTGTTTCTTTCAGTGTAAGCAGCCACCTCCTTCCTAGCAGCTAGAGTAATCAATAACCTGAATTCAGATTACTGAGAGTGCTGATTTAAGTGGGTGAGAGAGAGAGGAGTGGGTTTACTTCCACAGCATTCCTGGTTTGTGTGTGTGTGTATTTTGTATTTATAAACAGAGATGACCTTTGCAATTTTTAGTGATAATTTTTTTTTTTCATCTGAATATTCAACTTGCTATCTGTCTAATCAAATCCATCCTTTGGGGCATATTCTGTATTGTTCTGCAGGTCAGTCATATATAATCAAGCATGTTAACACCAATTCACCTTCCCCTGTTTATCTTCATAATACTATTGAAATCATGAAGATGTAAAAGTGAAGTGGAGTTTGGCCTCTTTCATGGGCAGTTTTATTCACTGAGTAAAGGGGCACTTTTTAAGCCCTTTGACCTCCCTTATATCCTTGTTGCCAGAGTCTCACAGGTAGACCGAATTTGTTGTCTATGCATAGCAAAACTCCTGTTAAAGCCAATGGAAAGTAGAGTTTGGGGTTTTTTGCTTTGTTGTTTGTTTTTTTTTTTTAAATGAGGAAAATGTTCTGTGGATCAAAATTATTACTGAGATCAGTGAAAAAAATTGGTTTTGTAACTTCAAATGTGATTCATTAGTCTCTCTTAACATGTACACAACAGGCTGGTGTTTGCTGCTTTAATGCTCTGTTAGGCTGTATTTTTTAAGGCATGAAATTTGCCTAAGAAAAATTGGTTAACTTCAGATAAATAAATTTTAGATAGATAAAAAGAGAAGTACTGTACTTAACTTCACACATAACATTGCCAACAAAGTAGTCAGTAGAGACTGAGACTGAATGTATATGGAAGTTTTGGGTGTTGAAGGTTGTGTTTTATGAATACAGTACATTAATTGATAGGTATGAGGTAGCAATCAAAATGTAAATAGAACTTGGTTTACATTAGTGCCTAAGTTTGCTGTATAGATCTATTATATATGCGTTTAGGATGCTGAACTCAATTTCAAAGCATATCTTTAATTCATGAATTGTTAAAATTAATTCCATTTGTGGATTAAAAAACATTGTGATTAAAAATTATGTTTCTTCTGAGCTGAACAAACTTCGTAATTTTACATTATTCCTGTAGTGAAGGCTGAACCTCTTGCTTGTTCTGAAAGCATTGCAACCTTTTTTAGTATTGTGAAGTAATGATCAGTTGACAGATTACTTTCTCTGTGACAGCTGCACCTTTAGTAGATTCTCATGAACCCAGCTTAGGTAAAAGGCAATATTTCATTATTGTTATATGCTTCACATATTTAAGGGCCCACATTCAGAGGGACATGCTTCTAGTTACTTTTTCGAGTTACGCATTTATGACTCGTGTATGATAGTTACGCAGTGGGACAGAACTCCTAAGCTGCTCTGTGTTCTGCTGACTGAATGCAGGAAACAGCACGTATATCAGTTTGATGATTTTTACCCTTTACCTTTCCGTTGAACTGTTCTAGAGGTCTCATTCTTTTGGGCACACAAAATTTAATCATCTGTGGAATCTTAGGTAAATTTTCTCCTCCCCAGATGCCCTGATAATGAGTGCCAAGCAGCTACTCCTTGAGCTGCCTTTGGGGAAGGCATTGCGAGAGTCCTGTGGGTAGAAGGAAATGAGGAATTTGGGAAAATCTGAAGTTAGGGGCAGGGTTGTTGAAGTTGGTAATTGGGCAAACTGAGTTAATTTTCATTGAAAGTAGAAGTTGTCTTTAGAAGTGTGTTACCAAATCCTGGATGCACTGATGAATGTATCTAGAACAGTAGTGGAAGTATCCATTTGGATTTGTGAAGATCTCAGTGCACTGAAAGAGGGTAGATTTAGATTAGATAAGGAAGAAAATCTTTACTGGATGGGTGGTGAGGCACTGGAACAGATTGCCCAAAGAATTTGTGGATGTCCCATTCTTGGAATTGTTGAAGGACAGGTTAGATGGAGGAACCTGGTCTAGTGGAAGGTGTCTCTGCAGTGATAGCTTAACAAACACAGTCTCAGCCCAGAGATGAGTGAGTGGGTGGCCAGTTCTCATCTCTGATGGAAGGTTCTCTTGGGGGTAGGTTTATGTGACGACCTACAAACCTCCAATTCCAGAGGCAATTAGGTGGCTGTCTGGATTATGCCCTTTTATTCTAGGGCAGCAATCAGTTAATAACCCATCTACTAACATGTGAGAGATGCATACCCTTTCCCCTCATTTGCAGCCTGTATTACATGTGTTATTCAAAAAACAAATATTTACAGTCAGATCAATGCATGAGCCTTAAGTACATTACTGGGACATTTACCCCAGGCTGGTATTTTTTGTTTTCTGAAAGCTAACTGAACCACTAACAAAATTCTTTAAAAATGTTAAAATTATCTCAAAAATCATGTGGGAAAACTTTAAATAATGAATGCTTATTTTGTAGCTAAGCATACTGTTACTAATGGCTACATTTGGTGATGGAGACTATAAACTGTAAATCATACCAGTGTTTCCCATGGCAGAGCAAGCTGCAATTGTGATCTGACAGTACCCTTTGACCTCTCTAAGGAAGGCATAGTGGGAAGTATGTGAGGACATTATGCTTGATTAGTCTCTCCCTAGTTTGCCTGGGTGGGAAGATAATTGAAAACACAATGGACTTTGGAAATTGGAGGTTCTGAAATGCACTTTGCAAACACATGCAATTTTAAATCTTTAATGTGTCATCTGGATCAGCAGTGGACATTGTCTTTATTACATAAATACAATTCTTCTGCTAATACAGTGCAAATAGGGGTTAGGCAGCATCTGCAGCTATTGTAATTCACACTTCAAACAGCAGCATCCATTTTATATTCTTAAATTCTGAGAATTAAAAAAGAGCTTGGAACAGAAGAAATGATTGGCTGCTTGATTTCACATTCATTGATTTATGACATTAAAGAAGTTATGTCCACTAAGTGATCTTATTAAAAACAAACAAACAAAACAAAAAACTACTATAGCCTGTACTTGAGGAAAATCAGGAATTGGGAACAGAAGGAATTTGGTTTAGCTATTTTAATACACTGCATCTATAAGCTAGTACCAAGACTATTATTCTGGATGTTTTCTGGTCTGTTGAGTCCTAATGTAGCTAATCTCCAACAGATAGTGCTGCCCAGGGTTCCTGTAAAACAATCATCTGCAAACATATTTATTAACCTTTGTTATTTAGTTTTCTGCGAAGTGCAGGCCACCCTGCTGAACAGTCTACAGCATTTATTTACAATGCTGACTCCTATTAGATATCATTAGGTACATAATAATTATAATAATTATGTGCATTGCTTAGGCTACCCTGCTAAATAACAACCACTTTTATTCAGAAGTCATAATTGCAGCAGCTAGATTTAAAATGAAATCTAATTAGATTTCAGTTCACCCCGTTTCACACAAAATCTATATCCACTGTATGGTGATGAAATCTGTCCTGCAAATACTAATTCATTTAGCCTGAAAAAGTGTTATCTCTATGGCCTGTTAGGTATAATTTACAAAAGAGTAAATGTTTTGTAAAAACACACAGAATTGTTGGAGTAGAACTTCAGAGATTTCATATGCCTTTTTGAAGAAGGCATAATGCTTTTTTTCCAGAGCTGCTTCAGTGGTAACCACATTGGGGTTATGCAGCCATAGCTGTATTAATGAACATAGTAATTCTGTAACTTGATAGTGGGATATAACCTTGAACTTAACTGTTTCCTGAGTTTTGCAAATTTGAATTTAATCATAAGTGAAGCTGTAGTCTTCCCTGTGTGAAATTAAGGAAGTCCACAATCTCTTGAGCAGTGAAAGGTGGAAACACAAACTTAGAAGATGAAGGAAGTATGGAAGTGAAGTAATCTTTAAAACTACATGATTCATTTACTTAAACCTGTTTTCTTTCGAAGGACAGAGCCAAGAATTAGCTGATACCTTCTCGACATTAACCATTTTCCCTGGTACCTGACTCCATCTGCACATGTTTATAATCTTTTTGCATGGCAATAACTGACACTGATCTTATTTAACCTATGACCATTGAACTGTATAAGAAGTCTCATTAAATAATTGTAGTAAAAGTTTTGAAGCCTTGAATTCAGCTAGGAAGGCAAAAAAGTGAGTGGAGTGATCAAGGAATAATAAAGAACAAATTCAGTTCTGAACATGTTACAGGTTAGTATTTCACAGGTCAGGATTGTCTATTAGTTATATTTCCCACCAAGTGTTTTGGAGAAGGGAAGCAGGTTCTTTCAAGAAGGCTGTAAGTGAATTTGAGTTCTTGTAACAAGCTGCTCAGTGGCAGCTTTTTTCCAGGTGGTCTAAATGTAACTGGAAACAGTTACCAGTGCAGTAAGACCTGTGCTTGAATATTTGAAAACTGCAGACTCTACTGCTTGGTCCAGTGTGGGAAGGGGGGTAGGTGTATTCATACCAGTCCTGAGGATGTTTCCAGTCTGAAATCTATTTAGGGTGCTCTGCTGGGGCAGGAGGCTGGCCCACAGCAACCTTGGCCTCTCCTGGAGTTCCTCAGTCCCCACTCCAAAGCTGCCTGGTACTTTCCAAACACTAAACTGATTATGCACAGCCACATGCAATTCCAAAGCCATTTCTTCCTCTTTCCAAAAAGCCCCTGTGCTCCTCTCAGCTCTGCCTACCTTTCTGACATGGATTTCCACCCACTTTGAATACCTAAATTTGAGGTTTTGCACTTGAAAACCTCTCTGGTGACAGCCTGAATTTAGCAATTTCCAGACCCTGTAGGGTGCTGTGGTGACATATTGTAAGTGGCAGCATTTTGCCTGACCATTTTGATTACTGTACTGTCTTATGCACCTTGAGTATCATCTTAGCATAGTTTCTGCACAGTAGAGGGAAGTTACAATTTTCCACTGCAAAATTATTTAGACTGATGGTTTCCTTAGTTGCCAGACACAGTGCTGACCTCTTTGTTGTAACAGTTAGAGTGCTACTAGGTCAATTCTAGCCTATAACCATTAATTCTAGGCTATGATGTCTGTGTAACCCTTATGTGGGAGTATTAGCCTATCCTTCCTTACCCCTTCAAAGAGGTGTTTAAGAGGTTGCAGTTGGTCAGTCTGTGGTCAATGTTGAGCAAACACCTCCTGGGAAAACATTTTGGTCTATCTTTTCACTATAACTGTCATCTACAGTAATCATACCAGGTCTGACTTAACACTGCATTGTTTGCTTCCTGCCAGGAATCCTACTGCAGTGATAACTGGGTTAGTATGGCTGGTCTAAAAGAAAATTACTTGATTGCTGTGATTACAGTGAAAATACAGGGCCATATGAGCACACACAAACACGTACATATACACACACACGTACATATGTATGTTCTTTGAGAGACTGCCATCAAAAGTTTTCAGGTAGAATTTTAGACTCTTTCCCCCTGGAATATCACTGAAACACTGGCATCAACCCTTCATGTAAGATTTCCGTTTCTGTGCTTTGTTCTGGTTGGCCAGTTCTCTTATCCCTTAGTGATTCTGAGCGTGCACAGCTATTTAATGCATGTGTATATCCACAGGCATTTCATTTGTCTTCGTTGGACTAATTGAGATGTGTTCATCCAGAAAAACGTGGGTGACCAGTATTGACAGGCAAAAGACATTAGGAAGGGTTCAAAAGTAAATATGCTTCAGGAGTTTTGGAAAAGTAACCAACAGACTTTGAATATCTTGAAAGTTCAGATTATTGTTACTCTGCAGTGCAAGGCTGTGTACTGGTATCTTTGGTCTTATGGCACTAGTGATACTTTCTTTTTTCCTCTCGGGTGACGAATCAGAGGTTATGGGCATCTCAAGTTACCTGAAAAGATTATATTGACTGTGATAGAAATGAATATTGTAGGCTGACATGGACCAAAGTCTAGTCATACCTCTACCATCAGATATGAGCATCCATATCAAAATAAGGTGAACATTTAGCTTTCAAGACCACCTGTAAATCTCTGATGTTTAAGGATCATTGAAATATGTTGTTTTGAGTCCTCACTTGTGGTGAACAGTGGCATTCCAGATGCGGCTACACAAGTGGAACAGGTTGTCCAGTTGTGGTGTGGTATCTGTCTGTGCAGGTTTTTAAGAATCAGCTGCAAAAAATCATGGCTGTTCATTTTTGACAGCAGTCCTTGCCTGAATAGGGGTTGGACCTCCAGTGTTTCCTTCCATCTGACACTCCTATGACTTCATGATTGTCTGGAAAATAATGCTAATTGTTTGGTATGGAGTAGGATTTCTATAAATTGACTAAAAGCTTCAAATCTGTGTACAACAGTTTTGGTGTTTGTCATGAGTTTTAGTCAGAACCAGAACACCAAGGGAGGTCTGCATTTTGGCCATGAAATGTCAGACTGAGAGTTTCTGAGTGATATGAACTTTGGAAAATCTGCACTAATTAGTTAACCTTAGTTGGCTTTCATATTCAGTACTGGCCTTTCCTGGTTGTACTTGTTTGTTTGCTTGGTTTGGAAACTTTCATCGGGAAAGGATCAGGCCTATATTGATTTTAAAAGTACAGAGGGATATCCGTGACACAAGGGAATTCATTTAGGTAGAAATACACTTGAAACAAGCAATATTGTGTTATACGGCCATTCTTAATTTACATTCAAATGAATATAATTGTCAGCAGGGAAACCAATTAAGTATCATATATACAATATTATGCAATATTGAATACACAGATAAGAAACAATTCTGATTTTCTAATAAACAATTAAGGATTGTAATTTCTTGCTAATAATAAATTTGACCAAAGTTGCTACCAGACCCTGGTGGGAAGACTTGCATGACTGGGAAATTATAATAGCAGATAATAACTTATTTAGGAAAACCTGAATGGATGAAAAGGAAAAGGATTGCAGTCTACTTTAATTTAGTGGGTTTACTTGTTTCACTGTCATTCATGATTTGAAAATGTATGGTCTCGCATAGAAAAGGATCAGTGTAATGGCAGACAAATCTTGTGATAGGTGACCTCTATAAACAGCAGAACGAAGCAGCTAATCAAGCCCCTGCTTAGAATATCTAGTCAGAATAAATATATTACCAAGATTAAAACTTGCCTGGTGACTGCAAATAATAACAATGTTAATAGTAGAGATGTAAATTAGGTTAAGGTTTTCTGGTTTTAATAGAATCATTCATAGTTTCAGAATGTTTGAATTATTTTGTTAAGTATCAAGAAATCAAGGGCAATAGGATTGTAGGTGTGGTTTGCTGCTGTTGTTTGGAGAGAAAGTGAAAAAAGAATTACTAAAAGATATATCCAGATATGTAAGAAAGGCATTGTGTACAGAAATAAAGATGAAGAAAGAATAGATTTCTGTTGATGACTATGAATTAGGAACTGTTTGAACTCTTTGTTTTTAAAATGCCAAGAACAGAAGATCCTCAGTGTGTGGCTTCAGTGTGCTATCTGTAATTAATAAAATCAGATATAATTGTAAATTATGGTACAAGTGTTCAATAATATTCTGTCTTTGGGAAAAGCTGCTTTGTGGTTTTATATCATACAATACTTATGATAAATTACTGTTACTATGATTTACATAACAAATCTAGAGGATTATATTATGTGTCTACATTGATAAGGGAATCTTCAGCCTAAAAACAAATAAGAATCAAATTGAGTAACTGCTGAAATTAGACAAGCTCAGGTGATACAAGATGTAGGTTTCCAAAGGAGACATTGTACACTGATAACGGGGCCTGTCTAACACTGAAAACATAGAGAGCAGGGTGTGAATATTTTAAAATGTCCTAATTCAATGCAAGTGAAGGTCATTCTCATACAACATTTGGCCTATGTTGTGCAGGTGATCGAAATGTTTCATGAAAGCAGCAAGTTTAAGACTGCATTTGTACCCACAAAGAGTTGATAAGGGATCTGAAGGGAATGAGTTGTTCTGTGGAGAGTCACAGACTCTCCTCCAGGACAGGTTTCCAAGTGCCTCAGTGCCATTTTCCTTAGGGTAGTTGGGCCATGACCTTACTAGAGGGAAGGAACAGTCTTTGAGAAGGCCCAGTGATTTCAGTATAAGCCTTTGCAGACTCCGGGAGGCATCTGGATGAGTCCACAGACAGTGCCTGCCACTGCAGATGCCAGCATTCCTCAGCCAGCAGTGGGAATTTAAAGCCCTTTTATGGTTAAATCCATCCACTCACTCAAATCTGAGGTGGTTTTATAATTTGTTTACTGTTGGGGGCTTTTCTTGGTGTGAATACCCTCCTCCTTCACCTCCCTCTAATTTTCAAGGTCCATGGACTTTTTGATCTGCCATCTTTCAGAATGTCAGGGTTTGTCTGGGTGGTTTAGGACTTGCAGGTGGTTTCACAGAACAGTGAACCTGATGTAGCTGGTGTGGCTACAGTCAGTAGGAGAGGCTGCTGATTCAGGAGACAGTTACAAAAACATGTCTGATGGAAGCCACAGTGTTAGGCAATGCTGTCAAAAACAAGAAAAAGGAAGGGTGGAAACAATCTCTTAAAGTGTCTGACACTAGTCTTGTTTGAAACTGGAGTAAGTCAGGCTGCCAAAGTGAGCAGTGGTGATGGTGTAAATAAGGTCAGAATGGGGTCCAACATCTGACTGGTCAGGTGTTAGTGAGACCTGTGAGAGAGACAGTTTTCAGTCCTGTTGCAACCACCAGAAGCTGAGGTGGGATTTCTGATTACATTCAGCAGCAATTCTGAATAGAAAAAATGTCTGGGTAAATCCCTGCTGTAGGTTGCTGTGTGCAGAAAGAGTGTTGCTTCCTGATCCTCAGAACATTCTGATACAGGTTCATTTGTTAAATATCATGCTTCTTAAATAAGCAGCACCAGAACCCGGCAATTTCTGGAATCACAAGCAGTCTCGTGTGCTTCCACTGACAGATGTTGGAAAGGGAAGAAATTGCAAGACTGAATGTGGTTTTGTACTTTTTGATATGTGGTTTCTGTATTATGGAACTCTGATCATGGCTGGTATATATCTGCAAATAATTCAATTTTAATAAAGTAAAGTTTAGGAATGCAAATGTTGTTAACAACATGTGAATAAATACATGGCAAGCCTGGAAGCACAAAGGGCCAGTCCTCTCTCCCCTTGTTTCTATGTCAGTATCTGTATAGAAGTGTTAGGACAGTTTTAAAATGGGAACATTTTTAAATGAGTATTTATGGTAGAAGCCCAAAGAGAATGTTTTTAGAAATCTACTAAACAATCCTAACAAGAATTTTTTTGTGATGGTTTGTTAACTCAGCCTAAGGTTTTGTTGTTCACTTGCTTATAGAGGTAACATAAATACTGGAACAGGTCCTGTCACAAGAACCTTTATCTTGATTTTAACAGCAGTAGAATTAGCTTGGAGTGAACAGCTTGTGGTCCTGTATGTTGCATTGCCCCAGGACTTGTATCAATACAGAGAACTTGTTTTGAACTATGTCTGGAAATTATTGAATACATTTTCAAATGCTCCTTTATTGAATTATCTGCTGCTTCTATGGAACGAATAGTGAAAAGGCATAATATATATCCCTATATTTTTGTACTTAATGGCTTATAGAATGTAATTTTCCACAAATACATTTAAAATAGTTAAAAAGGCAGAGGTAAAGCATCAGTCAAACTGGGTCAAAAAACAGAGTTACTATCTTCAGCACAACATACTCTGTTATATACAAATTAGTGAAGTACATTTAAAAAGTGAAACTGATCTTGTTTTCTTACAAATTGGTCCCTGACATCTGGCACTGATGTATTTCACATCGGTGAAGCACATATTTTGCTCACCATATTCATAAGATCTCTGATAAGATATTTTTCCTTCAGCAGTGCAAGGATACTCTGATCACTAGATAAATATTGGGTTTGTGATTTGTCACACTAAAATGCTACCAAACAAATGAAAAGTCTTTTTAAAAAATTTCTGTATATGCAAAAATCAAAGCAATTTGCATTGAAATTTAGTCCTTGCTCAGATAGTTATAAGGTGTGGTGCACCTAATAAAAAACATTGGCAAATAAGCATATTAATGTTTGTGCCTGCACTGTGAGAATTCTGTTCCTTCTCAAATTATTGATAAAAAGCAGCCTGGAATTTTTACTTCTTTCCTTCAGTGTGGTGTGACAATCTCTGAGGAGTGATGCTGCAGTAAAACAGGCATTCTGCAAATCCATTTATTTTTGCAAGTGTAGGTACATAAGATCTTATCTGCCTAAGTTTACAAACATTTTCTGAAGTTGATATAAATCATCCCACTGCAGACAGTCTGAGATATGTCTCTCACTTGAAACACTTAGTGATCCACAATCCACTCAGACTTCAGGAGCAAGCAATTATAGCAGTGAGGAAATCAGGTACTTTTTCTCTTTTAAAGAAATGTAACTGATCAGTATCATTGTTTCCCACAAAAGTGACTCAGAGAGATAAAATATATCCATGCTCTTTCCTCTTTTATATACACAGAGTATATCAGGCCTCAAGAAAACAATATTTACAAGCTCATGCTCTTGTTAAGTGGACCATGCTGCCACATAGTGGAAGTCTGATACACCCTGCCTTCACCCATTTTATTAAGTTGCAGGAATATAAAGATGAAATAATGGAGCTTGTTCATTTATGTAATAATTAACGGCACATTTACACTCCCAGCATATCACTGTTGATGTTTACTATTTGATCAAGTATGATGGATGCCTTGTGGTTGCAGATTCAGATTAGCATAATTTCATCACCAAGGGACCCATGAAAAGGTTCAATTATAGAGCAATCTCATTAATACCAGGGCTTGTTAAAGTAATAGAAATAGACATCCCAACAGCTCTGATATGTATACGTGTGCTTGGAATATAATTAATGGAAAAGTAACCCGTACCTGAAACAAGCTTGAATGATACAATTACATGATATACTAGACTGACTGAGACAGATGCTGTTAGAATATAGAGAATGGTGTGTTAGCTCTGCTCAGAAAAAAAATGTCAGTAAAAAAAAATCTTTCTTCCAAGATGTTAACAAAAGATTTTTTTTCTGTGTCTTTAAGTGACACACATACCTTTCTTTTTTATTTTTTTGCCTTTTGATGAAAAACTATTTAACTCATGCTGTCCTTTGAGAGGGTAGCATGAGAAACAGTA
Source organism: Pachyramphus minor (assembly GCA_013397135.1). Lineage (NCBI taxonomy): Eukaryota > Metazoa > Chordata > Aves > Passeriformes > Tyrannidae > Pachyramphus > Pachyramphus minor. Next base: position 902,636 of record VYXB01005595.1, read on the forward strand.
TTTCCCCCCTCCCCTTTATCCTTAGCCTCTTCATTTTTAAGCAGCCATTTTTTCTAGAACTTGGGAGAGAATTTACCTCCAAACAAGAACCGTGGTAAGGAAGTTTGCAGAAGTTCTACTTATTGTAGCAGTGAATGTGAGTGGGCAGCCAGTTCTTGCTTTGGAGGAGCACATTTCAAATTTCTCAGAAAGGAGAATAGAAAACTACTGCAAGTGGCACCTGTCATTCATGCATGACAGGAAGAAGTTTGAAGTCCAAGCAACAATCTTACTCTTGTAGATTTTCTAGTGACAGATAAATTCTTTCCCTCAGTTTTTTTATCAGTTAAATGCAACAATAGTGAAGCTTTGTGCAGAAACTCGTTTCCCAAAGCTAATTTTTCTTTACCAAGACAATTAAGTGTTCTTACAAATTTTTCCATTAAAAAAAATCAGTTTGTATTATGATTACCATGTTACATTTACCTACAAACACACCTCATTTACACTCTGTGCTATACCACCATATCAGACTGATGATGATTTGCAGACATTCTACTTTGAATTGTTCAGTGCATTGAACTCCTTCTATTGCCAGCTGAGAACTTATCCACATCCTGCTTCCTCTGATGCCAACAGAGTCTCTTCTAAACATTTAATACAAAATATTCCTTTGACTCTGACAAACCACAATATTCTGACCAAACATTTTCTGAAAGGTGCCCTAGTGCTACTAATACCTGTTTTAGGAGAATCGTGCACTAAGAGCTGAATGGCCAGTCTCATGAGCTCTGGACTCTTCACTGCTTTAGTCTGTATGCAGCGGATTAGTAGCTGTATGGGAAGAGAAGTCCATCACTTGCATGGCATCTTCTGCAGCAGATTTGGAGTTATCCAGTAGAGAAGGCTGTTAGAATCATTTGGGACAGGCTGGATATATAAGTGACTGCCTTCTTCATAGTATCATACTGAAAGATGCAGAGTCCTTTTCCCCCTAATCACTGAGAGACTTGATAACAGTGAAGGATGTTTGGAACCAGCTTCATATTTACCTCATGCTCACTTCCCAGGGAACAAGGTGGGATGTCCATCCATTCGACGTCCAATAGACCAAGCTTTAGTTTGAGAAATGAACTTCTCAGTGGATAACTTCTTGTGTATTCAGTGAAGGCTTGTTCAGAAGTCACTAAAGTGTAACTTTTTTAATTCCATCCAAAGAGGCCCCATGAGCCCATTCTTATTTGACTTAGTTTATACTGCTTAGTAAGGAGTTTCAAAAAAACCATGAAAAGCCACTCTCAAGCAAGAATAAGAGTGTCAACACAGTCATGCATCTAAGAAAACTTTCTCTTTCAGGCAAAGTCTTGTGACACAAGAACTTTGGCTCTCAATGTAGGAAAAACTTCCAGATTTTGACACAATCCTTCTCATTATTTCTCCAAATGGCTTTAATTCAGTCTTGCTAGAAAGCCAAAACTGATTTCTGCACAAGAGAACCATGACTAAATATCATTTAGTTTGAACCTGTGTGAAAAGCAGTGTTGGATGGTCACCATAAGCACAAGGATGTGAATTCAGAGCTCTACCACTGCTTTTCATGTGCCTTGTGTAAAGCTCAGTTTATTTTTCCTGTGTTCCAGTGATGTTGATGATTCAGGTCCTTATGCTAAAGTCATTGCTTATGGTATATAGTGGGTTTAGACAGTATTTAAAACAAACAAATTAAAACCCTACCTCCCCAGAAAATAACACCAGAGAAGAAAAGGTACAAAATCCCTATGTAAATCCAGGACTCATCACTCTTTCACACTAGGAGTAGATCTCTGTGTATTAGACTGTAGTAGGACTGCCTCTTTTCAATGGGATTTATTTCTTCACTGACCTCACCAACTGAGATTGGCTTTGGTTGTGCCCTTTGAAAGGCATCTGATGTCCCTGCAATGAGGCTCTTAATCAGTTAGTGCTCATAAAAATCTTGCCTGTCTGCAGAATGCTGTAGAAATTGTAAACTGCAGCAGAGTACGGAAATAAGTATTGTAAGCACGGACAGCATCTGAGGCAAGAACTTTTTGGCAACCATAACTAGCTCCAGTAAAATGGGTCCTGTTCAGAATACAATAACTCTCTAACAATTCATTGTTGAATCTCTCATTTCCTTTGTAGACCTAATTTTTGCTTAAATTAATTTTTATGCTGATGTGTATATGCTCTGATTCCACCACATGATCTTATTAAATCTACAGTGGTGCATTTTTTATCACTTCTGTTAGTCAATTTTTCTGCAATTTTAAGCAAAATAACACAATTCCAAAAATACTTGAAAGCTCATGAATGACTCATACTGTAGTTCATTGAACACCGTAAAATATTCAGTGACTCAGAGTCCTAGCACAAACCAAAGGTCCAAAAAAGACTCTATTGTTCACAATACAGAGGTACAAAATCTGAAGACTTCTAAATCAGGCATTTGCAGCTATTCCTGCTTTTGCAGTTGACACTTGTCAAAATTCTAGCTAATCCCTGTGTGGATTTTTAAAACAGTGTAATGGAACCTAATAATTTCATAATGAGAAACAGTGTGTTTGCTAGATTAATTTCAATTTATAACATTCATTAATTTCATGCAAGAGTGTAATGATCTGGACTGGAGGAATATATGACACTGGAACACTGGAAACTGTTTTCAAAGCATAAAGCAGCTGTGTTACATAGTTCTTCTACTTAGAATTACAATAGCAGTGTAGCTCACTTTCTGAATGATTCAGCTTCCATGTTTTGAACACCAAAAGCTTTTATTCTCTAGGGGAAACTGATCCCTGCATAGTCCAATGATCATGTCTCTGGCTGAGTGGATTAAGTAGGAAACGACTTAGAATACCCTGATCAAGAACTGAGAATGTTTGGGGAATGAAGTTCACTCAAGCTTGTTTCCCATCTGAAGACAACACTTCCTATGATTATGCATAATCTCAGTTACATATATGGGTATCTTTATTCAATTTCATTATTTCTGATCTGCATTTAATCCAATATCACTTTGCATTAGATATATCTACTGATGTGACTACCCCAACATCCATGTAAGGATGCCATAAAGGAAAGAAGAACTAGTCTGTCTGTCATCTTAAAAATGGTATATTTACTTTTGAACACAATGGTATTTTGAGGTGTTGGCCCGCTCTGAAATTTTATCATAGTGCTCAGTAAGTCCAGAGGCAATTCAGGTGGTGTTTAGGTGGTGATAACATTTGGCTTGAGCTGAGGTTTTGATAATGAAACAAAAAGGGTGTTGAGAATCATATGGCTGTTTGTTCTTTCTTGGAAGTACCTTTGGAGAACAGATACATCAAGGTACCTTTTTAAGAGGACTAAGCATAATTGGGATTTGAGGATTTCATTGGAGGACTGAGGTTCTGCTTAAATGTAGTCTCTGGAGCAGATAGAAAATGGTAGATATGAGACTAAGTGGGTATCACAGGAAATAGTAGACTGTAATACTGTATTACTGCACCCAATAGAGTTAGAAATGTCAGTCGTATTTCTTATGTGTGGATTTTTAAAATAAAAAATCAGCAGCCTGGTGCAGATGACTTTTAAATGAATCCATAAGCATTGATACATTCCCTTGCCAAGGTACAGTATCATTGATCACAAGTGGGGCTCACTGCTATTGAGGTTTCAACAACATTTGTATTAACAAGTCACCTTTGTGTCGTAAAAAGGCAGAGGGTTGATAGGCATTAAGAAAACAGCTGCATCGTAGCGAGCAGCCAAGAGCACAATGGGTGTCAATAGGAGGTAAAACTACTCCCGCTGAGACAAGTGAAGAAGAAAAATGAAACAGGAGGATTTGTTCCAGCAGCCCTGTCTAATTGTTTATTCCTTTCCCATTCCGTCCTAGTCACTTAAGAGCTGTGGCTTCTGTCATGTAAAAGTTAAAAACCAAGGTTGGGCTGCTTGGGGTTTCTCTCACTGTAAATGAGTGGAATTTGGGTGCTGGGAAGCTGTGGACAGGGTGGTGGCATGTTACCTTTTCCTGATTAACTACAAGGCATTTACTTCAGATAAGTGCTATGTGAGCATCTGACCTCGTAAGTGGCCCCAACCAAACACTAACAGTCTACTTTACATAGGAGATTAGGGTCCACTAATGGTGTCACAGCATGAAATAAGATGCAACATATTAACTGGGGGTGAAGGAGCAGGAGCAGGGCGGGGGGAAGCCTGGAATAGAAAAGTGCAGCTTAAAGGTAGAAAAGAACAGTGGTAGCACAAGATATCTGCAGCTTCTGAATGTAAGCACATTTTGCAGGAAATTAGTAACTTAAAACAATATGGGTACTGACTCCACTGTACCTGGCACCCACAATTTTGGCTGTCCTTTGGCCAGTGCAGGAAGACCAGTGCACAGCTCTGCTGTATCTGAGCTCCTGGGAGGGAGGCAGAACTTGCCCCCAGCAGCAGGTCCCTGACAGCTCCGTGTTATCCCATGTACCTCTTAGTGCTGTGGGCAGCAGTGCCTTGCTGGATTCACCATGTTGGTTCCAGTAGCTTCTAATAGCAGGAAACAAACATTTTTATGGGACTTACATTTGATGCAAGCTGACTTGGTCCTATGCCCCTCAGAGGCCTCTATTGCTCTTTCATGGTTATACCACAAACTGTAAAAATGAAAATTTTTTCATCACTGAAGCTACTGTGCTTCACAGGAGGAACAAATCATATATTTCCTATAACCTGCAGAGGGATGTCTCATAATTACGAGATGAATTTTGTAAATAGGGCAAACAACAGTTGAATTCAAAAGCTTGCTGTCAGATGAAATATATCTGACTAGTTATAATATGTTACAATATAATATAATATATCACTGTTATTTTATCCAGTTAAGCCTAAGGAGCTGGAGCAACTTTTAACAAATTGGCCAACAATTTTTTTGTTCAAATATTCTCTCTTGGTTCTAAATCTAGTAAAATTTGACAGAAGAATTTCTGCTTTAGTTTATACTATTTTTAAATGTCTGAAGCTCATCACATTTGTGCTGTCCCCATTCCCTAGAAAGCTGAAGTTAGATGGTGGCTCATGAATGTGAAAAATGTTTTGACCCTTGTAATTTCTCAAATTTTGCAATATTTATCAAATGAGGTGTACCAAATGAGCACAGTGAAAAAATACTGCTCCAATAACTATTTGTATATAAGTATCCATGCTCACTTTCAAGTCCATACTCCTGTTAGAATCTGCTTTTACATTCTAGGAATTAGGCAATAAATTCTACATTACATGTTTTATTTGCCAGCTGTCTTAATTTCACACACAAAACCAGTGAGTAAATAAATACTTGAATTAGAAGCTGATTTATTACAAAGAAATTTTAAAACATTGCAAAGAATTTTTCAATTTATGACATGTATGTGTGGTTTTGCAGTCTAGGTACAATTTAAACTCCAGACATAGTTTAAGAGTTCTAACATGAGAGAATCTTTTTCTGAAGGCTGATTTTACTCTTGTTTACAAACTGAGAGCATGTGATTAGCAACACTCTGGCTTTGAATAACAGGGCACTGGACTCCTCACTAGGAGACATGTTCATCTATTCTTGAAGCACTGAGGTGTAACTGAGTGTTGCTGCTGATGTGGGGAAAGATCCACGATTGATCTGCTCCTTCAGTGACTTTTATTTTAAGGGGGTTGAAAAGAATAGGTGGTGAACTAAAGCACAGATTGTAATTTCTGTTCCCTTCTCCCACATACACATACATATATGTATATAGACATATATATACCTATACACACATGCTTATAGGCATACATAGAAAACCGTAAAGTGACCATCATACAACAACTTTTTTTGAAACATCCTATTAAAAGCCCTATGACTAATTTCAGGGTTGGGTTTCATACAAAGCAGATAACCTAAATGCATCCCATGCCAACACACATCTGATGAAAACATTTGTCTCTTTTGAAAGATGAATAGTTGAATTGTTGTTCTCTTCATGGTGACAAGATTAATTTGGTATATGCCCTCTTTGGAGATGATACCAGTCACTCAGACTTGCTAACCCAGAGAATTCACTTTCATCTGCATGAAAAGTCATAAAGTCAGTTGAAGCTCTCATATTATTTTCATTAGAAAAATGCCTCCTTTGCAGGATGATTCACCCATTCACTTCCAACTCAGTACAAGAATCTGTCTTTCTGTAGCCAATACTATTGAGAAGTTGGGTGTATTTAAAGGTGCCCTTAATTGCTGCTAATGGGACACTGGGCAGTTTCATGTGCCTACATTAGCTGGCATCTTGGCTGATCTATGTGCTTTAGTGTATCATACCTACACTTGGTAGGAATCATGGACCAGGAATCCTTAGGATCAAATTCCCTGAGGAGAACATGGTAGCTGCGCTCTAGGGGCAGAAGTAAATACAGGTCTTCAGTTTCTTGTGTCCTGTCCCATGATTCAAAGATTCAAGTGAATGAATCTTGGTGATTCAGTCCCCATGCTGTTGGGAGGCAGGGAGCTTGGGATTTGTATGGTCTGGTCCTGCTACCAGGGACTTTGTCCACTGACTCTCAGTAGGAAGAGGAAAAAAAGAAAAGAGCAGAGCCAGAACTAGAATCCAGAGAGCACCCTGCAGAGTGGCACCTCTGCCCACATAGCTCCTGCTGTCTGGTAGCCATTCTTCCTCCAAGGGACACTGAACACCCTCAGGCCAAGGTGGGAAAGAATCACATTTTGCCACTTCAAATGATCCTGTTACTGAACTGTAATGTAAAACAGAGTCAGGAACACAATGTACTCTTGCAGCTGTCATTGCAGAGGTTATATTCCACTCAGTTCATAGTGTTGAGTTTGTGACAGAGAGGGGCTTTCAGACATGTCTTGTGTTCAGCATGTCCCCACGTGCCTTGGTGGCCCTTGGCTCAGGGCAGTCAGTGCACTAATGGTGTTCACAGCACTCGTGTGGTGAAACATTCAGGCTCTTGAAATGATGTTCCACAGTTCCTGTACAAAATTCAATTTCATATGAGAAACATCAACTCATATTTTATTATATGAAGTATAACACAGCACATTTTCCACATAATTTTCAGTCTCAGGAAGACTCTGCAAGAGCAGCGTGTGCAAATGCAAGTTACTCGTACTGCTATAGATTTTTGTCACTTTTGCCCTCCTTTGAGGCCCTTGAAAACTCAGTCTTGCTATCATTAAAATACTGATTTAATTGTCTTCTAGTTTTCTTCTCAGTAATGCTATTAGGCAAGTAAATAAACAAAAAACATGAGATCTGCTGTTTTAAATCATGTGCCAGATGAACACAGAGGGCTCTCTACATGCAATTTGTAGCTCTCATGTGTTTCTATCATCAACCCCAAATTTCATAAAGCAACAAGGATTAGAGCATCATTCCTGCAGGACACAATGCCATTCCTTATTGAAGCCCCATTCAATATATCTGCTGCAGGTTAAGAGCCGATCACTGCTCCCAAGACTATTTGAAGCACTCTGGCCACTGACCTCAGTTGTTACCACCCTCATTTCCCAATATGCCACAGATTTGTACTTACACTCTCTCTGGGAGCTGTTGAAGCTGCAGGAGGCTGGACGTGACATTGGCTCTGATCCCAGTGCCCTCACACATGACCCCAATCAGCTTCGCTACGATTCTCATGATACCCACAGGGTTTCCAGATGGAAAGAGAAAAATAAATGTTATCAGCACAAACCAAATTGAAAAGGGTTATTTTTTTTCATATTCTCTGATACACAGGAGTTATTAATTCATCTTTTTGTATAAGAATAGTTTCATTTATTAGAGCAAGGAAAATATAATGGGCTTACTTTGATTGTCAGATTCCTTTTTTCCTTTATAATGCTAAAAGGAATTATCCTTTAGTTTTAACACATTTTCTACTCAGCAAATCTCACAGTCTATGATATGGAAGGAACTGGTCATTAAATCTTTAACTAACTTGCACCTAATAATGAATATTAGTTGCAGCTAAGCTAAAATGACAGTTGCATTTAGAAGTGACTCCAAGTCACAAGTAAAGTAATAACCAGCAATGTTTTCTCTCTAAAAACAGCTAAATGAGACTATAGAGACACCTTTTAATAACAAAAGAAAGGACATTTCATGGTGTTTTTAGCTACTTCATAACATATTTTTATGTACTTTGAAAATACAGCTCTGCAGAAGTCAATTGGGCATATTCCTCATTTCCATTAGTGCTCATGAGTTCTCATTCCACCTTCAGGGTATAGATGTGCCTGGATTTATCCTGTAACCTCCCATGACTAAGAGAAAGTTTTAAATAAATCTGTAAAAAATATCATCTTTGACTGGCCTCACATGAAATTTAACAGTAAATTTTAGACCTTTTGAGGAATTTAGATTTCTACTTTTTTCCATCTCCGGGGGCAGAAGAGAACAAAGGGAAAACATAATTAAATTTATTCCTTATCCAATTTTTCTACTGTGTTTTTTTAAATAGGTTATGAAGAAATAATATCATGTGAGATGTCTAGATGCTGCTTACCTGTAACTAATATATTTTACAATGTCTTCATCTCATGAAAACTTAGAATAAAGTAATCTGTGAACATCAGAAAAGTGATTTTTCCGTATCTCTTTTCCCTTGTGGAACCTAACTATTGGGATGTCATATTAAAAGATGAACACTATGTCAAACAGGTTGAGGAAAATAAAACCCATATAGCCTCACATTGTTGTGAGGAATAAGTGAACAGAGTTGAACTTCACACTCTCACCCTGAAAAAGTGTTTCTTTATGTCGTGATAGGTTGAAAAATTTGGATAGTGGTATGTTGCAGTGTTAGCCTCAAACTTATGTCCACCAGGCTGGTCATTAGCAGGACATTTTCCTATCAACACAGGCCCCATCTCTGATGTGCTGGAGCTCATTTGAGGGCTTGATCAGGACATCTTTTCTCCATCTCAATTCAATGTATGCTGAGATTACCAAAAATGTCTTGAATTAGTAAAAACTGTGATACATTGTTAATGTAATTAGCTACAATTTTTAATCTGCTGAGCTAACATCAAACATGTTTTACAAATATACTAACAGCACCTTCAGAAAAAATTGAGTTTATAGATTGTAATTAAAATAAATATTTAATCTGTCATTGCACAAATAGTGGCTGGCTGAGCATAATATCACTGTATTAATCATCTCCAAACCACGACATAAGTAACTAATCTGCTCAAAAGCTAAAGCTGCTTTGGCTTCCCTGTAAATTATGTAGTAGCAATCGCACTAATTTCTTTCCAGACACTGTTTTCCCTTCTTACTGTCTTGGTAAGTGTGGGCACAATGAGAGATTTGCTCCTGAAGAGAGCAGGTACAGGTGAAGTTTTTCTTTGATTCACTGCTTTCAAAGTTCCATTAGAGCTGATGAGTGTTGCAGCTGGTAAAGGAGCAGTGCTTCCTGACAGTCACTCCATTTGTTGTGTTCAGTCTTGGTAGGATAGACAAACAAGGTGGGCAGCAACTGAAAAAATCCCAGCTGTATCTCTTCCTTGGCACAGTCCACAATTTTTAGTTGCAAGTATGCACTCACTTCTTGTTCTGTAAGTCTCTTTGTGGCAGATCTTGAAGTTTTGGCCTGTTTATTAAAATAATCTCTGCTAAGGAATCTTTCTTGATTACAGGAATTTTCAGTGCAGTTTACGCTACAACTGTGCTATACTGAGTCAAAGCTATTTGCCAGCCAGGCAGTTTACTGAGTAAATATTTAGTGCCAGAGTTCACACATGTGTAATTCATACATACAAGTTCTTCATTAAAGTAAGACTAAGGTTTAAAAGTTTTCAGAATCTGGGCCTAAAATGAACATTTCTGCTCTGCTCCTGCTCTTCCCAGACTCAAACCAGTGATCCAAAAAATAAACAATGTGCTGAACTGTGGAAAACTGTCATCATCACCTCACTTTTCATTTAATAACAACCAGGTATTTTTACTGCCAGATACATGCTGAGATTTTGATGACATTTATATGACATATAATGGCCAGTAAGGTTAATCACAGATCTATATTCTTTAAAGACACCCGTGAGAATAGACTTATGCACCTGCTTTCTGTGTAAAGATGGCTTTTCCAACTGGAACTCACCTCACGGCATGTTCTTGAAAACCTTTCACTTTTAATGTATCTGCTTAATAAAAATGCTTTCACTGACAGTGAAAAATGGAACCTATCAATGTGTTACCAGCCTGCATTTCCATTGCTACCATCTAAACTTCAGCCACTACATTCAGTGAGAGGCAATGATGCTATTACAGCCTGACAAGGGCATATTGAGATACTTGGGCATAGATTGCACAACTGCTCTTGTAATTTTATCTTTTAGAATGGGCCTTGCAGTAGAGATGATTAAAAAGTGCTGGCTAACAGGGCATAACAGGGATCAGTCTGAGAGCTCAGAGAGTGAACAGAAATTATGAGTGACCCAAAGGTAAATGTGTGTCCGTGTTCCCATTAAAGATAAAAGAAGCAACAAGTAAATCCACTGCCAAACCCAAGCAGATTACAGTTCAGGCTGTGTTTCTAAAAGATGAAGAAAGATAAATCGATCTTACTCTCAGATGCTGCAACTTTTAATAGCTCTGCCAGGGATGTCAGCAGTGCTACCCTCTGGCTGCACTATAGTTACATGGTTCATTTTGAACAGTGCAAGCTGTGTACTGTCCTGGCAAAACCCTCAACAATTGCAATTAAACAATTTAAAAGTTTGAAGTCATAAAGAGTAGATGAATAATTTTCTTTATAATGTCCTGCTTAAGTGGGAACTGTCTGGTCACTCTTCCAGAAAGGAACAGTGCTGTAACAAGCACACCTTTGGACAGTTTTACAAGGAAGCACTTCAGACTCCTTCATGCCTGTGCATTAGAGATGAGCTTGAATGTGTTAAGGTCTCACTAAGGGTACTTGCATGGAATGCTAGATGGAAACACTGGATGTAGTCCTTTGGCATCAGCGGAAGGCACAGTATGACAAAGGTGTCCTCTTAAACTACCTTAAAAAAGATATTACTTTCTAATAGTCTAAATTTCAAATTTTTAATTTTGGGGAATGTTTTGGAGGAATGATGCTTTGTTTCATTGAAGAATGGGACAGGGAGTAGGGAAATCAGAACAGTGTTAAGTTGTGAGGACCTACCAGTGATAGTAATTTTCTGAACTGCCACTTGTTTAAGTCTGTGTTTGGCATACAGAAGATGCAAACACAAAATTGGGCAATACAGGATATCCAAATCCCTGAATGTTTTTTTTTTTTAAATCACCAATCTTGGCTGTTGCAGTGTAAGGCTCATTGTGCCCCGGGAATCAGAATCCCCATCCTTGGTCAGCCCCAGTTTGCAGCCCTGGCCTCACCACACAGCCCGGGTGTGTGGGGTTTGGTACCTGTCCTCTGCACAGTCCCAGCCACATGCTCCAGAATTCAGAAAATCCGTGGCCTGAAGTACCTGGTCCCAGCACAAAGTAACCTCTGCTCCCACTGCATATCTTAAATTATTAGCTAATCCATGGTAAATTATAATATAGCAGTGATATATTCAGAGCTGGCTTAGCCTTTTGAAATGCAAATTAACAAGAAAGTAATAACTAGGTGCATTTGAGCCTGTGTGAGAATGGAGCAGACCCAAATGTTGGGTCTGTTTTTGCAAAGCTGAAGGTCTGCTGTGTACATCACAGTGCTGTTTAACAGCACACCCAGAGATGTACATCTCAGCCAGGCAGTCCCCCATGCTGTAAGGCTTTGCTTCCTTTCTCATGGCTCTCTCGCCTTTGAAGTTGAGCTGCAGCATGCTCAGCTGTGCTCGGCAGGAGGGCCAAAGGTTTGAATATTCAGATTTCATCTTTGTTTATAGAGCGGGCTTTTGAGATGTAGGAATTTTGTTACGTTGTCCAGTGTCTGGGGGAAGGGCTGCTGAGGCTGTTAATGGGTCCCGAGGAGCCTCATCCCTTACACAAACCACCGTAGGCCCCTTCTGCTCATGCCAGACATTAATGGCCACATGGACCTAGATGCATAATATCAGGTACTATTAACAGACCTCTTAATTGTGTCTTTGGTTTTATTTCTTGTTCTTTTATACTGGTTGCATTCTGTAGCAGGCAATGTTTAGTTCATTCAGTTTAACTAGTGCTGGTTTGAAGTTTATTTTGGTGCACTATGGCTTTCTGCAGTGGCTGACTCACGCACACATGAAGTTTCTTTTGCTTCCAACAGGAAAAAAACTATGAAATTTGATAATATACCATGGAAGCTATGGATTTTCTAAAGCCCCATGTGCTTCTTAAGTGCATGCAATACTGTCAAGTAGATGTGTGTAACAGCCCAATTAATGAGTAAGTGCCCAGGGAGGGAAAGCAGAAGAGTATTTGCTTGTCCTTTCATTTGCCTGTCCTTTCATTCCAACTCTAGACAAGCAGAGAAGAGTTATTATAGTTCTGCCAAATGACTTGGGGAAGAACAAAAACAAAGCAGGAGTCTGGAATCTCTCCTGTAATCCAGAAAGCTGCTGCAAAACTCCATGAGATGTACAGCAGTAGGTGTGAATAGGAGGGAGGCTGCTGAGACTTCTTTCTGCCTCCAGTCCTTATTTTACAGTCCATAGTCCTTTCCTCAGTCATTCCTGCCCTTTTCCTTCTCTTTTGGGCAGATGTTTCCTATTCTTTATCAAGCATTCATAAATGAGTGAGTAGGAACAGAAATATGAACTGATGAACTGTTTTAGCATTGGATAATTCTATGGTCCATGCAGCATAATAAAAGGTTGATGTGCTCCTTCCTATTTATGGTCACTTTGTGTATTGGAAGCTGCACCTTAGACGTCCCCTGCTCAGGAGGAAGTGTTACAAATGCATGAACTGACCTATTCTACCTCTTCCTACACCTCTGGAAAACCACTTTTTTCCTGTAAATTGTAGGCACTACCCATTAGGAAGTGCTGCATACAGTTACAGTGCTGTACAGAGCAATTTAATGCATTTGCATAGGGTGTGTGCTGGTCCCTGTGCCTTTCCTTGCCTCTTCTGTTTTATCCGATACAAAATAATGCAGCAGCCTAACGGAGAAGCCACAAGAGAGGTGCCATTTTCTGAACATTGCAGTAACATCACTTCAGTGTCTGGCTTCAGAGGGGCTCATGATGCACCAAGTGTGAATCAACCACCTGCTATTAAAAGTAACACACTAAAGCAGGATTCCATTAATTTACTGTTTGGGTTTTTTAATATTCAAAAAAAAATATATTACTTTAGGCAGCAGGAATAGCAATGAAAAGAAGGACAACTAACATCCGCATCTTCTCCATGTGATTAGAGTATTTGCATCAAATACTTTATTATGAAGGCTGGAGAACAAGAAAAGCACATTCAGCGTCATATGTTATGGCACAATCCCTCTCTGGTAGAGCAAACAATGGGACCATTATACAAGCTGACATATTTTTTGTTTCTAATATATTCTGCTTCTTTGTGTCTGTGTGTGCTTAAATAGCAGGCACAGATGTACTGTTTCCAAAGGTCTTTGACTTGTCATGAGAATACTGTCTTTACCAGTAAAATAAATTGATTACTAGTGACAATGTTAACTATTATACAAAGAACACAGCTCTGGTGGGCTTTGTTTGATTTTAAAGAAAAGGTGATTATTTCTTCCTTATGACAGTTTGAAAGGTTTGCCATGTGGATATGGAAAGATTTTACTCATGAATATGCAAAGGTATGGCAACAGGCCTGGTAGCCAGATCTTCAAATTGACCGTTGGCTCTGATTGAGTTAGAAGAAGAAGAAGAAGAGGAAGAGGAAGAAGAAAAACATGAGACAAACACAAAACATACAAAACCAGCATGGGAGGTAGTTGTTAATATATTCAGTTGTGAGAATATTGTGCAACATTAGCTTTGGGGTTTAATATCAAATTGATGATTACATGATTACAGGGAAAACAGTGCCAACTGGGATAATGTACAGTGCATCAGGTTCATTGAAGGGCCACCAAATTCTTGAATAATATTTCTGCCTAGGGATTGTTACTTGATGCTCTGATCTTTAGCTCTCATCAGAAAACTGGCCTATGACATAAGGCAATATATCTTTCTTATGAAAATATGTTGCAATCTTTCTGGGAAGCATTATATTTTGCTGAAAAATACATGAACAACAACTCATGCAGGTGTAGCAGCATGTTATAGAGCAGAGAAATTAGTGAAAGAAAAGATAAAAAAATAGACACAAAATGCATACTTGTAAATTGCAATGGCTCTTCAGACATTTTTCCTTTTATAATGGCAAAAATAATAAAATATATACTTAGAGTGAATCTTTTACTAAAACCTTTACATTTATGCAGGTTTTTTCTCTAAAACGTGAAAAAGTTCTCTTTCTACAGATCTTATGTTAAATAATTTGGGATATTTTCCAATCTAATTTAAGCTGCTACAAATATTTTCTGTAATGAGATTGGAAACAATCCATTTACTCCCCCTAGAAAACGCTATGAGTTCTCCCTTGATTGCAGTTCAGATCATGCTGCTAAACACCAATTTAGAACACAAATCAGGCTCCTTGTTGATTACAGTTCAATTCACACTGCTAAATACCATTTCTCTGATCAGCAAGATGCTGCTCTGTGGGCTGCAACCTGGACCTCCCAAATCCATTGATACATAAGTTTTACATAGGTTGCATTACTAAAATTAGATCTATCGGATCATAATTAAGGATATAGTTCTCACTCGATCATCCAGGAAGCCTTCCCTTTTTTATTCAAATGTTTTTTTCAGTGATTCTAGTATTAGTGGCTGTGCATTCCTTTGGCACATGTCATCTTTATATCACTGACTCTTGTACAAATATCTGTGACATCATTTATGCATTTAATCTTTCTCCTGGTTAGAAGAATATTTCCTAAATTAATTCTTTCTCAGGTTACTGAACATTTTTTGATTTCCCTTACCGTTCAAAATGCTTTTCACAATTGGTCTTCAGGGCAGGGTGAGAGAAAGAGAAAGGCTTTCCTATAATGTAGATCCCATGGTAACATCTTGCTGATGGTGGATCTTTTTTCTGTTCTTCACTGTTAAATCCTTCCTGGCATTGCATAGCCATTGCTGCCCCATTTCACAGCGTTTGGTTCCTGTCATTGTGTCCTGTACAGCACCTCCAGCCCCAGCAACTCTGTAAACTGCTGGTAGTGTTCTGTGGGAGTGCTCTGCAACACCTGTTTATGGCATATTCACTTCTGGAAATAAGCTTTACCAGTGAAATTAACCCCTGTTCTACCACAGAAATCTCTAGGAGAGAGCGTGAAATGTTCCTATACCCGTTCAGTGATTGATGGTGAAATGCAGTGTATGGCAGAAGCTGCTGGTTGTGATGGGTTTCTTCTTGTCAGATGTATGTGGTGCATGAGCAAATTGTCACAGACCAGTATGTTTTACTTTCACAGCCTAGTCCACTTTCTGATAAGCCAAGAATCACTGAATCACAGCGTGTTAGTTCTGCAGACTCTAAGCATTATTCAAGAAGACACTCTCCCTAAGATAGAGTACAGCTTAATTTTTTGAAGTGTCAAGAATATAAGTTCCCAGTGGACAAGTACTGGGAGGCTGCGATTCTTCGCTCATTTTGAACCAAATTCTTAGTCAATAAAAGCTTTCTTATACATAGTAGGTCTTCCTTAAAATTTCAATACAGTTCAAATCTAGAAAAACATCCAAAATATGACTTTATTAAGGTATTTAATTTCTTACCCATGCCACGTGTAGGAGTGGACATGGAAACTCTCTTGCCCCACATCCCCTAATATTCCTTACTTTTAGGAAAAGGTTTGACTAATAAATTTGCGTCAGTGGGTGTCTTTTCAAAGGCAAATGAATTATCTAATTCTTAGACTCTCCTGAATCTTCACAATTCCCAGTCCCCACTTCCATATTGCTTTTAAAACTTTGAGTGAATTCTGTTGCATTTTTATGGGCTATAATTTATGGTCCATGTTTAGGAAGACTGGGCTTTTGTAATTCTTTCAGTTCTCTGCTTCATCATCCTGTTCTTACTGTACTTGTCCAGCCTTCCTTAGCCCGGTTCTTATCTTCACATTTAAATCGGCTAAACTCCATTCCATACTCCTATCTTATTCCTGATCTGACTCTATGTCCACTCTGCCTCTGTTAACTGATCTTCTTAAAACACAGAATATGTCATAAAGAGCAGAATTTTAAAAGGAATAGGTGTCTAGGCAAAGCAAGGAAGTAAATAAAATCTCTGATTTTTTTCAAGCTTTCTGCACTACTCTTCTGATTAATAAACCTCCTTTACTCTGTATGTTTTCAAATTGCTGAGACTTTATTGTACAGCGTGTAAAAAACATCTTCTTACTGAAATCCTGCAGAGACTTGGATGGGATAGGCCCTAAACTGGATAAAAGATGAACCATGATAATAAAGGAGAATGACACCAAGTTTGCTTTGTCAAAGCCATTTCTAATCAATCCTTACGTATCATGTGCTCATATTTGTAATGAAAATATTCTCAGGAAGTAAGAGAAAGCATAGCATGTTAATTCAAAAGCATCTACCAGCTGCATATACTGTATTAATAGAAAGACTGATATACCTAACTAGGGGTTCACATTTCAAACCAGTAGGCCTAACAGCTCCTGAGATATAAGTAAATGAAAATTCATGATTCTATATTGTGCCCAAGAGCCAACTTTACTGCTATTGCCATATAATTATTTATAGCTGCAAACTATCAAATGGAATTGCTTACCACCACCTTACTATGTGTGGTAATTGATGTGAAGTGAGGCATTGCGTCCCCGCCTGACCCCAGCACACTGAAAGTCAGATGGATTATATCTAACTCAATTATGATTGATATTATCAAAATCCATGAAGCACAACATGGTATAACAGGCTTTCTAAGTGTATCTATTGATTGTTTCTCCCTCTGTGTGTGTGTGTGTGTGCATGTGTTTTCCAAGGCTGTTGCAGTGGAGCTGTCTCTGGGGAAAAGAAGAGCAGTATTGCTAACAATTTCCATGTGTAAATATATATTTCTGATGGCTTAACTCACCCTCATTGCCTCTCACGAGTTACCAGAACTTGTACTGGAAAAGCCCTGTTTCAGTGGCAAAGAATTTTGCTACAGTAAGAAAATTTGCCAGTATGGTTGGTGGGGTTGAAAACCGAAATATTCTGTGATCTGCTGAGCTGTGACTGGAGTAGAACAAATGTTCCTGTGTTCTCGTTCTGTGCCATTCCGTCAGTCCATCGGAGCACAGCAGTGGCTGTGCAAGCCCTACATCCTGTCTCCTGCAGATGTTTGCAAAAACAGGCATAAGGCTCAAGCAATGAAATGAAGCTTTCCTCATGGCAGTCTTACTATTTCCAGAACTCTGGAGTTCAGGGAATGCTGTTTTTTAAGAATTTCTGATGGACATCTCTTGGTTGAATTTTCTCCAATCACCTTCTGAACCTACACACAATTTTAACATCCAAATATATGTTTTAATAAAGTAGGAAACATATGTACCCTCTGTTTTACAATTTCTCAGATTGATCCCTAACTGATATAGTATGAGAAAAGGTGATTTTATTCCCAATTCATCTTTTCCATGTTAAAGCATGGTTTTGTAGATTCCTCACAAATTATCTCTCAAGTTTTCCTGTCCTAATAAAGGAATCTTATCTAATTAATTTTTCAAAAACCATTCAAAAATGTTGTTGTCATTATTATATTTCTCTATGTTTTTCTGTAATACCACACTTGAGATCAAACACTGAGAAGTATTCATGAATCAGGGATGCTGTGTATATCTAATGTTTTTCCATTCCTCGCCTAAGCATTGAGTTAATGTTTACTGTCCATAATTACTCTCCCACTTTGCTAAGTGATAATAAATTATTTAGGGTTGCATACTGTGTTTCTGGTTTGGGGTATCGTTTTCTCTTCCCTTCCCCCCACCTGTGCAATGTTTGCTTTTGTCAGCATCTTGTCTTTTCGGCCATTTTACTAAGTTGCTCAAAGATTCTTCACCAAGTCTTGTTTACTTTATGTTTTCACTGTCCTAGGTAATATTCTGCTAGATATTAAATTGTTTCCAGAATATGCACTCCTTCATTTTTCTGAGGCAGTTATGAATGTATTACAGCACAGGTCCCAGTACGGAACTCTGTAGGAATGTACCTTCCTTTCATGATGAAAAATCAATTATTTAGTCATCATTTAGTTCCCAACATTTAGGATCTGTGAGTTTGTATGCTGGAGGAGAGGCTTTACTACTTTACTTGTCTTTTTGATTTTGTTTTTAAGTTTTGTGATTAAGGTAAGCTTCCAAGTTAAACTTGGATGCAACAGAGCTCATTCAGTAACAAATTTGGGAACTCAACAAGGCATCACGCTGGGCTATTCCATGGACTCATTTTGCGAGGAGCATCCAAAGAGTCAAATTATAAAGTTGCAACAAATGAATGTCCAGTCACTATGCTGCTGAACAGGTTGTCCTTCAGGTGTTTTTCAGCTGATAGGAATATCTACAAAACAGTTTTTTGTGATATTATAATGGGAAATCTGGATGGCCTCTTGGGAAATAATAGTTATAATGCTAGGTATTGACATTTTAGAGCTTTTAATTAATTTAAATAACAGTTCTTGTTATTCTTCTTCTTATTAGCAAAGTATACATTTAGTTTCTTTACAGAATTTCTGTAGTATCCCTTCTCTTTCTCTGAGCCTCTGGGGACTTTCCCAGTACTGAACAAAGCAGCCATGGGACTGATCTAAGTGGCCTGCTCTTTGCCTAAAGACAACATCTGGGCTACAGGAAGTTAGTTTAGGAATGTTACCCTCTTCCCTGTCAGAATATAGTTAGGAGATTGCAAATGTATCCATACTCCAGCTACTGCCAGCTGTCAGACAGCCCTTTTGAGTCCCGAGTTATTTGGAGCTGTTATAGTATTAAAGGAAAGTTACATTTGCTTTCCCACCCTCCCAGGCCAGCCATACACCAGATCTCTTGAACAGATGGGTCAATGTGAGTTCCTAGACCCATGGAATTTTCTGTCATATTAGCTGTCAAAATATGAGATGGCATAGAAAAAGTAGTTTATTATTTTCTCCTAAGTGATTTTGTTGATAGAATTAAGCTAATCACACCATCCTTTTATTAGCAGTTATGTGGAAATATTTAAAAAAAAAAAATTTGAAGCAATACCGCCTCTTTTTATAACCATCAGCTTTTGGTGAACTAAGGAAATAAGCATCATTATTAGAAGATTCAATATCCATTTTACAAGAAATGCACAGGTGCATGAAGGTTCTTGCTAACTCTCCATTCTTAGAGAGATACTGTAGAGATTTTCTGATACATCTACTGCAAGGATACCTATAATGTACTACCTAAGAACATGTTGATAGAATGCTTATTTTATGATACAAGTGGAATAGTATTTACTTGGCCTGTACCCTCAGTATCTTCCAAGTTTAGTATTTACTCTATCAGAAGTTCTGCATTTTCCTTTTACAAAACTTAGATCTCAAGGAAAGATGTCTTGATTTTTTTTTTTCAGTGTTATAGAATATTACCTAACCTAGTAAGTGGAAAAAGTTACATTTCCTGACTTTGGTCATTCAGAGCAAAAAATCCAAAGTTAGAGTGAGCTACAAAGGCAAGATGTCTATGTCACACCTTAATTTTGGCTCCAGGTGCCAGCTAGCAAGAGGCAAGTGGCCATGGAATTCTCAAGCACTCTTCTTAGTTAACTTTCATGCTTCTGCAGCACAGGACATGGAGTTCACATGCTAGTGACTGACCCAGTGTTTAACAGGGATTCACCACTGGAAATAGTCTTTGAAATTCATAAATTCAAGGCAAGCCTGTTTTATGGGGACTGATAATGCTGTATTAGTTGCTGGAAGTTAATGAGGTCCTGTGTTTGAGTACAACCAGATTAAAATGAAAAACGAACCACATTACATTCTGTTTCGACAATTATTATCAGTTGGTTGTAATATAAATATGCAAATTTTTCAGCTTGAACTTTAACATCCTCTGTAGAGACCATTCATCTCTTTAAAGTATTAATTTAAGTTGTAAAAGGATCCATACATCATTGCATGTCATTTTGAAAACAAATATTAATCAATTTTACACTCTGAATTGCCACTGTGCAAGTGTAATGTCCATTATTTTGGAGCAAGTCAGTGGCAAGAAATTTACATATTCATTCCTAGCTTAAGAAATCATATGATAATACAAGTACAACACAAGAAATTCAAAAGACTTAAGACCTTATCATCATCTATTCAATGGCAAAAAGCCTGCCTTTGCATTCTCAATGCATTGGTATGCAGATTAGGAATATGTTTCTCATTCCTATCAGTATAACCTTGAAAGCTGGTGACAGCTGAAGTGTAGTCATAAGTTTTCTCTTCCAACAGAAAACAAAAGAAAGAAAAAAAGGCAACAAAATGAGTGTAAAGGATACAGCAATTTCAAGTTTTATGATAAGCTTTTTGATAGTGTATCTGACTACTTAGCTAGACTGTACTGTGTGGGTATGTAGCTTGAAAGTGTGTTATCTCTAGATTTAGCTAGAATTGTAATTGCAAGTGCATCTCTGCTACTCACCTGAAGTTCATATTTCTGATATGACAGAGCTACACCTGTCTTTTATTGCTTAAAATCATAGGAAATAGGTGAAGGTGTTTGCATGTCAAATATTGTGAAGGACACCAAATTTTATACCAGGTGCCTCCCAGTGAAAGAATATAGAGTTTCCACTTGGAAAGCAAGCACTCCCAGGCAAACACTGTGCTGAAAGCCTTGTCCTACTGAAATGAAAAGGAAGCAACATCTGCAATCCAGGTAGTTTGCCTGTTTCTTCTTTGGGAATCGTAGTGACGTAATTATTGTTGTGCAGTCAGAATTGAAATAGGCAAAGACAGAAGATAGGTTAAGCCTTGCTAATGCTTTAAGTCCTCACTCAGCAGTGGTTGCTTCTTCTCAGGTTCAAGTCTAGAGATGGTGAAGGTGAATCTCACCTAATGCCAAAAAGAATACTGCTTCCACTTGAAAAAAGAGAATTGCTTTTTGTTAGAACTGACGACTTCAAAAATGCCGCTCCTGAGTCCCAAGGTGACAGGGAGAGAAAAGAATAGCAGAGCAGGTACCCCCCCCCCATAACTGCCTCATCTTCATCAATTATGCAAAACCAAGCTCTGACATAATTGGCCTAGCAGAGGTTATACATAAGCTCCCTCTAGTGGATTATTAAGCAAGGATTTATAAAAGCACACATCTTTTCTCCAAACGTTTTCTGTCTCTCAATGTGAACACGGGAACACCATAGGCACCACGCTGTTCCCGTGTAGCGAGCTGTTGTTATCTTTGTTGCCCTGCTTGCTACCTCAGGACAGTCTGTGAAACAATGCTGGCCATAAACCTGCAGTTACAAAATGAGACGACTGCACCACTTTTTGGCTGGGCTTGCTGTTCTTCACTCCTTGGCAGGGTCAGTTTGATTGCTGCTTCAGAATACTGATGTTTCTTAATCATCTCCCTTTGTTTTCTGGTTAAGTGGATGGGTGAATAATTTGCCACACATTCTCTGTCAATCCAATATCTTGTGAAAGGACAGTTGAAACAATGCACGCACTCTTCGTTTCATAAATTTGTCATTACAGCATAATCAGATCATTTGCACTTATCCTGCTCTTGCACAGGCTAATTCTACATTCCTGAAAAAAGTGCACTTGGTTACAGTGCTCTGTCTCTCTGTTCCCCTGGGAGTTTTCGTAGACCAAAACTGCAAAGGCAATGTGCAAGACACTTGTGTTCCTTGTTTGCACAGTTCATGCAGGTCAGAGGAAAATCATAAAGAGTACATGTGCATGTGGCCAGATTAAAATGCAGCAGTACATCAGAGATGTCAACTGGATTTAGGATTATAACAGACATGTAAGCAATTAGGGTATTTGCTAGTTCAAAATACTCACATGAATGAACCCACATTATCTTCTGAAAAGCATAATAATATGTAATTGCAGTAACAATTCCTCTTCCATTATGTCCTAGACATCAACAGTGTGTACGTTCTATAATATCCTGCACAATTGATGGCAGGCAAATGCCTCAGTAGGAGAAATACTCCCAGATGTGGTAATGTCCCAACACTGTGGCTGCTACCTAATATTAAAGAATTACAGTAGAAATGTTTCAATAAGAAAGTAGAAGCATTTCAGTTTTTATGTGGCATAGATTGCCACAGACACTGCCAAGCAGCTTTATAGAGTTCTAAATCTTCATTCAATGCCCCTTTACATCATTTGAATGAAGATTTAAACCTCAATAAAACTTTCTGAGTGCTTGTGGCCATCTTTGCTGTATAGTAATCAAAGTGGGGCACAAGCAGACGAATGCACTGTAGAACACCTAATGATCAACACTATATCTAGTGACATTTCCCTTTGTAAGATGAGTTGTCTTAAAGGCTGTTTTCATGGATCGTGCAGCAGTACACATAGAAACAGGCATTTATATCCAGTTTTTATGCATTCTTTAAAAGATTGTGTTGGGGGTTGTGGCGTTGTTTGATTGCTTTTTTCCCCCTATGCAATATTTATTTTCTCTATAACTATCTTGAATTAATTTCATATATGGAAGATATTAGTGAAAAATTAATTAAAAAATAAACGAAAACTAGTATTTAAAAAGTAACTTTCCACAGCATTGTGGCTTGTTTACTTATCAACCTCCAGCTGTAATTAAGATATTGCAGTGCGATCAGTTGTGGCATTGAATTAGGAGCTTAAATGAAAATCAACTTCTAGTTAAGATATTAACTGGGAAATTCAACACATGCTGGTGCATAAATGCACACACAAGGTATGACTGAGTGGAATTTGAAAGCAACTTTACTGTGAGAATGTGCCGTTGATAGAATATATGTTTCGTTTCAAAAATAAAGACAGTCATTCTGGAAACAGTTTGAAAAAGAAATAGCCAGTCAGTGAAGTGTGAAGGATTTGGTGTCTGGATCCTCCTACAGAAGTAGGTGTGGGAGTATTGTGTGGATATGAACTTCCACAAAGTTCACAAATGCAAAGGAAAGTACAGCTTTCCTCCTGAAGTTTAGACGCAAACTTACTCTTTCAAGTTGAATTAAACTGTAGTTTTCAGCATGTAAAATGTTGGCACAGAAGATGTACTCATTCCACTGTTGATATTCCAGGACATGGCACCTTTCAAAGAGCATTCCCATCTGTGGAGCCTGAATACATGTCTGTGTGTACCTAGGGCTTGCCCCAGGAATGAACCAGAAGCCTGAGGCTGAGAGTGGAGCAAATGGTGTTCTCAGTATGGCGTTGGGAGGGAATTAGCTCTGCTGGTTAGAGCACGGTGCTAATGACACCAAAGTTTTGTGGGTTCAATCCCTGTATGGGCCATTCACTTAAGAGTTGGACTCAATGATCCTTGTAGGTCCCTCCCTGCTCAGAATATTCTGTGAAATCTGGGAATTGCAGTATTCCTTTGTTTGTGTTGGCTCTTGTTGAAAACTAGCAAGAGAATGTCCTGCATCACCCACTGTAGTGGTATCTTTTTGAGGAAAATCCTGTTATGTAATGACAAGGATGGTGGCAGCAGTTTCACACAGCTAAAGAAAAGAGAACCAAAAAAGCATGAAATATGTTGTTTGTGCTGAAATATCTTTGTACATTCTGTGTTGAACATTTTTAGTGTGTTGCAATAAATCTCAAAACCAAAGTGATCCCCAAAAATAAATTAAGACAAGCGCAACTCCCCAGACTTCTTTTAGATACAGGATCTGAACAATAAGAACAAATGAAGGCCTTATTCTCCAAAACACCAGAGCCTTATCAAAAGCTGCAGAGTTATCTCAACTTTCACCAGTGGAAAAGCAGGCCTGAGGGTTCGATCTAGAGATTTGCAGCAGAAGAATCAGAGTAAAACTTAGGGGGGGAAAAAAAAAAAGGTATATTTCCCGTTTGAGTTCAAAATGAGAACTGAGATTAACATAATTTTTGAATGCTTGATCCCAAGTAATAGGTTAGGAGGGGGATGTTTTTAAGCAATATTATCCCTTCCTTTCTCTTTTATTTCTTTGTAAATAACATATTACCTGTATTAAGGTAAACTGAATCTATTAGCCGGTTACCTAAGGGGATTGCAAAATTGGGGTCTGCATTATAAAGCAAGTGAAGTTATGACAGCTGTGACCCCAGAGGAATCAAGGCTGAATAAAGACTGTCTCCATTGTAGACAAATGATGATAAAGTGATCCTTTTAGCCAGCAGTCAATGGAACCTGACAAGGCCAAACCTCCAACTAATGAACAGCCCAACCTTTGCTACCAGGGAGATGTACTGAAAGTTTAATCTCAATAAGCATCAAAATACATTTGGCCAAACATTTTTAACAAAAGAGTGGCACATATCATTAAATGGCCGTGAAGTTAGATGAGTGAGGAGGAAAATAGGAGGGTGGGGGTGTATGTTCTTACTGTATCACAGGTGCACAAAATTGCCTTGATAGAACAATATCTTATTTTTCTGCTAAAATTGAATTTCAGATGGTACCTACGTCATACAGACCTAATAATACAGAAAGCAATTGTCTCAATGATTCCTATTAAATCTGTGCATTTCCAGATCCTTATAGAGTAATGTCAGTTACAGAACAATGTCAGGCTGACGGACGCAGCACAGC
Organism: Pachyramphus minor; assembly: GCA_013397135.1. Taxonomy (NCBI): domain Eukaryota; kingdom Metazoa; phylum Chordata; class Aves; order Passeriformes; family Tyrannidae; genus Pachyramphus; species Pachyramphus minor. Next base: position 927,380 of record VYXB01005595.1, read on the forward strand.
GTTAAAGAAAAAAAATCATGCACACAATAGGCCAGCTGCACATTAATAAATATGTAATGTTTGATTAAAAATATGGATCGTATTTTTCCCCCCAATTGCTGACTACCCCTAAGGCAGAAGATGTGATCTGGCTCCCACTGATGGGTTTATTTCTTGCTTGCTTTGAAAATACAAACTAAAATGTTTTCCTGTCCCAGCTGTTTCCCATTGTTCGTGTTTATCAGCTCAAAGGGTGAACGGAGGAATAAAAAATACGCTCGCATTTCAAATGTGCCAGTCAGTCAATCTATTGTTAAAAGAAGAAAGCCTAATTGTCTGTGCTGGCAAACTTCTTTTTGGTGAATGTCCAGTTTTTAAGAAAAGCTATTCAGCTGTGCCATTTGTTTAATACATGCATAAAAAAGCACATAAAATCACAAGTTTTCTGTGGGATGGGATGGGATGGGGGGGTGGGGAAAATCACATTTCTAAGTTATAGCCTTGAAACACTCAAGTGATGGCCTAAGTAGTAGTCTATGGATTACTTTTTTTGCTTCTTGATTGGTCTGAATAAGTGCCTAGAAGGAATTTTCATAGAATAAGAGCTTACATCCTAAAACTGAAATTGGCCTCTTTCTCCAGATCTTACACTTAACTTTGCCTCTTTGAGTAGCAGCACTCCTTTCAGATTACTTCATCAGTGCAGTGGTGAAAGCCTTTTCCAATTATATTCACAAGAGTTTTATGTTTTTATTTAAGATGCTACTACTCTTCATTTCTTCAGACCCTCATCCAAACAAAAAAATGGGAATCAGGGTGGGGAGAGAGCAGGAACTTCTTTGCTGCATAGGAGAATCTTCCTTTTTTCGTCAACTCTTGTGATAATTACGCAGCTCTATCCTGTCTTTGACTTGCTCTCCAGCTCATGCTGGCAGTGCTACTCTTCCAGCTTTCAAACCAAGCCCAATTAATCAGAACTGACACTCATTTTATGCCATGCAAATGAGTAAAAATCTAACTCATAGGCTACTATATTGACCAGGACTGCATTAGTCCATCTTTCTGTGGCTAGCACAGTTTTTCTTTGAAAACTTTTTGAAAAAAAGGATCGTCTTTAGTTCCTCAGTTGTACACCACCAAGACCAAAACCCACATTCAGTCTGAAAAACAAAAAATAGTTGTTGATGTAACAAATGACTGTGATACTTTGCTGGGAACTTTCTTGTTTTGCTAGGTTTTTCTTTTTGATGGGGGAAGAAGCAAGTGGCATTATCATCCAGCTATCACCCCCTTGTGACACTAAGATGAGATGTCACTCACCAGCAAACTGTACAGGTCTTTCTTACATGAGGAGTTCAATAACTCTCCATGACATCTAAATTACCATTCCTGGGTGTCTGGGTTAACACCTTATAGGAATGAATAAGGCAATAAGGTAATTGTCCCAAGTGTTCTGCAGGTTGAAGTAGCTGCTTTGGTAACCTGGAGCTCATATTTCCCTGGAAGTTTGAGACCCAAATGCATCCTAAAATTGGAAACTGGATGTCTGTGAGTGAACTCCTCACTTAATAAGCTGAGGACTTGGGATTTTTCTAAATCTGCCTTTATTAAAATTTACTGGCACATATAAAGTTACTTCATACTGGAAAGCGTAATGAACTTGGAATACAGTACCAAGACAGCCTTACTCATTTAAAAACTTAGACTTGGTCCTGCATTTGGGTGTTTGTGGATCTCTATCTATAAATTGCCATGAAAGTGTCCATGATCTAAAGCTGCACCTGCCTGTTCATCTTCCAGTATCTCTGCCCTCTGTGCATGCACACGGCAGACTTGGAATGAACATATTCCTTGGTGTCCCTGGCAGTGTCATGGACCAGGAGTGCTCTGTGGAACCCAGTTACAGAATCACATTGTTGAAATACTGCTTTCATAACTATTACACCTATATATCATGCTAAAAATCCATTGATGTGCATTTTTTGTGCACAGGTTATTTTTTGTTTTCTATTTGCTGAGCTGTAACATATATATGCCAAGTAGACAGCTGTCAAGCAATGCAAAAAACCAAACTATCATTTGCAAATGAGCCCTATTAAGTTAAGGAACTTGAATAGTTATGGAGAAAAATATTTAAAAAAAACCACAAAAAAAACAAACCAAAACCAAACTTTAACAGTAGTAGGTGGCTTTTTTTTTTTTCTGTATTTTCAGCAGTCTGAGCAGTACATGAAGTTGTCTTCTTCTCTAGAGAGTATCTCCACAGTGTCTCCAGTGATGCTCAGCATATATGATAAGCTCTGCCCTTTCTCAGCACATGGTGTCAGGCAGTTTTGGCTGTGAGCTCAACCCAAACAGCCCTGCTACTCCCCTTCATGACCAGCCATTTCAGACACTTCATTGACTGTTGATTCATTGATTTTGCAGAATAAAAAAATATACAGAAGCATTCCAGAGAAGCGAAAACCAAAAAGGAGAAATACTAAATAATTAAAAATAAATATGCAGCAGCTGGAAGGGAAGCAATCATGCAGAAACGACATGTGGCTGAATTTTAGCAATTTATGTGGAGGATTTTGTCATTGTCTCAGGAACTTCTTCAGCAAAATACCAGCTACACAGCTCCAGAAGGACTGTGCACCCTCTGACAGCAGGCATCAGGGAATGCCCCCCCTGCCCTGGGGAAGGTTTGGGAGCCAGAAAAGCAAAGGGGTGTGAGACGAGCCTGCAAATGCTCTTGGGAGGAGCACAAGCTCTCTGCAGCTCTACAGGAGCTCCAGTGTTGGGGCTGCTGTAAACAGATTCAGTCTCTCTCTGTTTGTAAAAATTATGGAGAAGAGTGTTCTCTTCTACAAAGCATTCATGCTGTCACAGCTGGACAACATGCAACAGTGAAGTCTGTAGATGTACAGGGCAATTTCTATAAACCCACTATTAATATTCTGTAGCATTACCATTAAATTATAACAGACTTCTCCACTAAGGATGAAGAAAAATTTTGGTTTAAATGCAGTGATTGATAATTTTCTTAGAAGGCTTCAGTTTGCAGATTATGAGCTGTTCATCATATCAGATCTACTGTATGTGGGCAGATTTTGCAACTTTTTGTTTTTCTTTTCCCACTAAAGAAACTGAATTTAAAAAATAGCAACGTAGAGGGCTGTGACTACGAATTGGCACTTGAGCCCTGATCCAGTCTTTGCTTACTAGGATTTCTCTCCAATGATGTGGTGATGTAACATCAGGAAATTTCTTAGGATCTGACAAAGTGCCAAGCAATGGTCCTCCTGAAAACACTAGCTCCTAATTATATGTGTTTGTACTAATGAAACTCTAGATTTTGCTGGCTGGTGATGTTCCAGCAACAGAGATCCAGGACAGATCTGCACTGTAATTATTTGCCCCTCTCAGTACAGACATAAAACAAGGACAGATCAAAGTGTAACAGAGCTGTTTGTGTGTGTTCAGGCCTAGTTCAGAGCAGGAGCAAATTGTGACTCATGTGTTAGTCAATACCATATATGTTCATATTCCTTCACAAAACCAGCAGAGATGCCTTATTTAGCCATAGCAAATAGTGGGTCCATGAGCACAGCAAGTGCTGGAAATCACCACGTCTCAAGCATCATCCTGGCACAGGAACTCCAGCCTCAAACAAAATGGTGTGCCTGCATCATGGTGTGCTTAAGAATTCACTGACCTCCCAAAGCAGAGAGGAATTTGCTAATAGGTACTTTTTATTAAGTAATTGTTAGTTATTTTAAAGACTTGATTATTCCAAAAATGATCCACTGGTGAAAGTCGAACTCCTACTAGAAGCACTCCAAAGGAAATCCCTACCTGAAAGAACTTGCACCTTATTTCAGTCAGATACCAAGTCTTTTCCAGTAGGGGGAAAAAATTAATTTTCAGCAGATCCTTCTTTAGTTTAAAAGAATATTTATTCAAAATAGTCTTCCCTTTAATTTTTTTTTTTTTGTAAAAAAGGTAATTTTCTCAGTATGGAGCTTTTTCTGTATTCTTTCTCTTTTGGGAGACGAAATAATTGGCAAGACTTGGCAGAATTAGTGATATTCTTGAGTTAGTAATTGTCTAATGTCTTAGTCTTCTAGATGGAAAGTCAATACATTATGATGTCCCCCACGCCAAATTAATATAATGTTAAATGTGGTGGTTTGAAGTGGTTTGAAATCCTTTAAATCCTACATCTAGTGATTCAGAAGGTAGTAGAAGAGGGCAGTTGGGTGCTCTGCCTCCCTAGATAAATCTATCTCTTCCTGGCTGTTTTCTGTTTTCACTCTGTCAGACCTTGTGGCAAAAATTTCTGCTCAGACTGAGCCACTTCAGTGGCTCAGAGCTTTTCCAAGAATTCTGAAGGAGACAATAAAACACCATGTACTGATGAACAGAGCACATTTAATATACCTTCTAAAAATTTCTTTTGCAATATCAACTTCTTTCAAAAGTAGTGCTTAGTACAGAATGAGGTATGGGGCCGGACAGTTCAGACATTATTTTATTACCATAACAATGCCCTGCACTAATGTACACCCCATGACAGTGTCCATGTCACCCACTGTATAACCATTTTACACAATGGAGTTTACACCCTGGAGAAAAACTTTGAACTCGACTGAAATGTACTGTAAATAAAATACTGTTACATCTTTTTAAAATTTCAAATATGGAGTGCAGCATAGCAGGGGACTTTCAAAAGTAATTAGCACTAAAACAGTCCTCTTTGAAATCAAGAAATCTGTTTTCCTATGGGTCTGTGTCATTCCTGGTTTAGAAGAAAAATTCCTAGACTTTTATAGAGTGCAGAAAATTAAGCCCATGTTGCGCTTTATATAATTTTCTTGCTGCCATCAGAAAGAATAGGTTTCTTACAGGCTTGTGGGTCATCTGTTAGATGCAAAATGCACTAAGGGCTAAAAAATCCCTGTCTTTTCTTGGCCTCTATGGTGCTTTCCTTGTAGTTACCAGGCACTATTTTGTTTTATGTAATATACTATAATATCTTGCAGTAATCAGAACAATTAATTTCCTCAGAAATCATGGCCACCCACCCAAAGAAAAGACTTCTGACACACCATAATGGGTGTTATGTATAGTTGGTGTCAAGACTTGCTTAGATATGCTGATAATGAGCTACACTTTTGAGGAGTCATAATCAGTCATTCTTCATTTAGAAAGTCAGATCCATCAGCCTGACATCAAAATGTCATAACCCATTGATCTCACATTGCAATCAAAGATTCTTGACTGTTATTAATGGCATTTGGTTTGCCAGTTACATCAGCAATCATTTTATCATTTATGATAATTTTATCATTTTAGTGGCATAATTTAAAACACTGAAGTTAGTGGCTAAATCCATTCATCTTTTCCTTAATTCCTATAAATACTTACCATTAATTCTAACACAGCTGGTTTAAAACTTCAAACAATTTTAAATCCAATATGATCTCTGTATGGAAATAAATAAGAAAAAACACCTGTGAGTCAGAAAGAGCTGAGGGGATTGGATTCCCTTCTGGGGGTCATTCTACCTCTGCTCTCATGGTTGGTGATGTCAACACAATCTTTTAAAGAAGTTACTCCCTGTTATCTCACTGCTGCCCATCTGTTATTCCTGTATCTCCCGATGACATGTCACCAGTGGTAGTGACAATTTCTTATCCACTGCTGTCAGAAAAAGAATAGCTTAGGAGCTTGGAAACAAATTTCAAACTAAAAGTTGCTTTGAAGTTTGATCTGCTATTCAGTGAAGCACAGTGTAGAAGAAATAGTAAACATGTCAAGATAAAGGGAGGGAAAAAAGGGAGTGAGAACAGTGGAGCAGGATCAAGATGAGCTGCATTTGCATACCTTTCCAATGCGCCTTTCAGGCACAGATACTTAAGAGATGCACAACCCTTTTGCCTTGTGGGATTTTAATCTGTGGTTTAGGATTAGGGAACATACATTGTCTTGCTGAAGTGGCTGTTGAACACAGTGTCTAATTTCTTTATTATAAGAGCAAAAAACTGTATAGCAACAACTGATTTTTTTTCAAAAACATTATTTTTAATAAAATCAAACAACCCTATGGAAAGTTTCGTGCTTGATAAGCAGTACTGTCCTAGTAGGAGGGTACCCAAATGGAAATTTTTACCTGGACTAATAATTGCAAATTAACTGGGATCAGGTTTGCCAAGTCCTGGGAGCCTGCTATTGCCAGCCAGCTCCCTGCAAGACTCTCCCTCACAGCAACAAGTTTGTGGAATCAAGCCCTTTGTTTGGATCAGTGCTCATCCCTTCAGGCAGAGCTAATTGGCTAATTCAATCACACTGGCTATTTAATTAATAAGGAAGCCCAAAATTCCACATGAGATGAAAGGATGAAGAGGCCAGGAATGACCCTTGATAATAATAAAAGATAATTACAACCAAGAATTGCATTATTCAGACTTTGTTATTGACATGATAAGCACTGCCATATGCCATGCAAGCTGTGATGGGCACCCTACTGATTGTAGGTATAGCAGAGCTCTCAGGTGTAACTGCTTGCTGTGTTTCAATGCAAATGTGACTTCAGGTGAAGAAGTGAACACTGTGCATGAAGCCAGAAAAAGAAAACTTCCCAGCAGTGAACATGAAAGCAGCCTGGCCACTTTGTTGTCCTGTTTGGGTAGAACAGTAGTACTTGTGAGCCCACACATTCATTTTTCTGTTTAGAATGACAAGGGATGTGAATTACCAGATCCAGACAGAGGGCATCGAGGTGCTGCATGGAAAAAAACCATGCAAAATTATTATGTTTATTAGGAAAACGAGGTGCTTTATGAAAAAAAATGAAAGTTTTTGTTTGTTTGGTTTGTTTGTTTGTTTGTTTTTTGCAGGATCTACTGGGAAAGAGATGGGGAGCTACATTAATTTTAAAAGCGTATTCCCAAAATGTAAAACAGAAATTTCTGCAAGAATGAAAAATTTCCACAGAAATGTTGGTTCCATTCTATTTACACAGTGCAAAGAAGTGTCTGCTGATCCCAGTCAAACAATATGTAGGGGGTGCCCAACAGACACAGGGCATGAAGAAAGACTAGATCACCTGCAAAACCAAAATCTTTATGTGCTAGTTCTGAAAGACTAGCACATAATTGTGCTAGTCTAATTCTACTTGGAAAGTAGAATTAGAAAATAGATGGATTTAATTTCTGGCTCCTCCTTTCACTCCTTGTGGTCCTGGGGCATGCAGCATGTCTTGGTGGGTTCAGTTCTTTTTCCTGAGATTTGTTTTATCTCTTCAGACTACATTCCTAAAGTAGGGACCATGTCTTCATCTGGGTATACCCCAAAATTCCTCATTTCATTAGGGTTTTTAGTCAAAGTTAAAAGTTTTATAAAATCTTGCCCAATTCCCAAAGAGTTCCTGAGTTTATTGCTCATTAAAAGTCTGAATCTGAGAAGCAAATGTATTTGATTTGTAATGAATGTAACCCTTCAGTAAGATCACAGCTGTAATGTTACAGAATCAGTCATGTAAAGAATAGTCCCTGGAAGAAAACCTGCCTTCTCTTTTTTCTCTTTAACCTCAATAGAGCAGTTCTTTTGTTAATTACAGTTACTGCACACTGTGATATTGAAGTGCTCTGTTCTCAAACATATTCTTATTTATTTTAGTCCTTTTTTTCCCAGGTAATGAAATGTCAGAACCCTACTTTTTCTGGTTTTGTAGTATGTTGATCAAAGTGACCTTTGCTTTGCGGCAGACACAAATCAATATAGTGCTCTGCGGTATTTGACAGATAAAGGTGCAACATATAATAAATGGCAATCACTGACGAGGAGAGCAAGAAAATACCTGCCAACTTCAGTTCATACTGGCAATTTTCAGACAATGCCACATGTTATGTTCAAAGTAAAATTCATTCGTCCATCTAATAACAGAGATGGGGGATATTAAAGGACTCAGTTTTGTTAAAGAAATGTTTCAACTCACAGTAATAATTCAGAGTCCAGTCCAGGTCTGCAGTGGTTGGTTGCAAGTAAAGTTATTACATTATGAAGACAGGTTAGAAGAGCAATTTTCCTTGCCATAAAGGGAAGCACACACACACACACACAGAGCTTTTACCCAAGAAATGAAATAGTAATTATATACAAACACAGTCTCTTATTCTTTGTCACATGCACAAATTGTCTTAATTTCCTAAAGCTGCAGTACAGTGCAGTGTTTCACAGCTGAGGGTTTGATTTTCTCATATTTTTCCAAACTTGCCAAGTTATAAACAAATGGAACCAATTCCTATTTAAATGCATAATTGCAAGTAGTATCTGCAAAATATCTGCTGGAAATTTGAAGTGAAGTGGCAGCTTCAGCCCACTGTAAATGAAATTTGTGTGTGTTAGAGTAGATTTCTCTTTCACTATGGCTTGTCTTATTCTCAGTAACACAAGTTGCTTATTGTAAGAGTCTGGCCCAAACAGAAAGCAAAGCTGGATTTTACCCACTGTGATGAGTTGTGCTCGACTGCATCAGCAGTGGTGGCTGAGCAGCTCTTGCACAGCAGACACACAGGCAGGGCAGCCCCCGGAGCAGCCTCACAAGGGAAGCTGAACAGTGTGAACTAATCATTTCCCATCAAGAGAGAGCAAATATGGGACTGAGGCTTGTCTTTAGCCTCTGTAAGAGGAGCAGCAGAGATCAGGGCACCCTGTCCATGGGCTGGAGTTCTCGGTGCTTCATACAAAGGTCATCCTAGATGACCTCTAGTTATATTTCTTATTTCCTATGACATAAGTGCCTGTCCATGGAACTGCTGGCAGGACCTTTTTAGTGAAGATGTTGTGCTTTGTCTGGGAACCTAGAAAGCATCTGTATTTTCTTCTTCTTATAGGAAACCACTTTGACTTAAAAACTCTTTTATATATGTGTTGTTCAACATGTCTGTAAGCTTATGACTTGCATTTGAGTACTTATTTTCACAACTACTTTTTATGAAGCTGTTTGGACACTTAAGGCAAAAAAAAGGCCACTTTGTGGCTGTTCAGAGTTATTTGATGTGGTTCAATGAAGACATATCTAACTTATGAAACCAAAATGTCTATCATGTACATTCAAGTGCAGTGTGTACCTAGTAGTGCATGGCACCTTGCATGTTCAGAATCTAAGACTGATCAACTATATTAACTTTTGATTAATATTGTCAGAATATGACCATTTATTAGTACAGTTCAGGGTTAATGGTCAAATTCAGTGTTGAACCTGAAATACAAAACCAGCTGGTGCTCCAAAAGCAGGACAGTCTGCAGGAAGAGGATGCTTCATCCACTGCAAACACAGCATCACTTTAGTGTGCTGACCAGAACACAGCATTTTGTATTGACCTGCAACATGGAAAGGCTAGTTCTAGAGAATAAGCAAAGCGCCCCAAAAAATGGTAGGAATCTTTTTGATCTGCTCTGGGTTCTTTTTAATTTAGTGAACTTTTCATCACTTATCATGCTCTTTTTCAATAGCTATATTACTTTTACATATTTTCTGTGATAATACTGTATAAAAGAGAATTTATCTCGCTCTCTAATGACTATTTCCTCACCCTTACTTTAGGAAAATTGAGTTTATCTTTGTTGTTTTTCTTTGACAAAATATTGAACAGGGAACAGATGTTTTTTGTCATTTGCCTGCAATAATGCCAGACATTTTCCTAAGCTGATGAATGCATGATTAACCTTAAACTGATCCTACTTCTGTGTATCATTTTTCCTATATCCTGTTGTATTAAACTGTACCCATCATTACCTGTGAAACATTATGTAGCCTAGTTCATGTCAACCCATTCTGAATTTCTGACATTTGCAGACTGTGCAGAACAGTTATTTCTATCATCATTATACATTTTGCCCCACAATATATTTACTGAAATCAGTCTCTTAGTAGTGGTGTGCAAAGAACTTTTAATAGCTGCTCATGTCTCCAGCTTTGGAAACTTTATACAGTGAGGCAAAACTTTTTCCTCACAGAACGCTCTTGTTATTTCAAATGACGATTCCATTCTAAGTTATCACGGTCTGGCACGTTGTCAGGTAATTGACAGTTATGGAAACACCATATTCATTCCCACTAAAGTTTCATGCAGTTGTTCTGCTACTGTAAAGAGTGGGTTTAGGAGAGGAGAGAGTCTCTAAACATCATAACCTTGCTGGGGGGATTGTTACCCCAACTGGCAAATGCTCAACTGTGAGCAACAGATTTATTACCTGACATAATTAATGGCCTAGATAGTGACATTTCCCATATTATAGACAATCATGAATTATGAGCCCAGCTGCTAGCCTTCTCATTCACTGAAATCGGTTGATAAATATGTTTATTCGAGGTCAGCTTGGCCTCATCCATTAGAAATATTGTTTTTCTAAACATTACATTGATTTAATTTAGCTCTAATCAATTTAAAATGGTTCTGACAATTAACAAAAGCTTCAAATATGACCTTAAAGTAATAGGATTCATTAGCTATGTTTAGGATTAAACTTATCCTAATAGGGCTATTTTTCTTCTGAGGGCATGTAGTGGGCCGACTGGTGGTCAGTCAAAATGAAATCAATTATTATAAATTATACAGTTTGGCTTGATTATGTCGTGCCCACTAATTTGTATAAATAAGGACCTCAAACAATAGAAGCCATTTATTAATAACTATCTGTACCCCAACCTGTATTACACTTTATGTTACAGCTGCAGAATCATCTGTTACCCATGAAGTATTATATTCTCTACTGCTAGGCATATATGCTAATTAAACCCATAATTAATTGTAACAGTTATAGTTAAAGTCAAAATGCTGACAGCCTTTTTGGCCTATTATTCATGGTAATCAACTGATTCAAAAGGCAACATAATCAACAATTCCTGCACTAGCCAGGGGATCATAATACAATGGCAGCACCAGTGACAGCTGGCACCCACAGGTCTTTGGGTACAATAGGAAATATAAACCTCTAGAACTGAAATGCTTCAGTATGAACAGTGCCTATTGTTTTTCTGAGGCAAAATACAAGCCTAAGTCATATTTAAGAACTGAATCCCTAATGCAATGGGTAACAGAAGCACACAAGAGCCATCCATGCTCCGGAGAGCCCGCCCTTCCCAGGGTGCGGCAGCACTCGGGGCTCGGCACCGTCCTTCAGTGTCTTGTGGTTGTAACCCCTCATCAGCCCCTTGCCCACCCACAGCGGGGATGGCTCAGTTAGGGAGGGGAATTCTGGAGAGTGTTCTTGAATATCAAGAACAGATTTTATTTGCTCTGTTCTCATTGAATGTGTGTCTGTTGGATGGTGTGCAATGCCCAAAAGGCATGTGCCGTCCCTCGGTGCATTACCTACAGAAAGAGAGAACATTAGCCCTTGCAGGGGACCTCACTTCTCCTACACACATCTGTCTGTATATCAGGCTTTGAATCTGTGGGAAATGCCTTTTCTTTGTTCCATGCCCACAGCAGCCCTGAGAGGACAGGGTGGAGAGAGGAAAGAGAAAGGGACAATCTATTGTCAGCAGAGAGCCACTAATACTCTTTTAAGACTGCTCTGAAGCAAGTGGCCAGTTGTTTAGGGTGTCTCCAGAGTGTCCTGATCTCTTGAGCAGGCCACCAACAGTGGAAGAGGCAATAAAGGCCAAATAAGTGGCCACTTTTAGCAATCACACTGCAGCCCAGATAGGGTGCAATGACAGATGAGCCATCTGAACCTGTTGCATCCAGAAGGTACATGTCTCTGCATGGGTCTCTCCTTGCTTTCCTCCTCAATTTAAAGACAATCTAGTTATCCATCATTGCATGGAACCTCAGATCACAATCTTTCTGAGGCATGTTCATGGCCCATAACACCACTAAGCCAGCAAGTTTATACATACACAGCTTCAGATGTGCTGCTGCTTAAACAAGGTTAGCCATAGTCTCATTACTAAGATTTACACTGTCAGTTACAGAGATTCCCATCCAATCCTATAACACAAAAATTTATGGGCATCACAGAGAATTTTTTATTGTTAGAGCTCATATACAATGTGTGCCCTTAGTGACACATTTTTAAATAAAATATATTATACTAGTGATTTCTAATGCTTAAAATAAAATAAAATAATAATCAACTTTTAGCTACAGTTTCCGCCTGGTTATTGAGCTGAACTTAATGACTGGCTGAAAAGTATTTGTCAACACAACAGCTGGAGAGCAACACTTTCTTGTGGCTTTATGTCACAGCATATGCCAGCCACTCAGAACATGTGATAATTCAACTGGAGCTGGTACTACAATAGCAGATGGGTTGAAGCATTGTTATTCTCACTCTAGCTCCCAGCCCTTGAGGGATCACTAAATAAAATCAAAGCAGATGGACCATTACAAGCTCATTTGTGTTCACTACAAGCACCTCAACCTCCAGTTGTGATATACTGCACCTTTGTATAAAATGACATGTATGGTAACATGGCCTAATGAAAATAGCATCGGACTTGGCAAGTGAGGAATGAGGCTGGGAAATATGCACTGATCTATTTATCACTGAGTTCTTACCTTGCAGAAAGGGTTCATTTCCCTCCCCCAATGTTTATCGTTGTATTTCTCTCCATGTTTATAATTTAATTTCCTCACACTTGTTATAAGAACTAGGAGGTGGCTGTTGGTTCTGGCTGTAGGAGCATAGCAGGATTCCCGGCCTCTGCAAAGACAGGATGAATGCTACTAACCAAAGGATTGCAAAACTCATTCTTACACACTGTTGATAAATATGCTACTCCAGGTGGCCCACACGTGTCAAGGCTTTGACCACCCACTGACACCAATATCTGCAGGGATCAGGACTCCCTGTATGTTCCTCTTCCATAGCTCTGCATTTTTGGAGCTTATGGGGGACTTGGTACAGACAATCAACTGCTCCACTGAATTCCAAAATTTTTGTCTGTGAGGTCCGAGTCAGCATCTCTGACCAAACTACAGGTGTCCCAGGACATGGGAGGCAATTGCTTCTAAAGAAGAAAAGATATTAAAACTGTCTGTTTCTGGAGGGAGAGCCTTTGGGGTCTGCTGGCAAAGTTACAGTTTGCACTGAAAAATTGGTTCATGCCTTCCTCAGCAGCCCAACATAAAGTCAAAGTAACATCTAATGCCCACTTTAAAAACATCTTCTGAGCAAAGCACCAACAACATCACCTGAAGGCTTTTGTCCTACAGTTCCCACCGTTGCTATAATGCTCCAGGGAGCTATGGCAAGATGAAGTATGGCAGGCAAGCTCTTGCTCCAACTGTGCGTTCATTGCTAAATAGCATATACTGTGAACTTATTAAAGGCTTTGAGAGTTCTGCTTTCTCCAGTATAAACAGAAACAGTGGGAGTAGATAGTGTTGGGGGAGAGTTAGACTTCCTGAGCACTTTTAAGATGGAAGACCCTTATAAGGCTATTAACCTTTAGTAAAAGCTTCCTAGGTCATCTGACTGCCATAGGTGTCCTCATGCTGCTGGTGGGCTGTAGAGAGACAGGTAGGTGCAGCAGTGTAAAGCCAAAAAAATAATTTCATTAGGGTTGATAAATATAGTTGAGCTTCTGTGACTGCAATATGCAGGTTGAAAAACTTGTCCAGCTTCTTCTGTGAAACAGCCTCCTGCTGAGCGTCTGAACTGTATAAAAATGATAAATGGATCAGCTAATATTTCTCACCTTACCCAGAAACTGCAGGGCAGCTGGACAGTCTCAAGGACAGTGCTTCCAGGGAGCACACTGCATGCAGCTCCTGGCCATGTCTGGGCTTGTTTGCTCTTCCTGAGCACTTTTAAGTGTTGAGTGTAGTGACTCATCCTCAGCTGTGAATTGTTGAAACTCCGCCAGAAGCATGTGCAGGTCAGGTCAGACATCAGCACTGCCTCTTATCTGCTGGCCAGCTTTCCTATCAGCCAAACTAATTTGCTAAGATAATTCTGTTTCCTGCCATCTATTACAATAAATCAACCACTGTAGCTTCATTGAGTTCTCTGCCAACTGCTGCCCTTGAAATTCTCAAACAGAATGGGGGGCAGGGAGGGAAACTCATACTCTTCTAAATATGAAAAAGTTTTAGGTAAACAACTTGATATTCTAGGCAATGCTGTGTCTCCTCAGCTCCATGTAAATGGTGTGCCAGAGTCAGCTCAGACTGGGGCAAAACCAAATGTATCAATCATTCCTTTAAAAACAAACTTTTCGAATAAAGTGATCTCAGGTGGTAAAGCCTACATGTGGGTAAACACACACATGGAGAGGTGACACAGAGATGGAGAGCACGAGCACACTTCTGGGAAAGAATCAAATTACAAGGGATCCACTGTTGAGACTATTGAAGAAAAACTAAAAGCTGTTGCAATAAAATGATAACTCTCTGACAATTAATTTTGAATAGGAAAAAAAATATTGAGGAGAGATGGAAATTGAAGAAATATGAAGCATTCTCAAGCATACCTACTACAGGAGGAAGAATTTAGGAGCAAATTTAGGAGCTTTTTCCTTACAGCAATGTCAGCTACTGAGAGCACCAGTGATACTACAATTCACAGCCATTTTTAAAATTAGGAGATATACTCATTTATACCTTTCTGTATAATTTTGTTCAGATTAGATATTTAATAATGCTGATTTCTTTTTAAGGAGACTTCTATCCCCCATGAAATTTCAGAATTTTTGAATTATCCTGCAGATCATCACCTGTCTTGTAATAGCTCTGCTGGCTAAAACTCATCTGTGCTGTATCAGTTAGATTACTGAAGGGAGCCAACTCCTCAGCAACATGGTTGGGTTCGTTCAGTCAGTTATTTGGCAGAAGGGTGTTTAAAAATAATTGCATATCTCTCCCTGTCTTTAAATATTCAGAGGAAAAGTCACAGAAGGACCGATAATGTAACAATAATAATGAGGCTGAAGAACAGTATTATAGTGTGAACTCATATATTCCTTGGTTTCATTTACATGTTTAGCAGCTGCTTGTTTCTCGATCATAGAAAGATCATTACCTGACTTGTAAGAAGAGAGGGGAAGTCTGTTCACCTTTGGGCAACTAGCTCTGCATTTATTAATAGTTGTTGCCCCCTCTCATTATACATTTAATTGCTGCATTATAATTTATTTATTCACTGATTTATTGTAATAGATGAGTAGAAACAAAATTACCTTTGCAAATTACTTCAATAGGTGGGAAATTTGCATGGTTAAAAAAAACCCCACAACATGCAGTGTGGAATGTGAGATGCTACCTAGTGAATAACATCTTCACACATGAGCACTAGCATAGACAAACTAACTGATCTCATCAGAAAGTGAAAGTAAATCCAGCCAATTTGTATACTGTTTAAAAGGAAATTGCTATGTAACATATATATAATAATCCTTATAGTCCCAGATGTCTCTTTGCTTCATGGAACAGGAAATCAGCTGAAAAATGAAGTGAACGGAAAGGGTTGGACTCAATGCTCAAGGGTTGGACTCGATGATCTCTGAGGTATTTTCCAACCCAATAGGTTCTATTCTATGAAAGAGGAGACTCCTAAAAAATTAGAAACCTAAAGGCAGTTTGCAGGGCACGTGGTGAAGCCAGGGCTGCCTTGCTGTCAGTGCAGGTACAGGCTGTCACTCCGTTGGTGGGCAGCGGGTTCACTCCCACAGCCCCCACCCCACCTCAGCCTCAGCAACCAAATGGGGCCACAGAGCCAGGCATATCCAGAGACAGAAAAATACACGTGGAATTATTGCAGTTTTCAGTTAAATAATATAGGGAATAGTTACAAAAACTCCATTTTTTCCCTTCAATTAACTAATTGGTAAACTTGATTAATGACTAACAATAACCAAGGTCAAATTTCTGTATACACAGGTCAATCAGTTGCTAACTATTACTATTTACAGTTTTCATCAGCTTCCACTGAGCGCTGCAAGTGCCCCAAAATTTCCTCGGCAGTTTGCATCTCCCAGTGGTATATCTGCTTTAGTCATTTAAACAGGGATGCCCTTTGGATCCAGTTTTGCACGGTGGGAGCTTTGCCCTGCCCCACCGGGACCAGAGCCACCTGCAGTGCTGGCCTCGGGCTCTGGTGCGCTGTCCATGGGCTCGAGCACGGGGCAGCTCCGGCCCAGCCGAGCCGCACTTGGCGCGAAATGGTCACACCCGTGAAAGGCTTACACGGCCCTAAGTGCGTCAGGCCCGAGGCAGTTTTAAGGGCAGCGCTGCAAAGCCGGGACGACAAAGCTGGAGACAACGCGAGGGTCGGTCCCGCGTCCCGAGCCCGCGGGAGCCGCAGGCGGTGCGGGCACTGCCCTCGTGCGGCGGAACCGGGAGCTGGCACGGGAAGCCTCAGCCTTAGCTTCTACAAAGGCAAAGAACAAGCTTATTGCAAAGGAGAAACAAAGTACCTTTTGCGACTATTTTTGCACGTGTAAGTATTTTCAGTGAGATAAAGATTTTAAAAAAATATTTAAATTGACAGAATTCCTCTTCCAGGGCCCGGTAGGGCTTTTATCATTCTTATTATTAGACTCAGGAAAATAACAACAAAAAACCCCCAAACAAACAAACAAAAAAACCACAAAAAAACCCCAAACCAAAACAAAAGTTAAACCTAGAAATACTGGGTATTTTTCTGTATAGAAAATGTATGTAAACTGGGAGCTGTGGATTCAGCAGTGATAAAGATACAGCATAGTCCCAGGAAGATTAGGCTTCTCACTAGGGTTAGCAAAGTAGTTTACTAAGCATTTAAAATTAAGTAGTTTTTAACCCCAGGAAAACTACAGGTAACTATAGATGCTCTTTGGTGGTTTTCCCTTTCAGCACCAGATAGTAACTGGTAAGATAGAAGTCATACTGTTAGGCCTGATTTGCTACAGTACAATTCCCAAGTTTCCTAGAAATGCTGAAGAGGGACTAACAGAAATGTATAAACATAAATCCTTCTCAAAGTATGCAAAACAAGTTACTTTAACACTGCATTCTTTTTCATGAAACTCCCAAAACTCCAAACCCCAAAGAAATGAATAGAGCCGTAAGAACAATATTTTTAATTAATATTAATACAGAAAAAGCACATGGTACATTCCTTTCCAGCAGCAACTCATTCAGCTCTACCATTGGGAAAAAAAAAAAAAATGTTAAGGCTAGTTGAGGGCAACCTGATGCAATGATTTGTTTCCCTAATGCCTTCTTGGACACAGCCTTCATAAGTTTAAGAGACTATTTGTGCACAAAACATGGGATGTTTATTTAGCAAAACATCAAGAACAGATAAAAACATGCTTTGTTACAGTAAAAATACACAAAGCTTTCAAGCTGCTTTTTACACCAGTTCAGTTCAGAAATCACACCGCTCCAGAGTGCAGCACGGTGTGCCTTGGTGTTGCATGGAACAGGCCATCCTCAGGGAGCGTGGTGAGCACGTTCAGCAAGTCAGTGGAGTATAAAGTGCACGAGAAAAATAAGTGCATTGAAATGAACCATTTATGATCAAGAGGAATTCTTGTTACACATAGTACTTGCTGAAAATGAATCTCACAGGCTGTTTAGTACAACACAGTAGTACAGTTTTCAAGAGCACGGAATTGGTATCACAGATACTAGAAAGATCTTAACATAGATTCTTTGCATTTTTTTATCTCCATTATCTCCCCCACTCAAAGACAAGCATTCAGTGGGTTTGGAGGGGTGGGGGTTTGATGGTTTTTGTTTGTTTTAGTAATGTGGAAGGCATCATCTTTAACTAAGACCTTTCCTCCTTACCCTCTATGTTCAAAATAAGCAAGTGTTTAGTGGCACAGTGATTTGTTCCATCCTAAACCCCGAGTTCTAAAAATGTTTAGCACAGCAGGTGAGTTGTGTAGGGGTGCAGGTTTTCTCCCAGTTATGAAAGATTATGTACTATGAAACTTTACATTTTTACAGGCTGTCTATGTGTGTAAGTCACAGCTTAAGGCCATTGTCAGCAGTACTTATGAACCAAACCATGAAGCAATGATCTGAGCGCTATTAATTTTTGGGGACATTCACTGTATAGAAAAAAAAGAGAGAGAGAACTGATTGAGAGGTTTCTAAATGCATTAAACAACATAAATGGTGGGTGCTTAGTCACTGGAATCTTTGGGCATTACATTTACCAGCAGCAGATACTTAAAATGCAGGCTTCAAAACAGCTTATTCAATTCCCCTACAAATACATGCTGAAGTCTAAAAAAAAAAAAAAAAAAAAACCTTTCTTACCCTTGCATATAAGTATTTAAGTTATTTTACAAGTTTCCTTTCACAGTGAAATCACTTTTCTGTCTGAACAGTTGTTCCTGAGAAAGGAAATAAAATTGGGGTTAGTTTCTGTAACATTTCATTTACATTGCCAGATCACCTTCAATCCAGTGCAGTACATCACACTTTTGAGATTAAAAGACGACTGTCAAAACTTTTTTTTTTAATGTTGTAAAAGACATCTCTACCCTCTTAACTGGTGAGCAATAAGCTAAACCATATACTGTTTGCAAAACTATTTACCATCTTGCAACAATCTGTAGTACAAAATGCAGGCTGCAAAGCACTGCCTGCCTTTCCAAGCACAGTATTTGTCACCAGGTGCACAGTAATGAACTTTCCCTACCTGTCCCACAGGAAGAGTTCGCACAACTTCTTTTCCCTTGCCAGTAAAAGACCAGAAGATTGGAGGCAAGAAACCAAACAGTTCATTCACTTCTGATAATAGAGTATGTATCCTGAAAAACTCGGATTCTTGGATATCCGCATTTGTAAAAAAGAGTGGGTATTTTGCTACAAGATTATTCATCCAGAAAACTTTAACAGGGCTGCCAATTCTACATCTATCCTGTGGCCATAACAGGTCCAAGGCTGTTCTCAAAGTTCTGGCAGGACAAGGCAACTATATGTAATGGGGCTGCGGGCATGGGAAAGATGACACCCTGGAAGATAAGTCCAAAATAAATACAGGGCTAGGGAAGAGAAGAATCCAGACATTCAAACTGGTCTCATTGGTACACAGGTTTGTCCTTGTGCCTTTGTTTGCTCCTTGTTCAGTGGGGACACTTGCACCTCCTTTCAGGTTGAGTGACACAGTGGGGCTGGGGGAGGGAAGGGATCAAACAGGGGCTCAAACCTTGTAGAGAGCAAGTTGAGTCTGCTGTGTTACTATTGCCTTTTTTAACAAGTTCCCTCAGCCTTTGCAAAGCAAACAGCTCTAAAAACATCACTAGAGGGACCTGGAGGCTGTGGCCAACCCAACCCTTCTCTTCAATGCGCAGCCAAAGGTGGGCTACCACACCTTCTGCTTGGATGACCTAAGTGGTCTCTAGCTCACATCAAGCTGCCAAGCCAAGGACTGCTTTCTTCACCTACAAGATGCTTCCAGGGCATCTTTGTCAACACAAGGCAGCTGCTGTCCCAGAGCAGGATGGGAGGTATGCAAAGAAGTGCGCCTGGACAATAACCAAGCAATCGACAGACAGGTATCACCTAAACATTCACTCAATTTTTCCAGGAGACAAAGAGGTCAAGAGCTCAGGGCAGTACTGAATCGAGTTTTGCCACGGAGCACAGACTAGATAAACAAGGCAAGGGAACGTGAAAGCCAGGAGACTCGTAGAGGCAAAAGCAACAGTGACACTTCTCAAAATTTTGTTGCTCTTGAAAGTGAAAAATTAGAGCACACTTCATGCAATAGCTAATGGAACAAATCAACCCCCTCAGCACCCCTTGCTTTGCACAGATTAGTCCTTCAAGCAGTTCTCAAATCTCTCTCTAGTACTGTTCTGTGGTAGTGTGTCCCAAAGAAAGATTCTAGGTTTTCCAACAAAAACAAAGTAACCACATTTTCTACAAGGGATCAGTCTCCATTGCCTTTAAAACAGTGGCTTTTTCAAAGTGGCTTTTCCTCTGTTATATTTTGTTCTCTCTCCTTCTATAGACTTGATCCCCAAAAGGAAGTTTCCATATAAAACATCTTAAGAGTTGAAAATGTACAGTTCATATATATGTAATTTGTACAACTAGATGGTACTGTATATATATAGTTGCATGTTTGCTAGTCAGTGTAGACAGAAGTAGCTAAAAGGCAACTAAAACAACAGTATTTCATTGCAAACAGGAACCAACAGACTTTGAAGTACAGTATTTTACATTAACACAGGTTTTGCAGCTTTTCAAGTTAGTTTTCATCAGGTACTTGGTATACAGTAAAACTCTGATCTACCTTTATTTATAGTTTCATCTTTCCAGACAGAGATTTTTAATATTCTCTTTTTAATACCAGTAATCCTGAAATGAAGAGTCAAATGTATAACACATTCCCAGGCAGTAGCTTAATGTACTGTAGAAAAGTCAGTTCTGTTTACCAAGGACTAGAATCCACTTCAGTAACATTCCCTGAGGCAATCCACTATTTTATTGTTTTGTCCTGGAATCGTTTGTGTATAGTTGCTGTTCTGTTCCAGACTGCTTTGTTTCTTTAAAAATAGACACTTAGAAAAAGACATCTGTTAACTTTCATTGCTAATTTTATATTTCAGCAATTATGCTTCCCCTTAATACCCTCTCCTCCTCCTGTTTTTCCCCTCCAAAAATTGCAAGTTAACGACACAGCAAGTCTGTGTGCTTGATTTTCACAAAACAGGAATTCAGATTTTTAAATGAATGTTAATTTTTTGAACTGAAAAGAATGTAGCAGATAACAGAACAAAATTAATATGTAATGAACAGTCTAAAATTTATCTTACTAAAACTGAAGTTATTCTGTCTTCAAGAGAAGAATCTGTGGTAATAAAAAGATGGTGGGGAAAGAGGGTGGGGGTTGAGAAACACATGAGAACCATCATCCCTGTGCACAGACATGCACTGAGCACGCACACTGTGTATCCTTACATTCCCAATGGACTAAGGAGATTTCTCCTGATATAATTTCACCTTTAACATTTTAAAAAAGCTTGTGTATAATCAATGCACTTAAAGCTTTAAGTTTTAGTAACTTAACTTTGTTTATAAAACAAACACACACAAGCACACTTCCTAGAGTGCAAAATGCTTAAAATACTTCAGTTACAGAACTCCATGTGTAGTTTTTGGGACAGTAAATCTTTTTGCTGTCATAGTCAACTTCTTCCATTGCCAGCAACGGTTGCATTAAAACTAACCCAGAATGCAGCAAACACAACAGCCAGTGACCCCCGACTGTTTCTTCAGTTCTTCAGAGATCCCTGTTCATTTGTATAAACTCATCGTTGGACTTTGATACATGCACATATAAGCATCACACAGCAGTCTTCGTGCACATCCTTGGATTTTTCTGGAATCCAGTGAGTGTAATTCTTCTAGAGACATCTTCAGGTATTCACCAACTTCTGGACATGGGGTAACTTGTGGAATGTTGAAGCCATTCTGACCTCCTTTTAAACCATAAGGAAAGAAGGAGAAATGGATTAGGATAGCATCTGAATGTATCTGCTCTTTATCATGTACTTTAATAATGACAGCATCATCAGTTCTTGAAAATGCCTTCTAAAAAGACTAAGTATGCCCCTCTGGACCTCTGCAGGGTAAACTTCTACAAAACATGCATTGTTTGAGAAATCACAATTAGTGTCAGAATACCTTGTACTAAAAACCACACCCACACAAACACCACAAAAACCTAAGGAGAACTTTCAGTTTTCCTTAACACTAACAATTCTGTACGACTTTGAGAAAGTGACCTGAATACATAATCCATTCTCTAATGCTACTGAACTTGTTAATAACATGACAGCTGATGAATTTACAAACCGTGTCTGTACCTGACTTGCAACACTAAGGCAGAGTTTACTCCTGGCCATTTTCCACGTAGAAGTGAGCAAATTCAAACAACACAAGTATGGACACCCATCTTGCAGTTCCCAGCAGACATTTTTAACTTACGAAGAAAAGCTGAAGCAAAATATCTGTTATACAAACACCCCCCCTAAGATCAGCAGGAGATATATCCAGCACCTCACGTGATCTAAATTCCTGAAATAAAGACTTCAGTCATACACATTTCAAACAGTGTGAAACAAAGCTTGATTCTCTTCTGGTTGGTATAAAAAAGTGACTTTAATCCTGTAGCAGTTTCATTTTTCAACAGGGGGCAAGATTCTTCTCTCCCTGCCAAACCACACTGTAACACAAGGGTTCAAGATTCTTCATGCAAAAATTGTTACTATGAGTCTGACACTTCATCTATTACTGTTTTTCTCAGGCGCCAGAATTGAACAGAGTCCTTATTTAAACAGTATCTGTTTAAATAACAGATAAATAAGAGAACACTTGTTTTACTGACATTTGTATTATTACAGGGTAACAATTTTCCACTGATAACTCTAAAGAGATTCAAAGGAATGGCATAGATGTTGTAATGTGTGACTATTTCTTTTATTCTAAAGACATCTACAGTAAGTCATTTAAGAAAAAGCAATAAAAATATTTGCACACTATCTGATGATCATGTACCTCCACTTACATATAGACTGAAAATACATTCCTGCAGTTGACTATTTAATTCTTTCTGCCAAATTTCCAAAGCATAGAAAAACATATAAGGAGTCCTGCTAGCAAATTTCTGCAGTTGCTGCTGTATCATCTACTCACTCAGGTATCCAATTGAGATGAAATTCAGATTATGCAAGTCAGCAGCTGCCATGAAATCAATGTGCTGAGGTAAGGCTGGGTCAAGATTAGTAACCCAGCATCGAGTACATCAAGTTAAATGATATTAATATCCCCATAGCTTTAAGAAATAGTCACTGAAATCTAAAACACACTTAAAAAAATTAAGAGAAAGTGAACAGAGTAAATAAAAGATCTACCATCCCGATCTGCCATGCTGTCAAAGAAGAGCCAGGCGGAGTCATCCCTCCCATATTTCACAAAAGCGACGTAGTGGCTGGTTTCGATGCACAGAACTGCAAACAACTCCATCTTCTGGGAGGGGATACAGCCGTGCCGCCAGTCCCAGTCTGGCAGATCCTTAGGAAGTGACAATGGATTGAATTTATGACTCTGTCTCTTGGGATGAAGATGAACCTACAGTTGAAGTGATATTTCAGAAAAGGAAAAACACCCCATAAGATTATTTGTTTCAGTGGCAGACAAAGCTAAAAAGAACATTACTGCTGAACAAAAGATTAATGGCATTAGAGAAGGAACTGCAATAACAGTAGCTGACTAAACATTTCTTCTATTTTTCTCCACCACTGTAGTTCAATATTGCCCAGAAACTTCAAATGTAAGGTTAGAAGGGAGGTCAGGTTTAATGCAACAATTTTCTACTACACTCAGACTTGAAAACAAGCCATGATTGACATCTTTATGCAATTACCAAAGCGAAACTAAGCAGTTCTATGTCATGAATTTATCAACTCTAACAAGGGGACGTGTACATAAATTAGGATTTAAAGCAGACAGTTATTACTTCTCTACTGTGTCCAGTCCTGGATTTGGCAGTTGCCATGTTGATAAACACATTGCAGGAGTTCCTGATTTGTCACCAAAGGAGACACTTTACTGGGTGAGTGGCAGTTACAGTAGTGCTGATGAGGAAATCTCATTTACCCCTTCCTTTCAATTATTACAGCATAAACAACCCGGGTTAAACCCAGACAGAATAATAAACATACACTTACTTGTGTATTGCATGTTTTGCAGAACTGCTTGATTTTCCCAGCAGAAATATCAGTGTCTTCATAACATTCTCTGCACTCATACATAGCGAGCCCTCCACATATACGGCACTGCCTGGGAGCTGCATTTTTAAAAAAGATATTAAGTCTCCAATGAGGGGAGGGTTTTTGTGTTTTGTTTGGTTTTGTTTTTAAGACAAGGAGTACGAAAAGGAAGGAAAAATATTACTTTAAATAGAGAAAAACAATAAAAAAAAAATACAAAAATAGAAAAAAACCAACAAAGCAAAGCACCAAAACTACCAGGAGTAGTTACTTTCACTGTGTTAGTCACTCTCAGCAACTCTCATTACACAATGCAGTGTTACATACTTACTATCTTCAAGTAAGTCTGTTATATTCAATTCCAAGGATGGAAAAATTTTATTGAACATTTTGAAGTCTTTTCCAAACCGAGGCATCTGGATAATCAGGCAAGAAGGTGCCTAGGTAAAATGCCAGAATATAATGTAATGAGCTTGAGATAAATAATTACCTAAATTTAGAGACATACTTCTAATGTTATAATGTATTCATGTTATTTAAACTTGCAGCCCATTGTCAGAGATATCTCAAAGTATCAGTCCTTAAAGCAATTTACTGCTAGTAACTAAGAAGTTTGCTTTTAGTAATTCTTTGCCTAACTCCCTTTGGTCTGTTCAGCCAAAGGAGACATGTCATTAAGTCAGCCTTAAAATATTTTTGTTATGTAGGCGTCCTGGACAACTGACATAGTATTCCCATTTCCAACATGTTTTTACACCAAATCCTACTTTTGTAGCTGAATGGGCAAATATCTAGGTATGATCACAGCTGTCACCAACCTCTGCAAACTTCAAGTTGCTGTTGATGAATGACCACTCCAGTAACTGCTGAATTGTTGGGACTCCAACTTTCTCATTTTTGTCCATAAATATTTGATAGAAGTAACAGTCTTGTACTTTCTGACCTGCTGATCTAAAAACAGATTAAAAAAAAAAAAAAAGAAAGCAGATTCTGAAGCTCTACTGTAATGACTGTATTTTACTAGGAAAATAACATCTATGAGAAAATAGTTTAAAAACATCCTCTCTGCATTGAAATATGTTGTGCTTTAGGAGAAAATGAAACAAACAAACCCAAACAAAACACAATCCCCCCAGAACCAAAGTGCCTTAAATGACATGCAGTCAAGTACTAAGTGTGAACTGATTTTAGGAAAACTTAAAGAAACCAAAACAGTGTAAGATTCAGTGACAGTGTCAGAGCTCCCATCGCTGCAGAGCACAACACCCACTGGGCACGGATACACTCACACAGCACAGAACTACAGCAGCATGTAAAGAAATACAGGTCCTGAAATGAGGAAAGGACTAAAAAACTACAGAAAATGCTTTGTAAAAGTGCTGCTGCCACAGAATGTAGCAAGGAGCCTCGGAATATCAAGAGCCAGCTAACAGTATGACAGCACTGGCAACAGTCCCCACCTCACCTAAACTCAGCTATGACAGCTGAACCCTTGTTGTGCTACAGCTGAGAGTGAATCCATACATAAATGCCAGCATCTGTTATTTTGATAAAGTAAGAGTACCAAACTTGATCAAGGCAAACAATTGAAATATTTTCATTAGCCTAACAGAAGAAATGCAAATCAGTTTCTACAGCTCACACACCAACTCAGCAATCTGTGCAGCTTGTCCCAGAAATAAGGAGCTGTAACTGCAGGCCACATTAAGAATTGCTGTAGGGCCTCTTACAGCAGCCCTTCTCCAGCATAACTAAGAGGAAGGCAGAAAGGACCTCAAGTAGACAGCACTAGAACACAGGATCTCTGTCCAGCTCTCGTGAAACTATGCTCATGAGTCAAATTTGTCAATATAACTTTACTATGTTGAATCCTATTAGCAATTCGAATCACAAGTCAAAAGTGTTTTAAGAGTTGTCTCAGTTTGAAAGGCAGCAGATACTTTCTCAGCATCAGCCTCTACAAATGGCTGAATTCAGCAAAGAAAAAAGATTCACCTTATTTTCAACAGTGGCTCAACTCTTAGAATATGGTGAAATAAAATATTCAAAAATTCTTCTGGATCTGGAGGGGGGAGACAAAAAAAAAGTTTTGTTAGCATGCAAAAACAGATGCATTATTCAAGACTCATTCATAATGATGGTTTTCAAAATTTTCATAGGAAAAAAAAGTTTAAAAAAACCCAATTAATTTTTATAGCTTTATTAACACAGTAAGATTATGACAAACTATGAACATTTTCATTGCAAGCTTCCATTTATTCTTTTGGTGTCAAAAGGCCTTAATAAAAGGTACAGGGTCAACAGGGCAACAAAGCTTCCCAGTAAAGATGAAAAAGAAGCTCTGTCTTTCAGAGGAATCATTTGGTACCACACAAGTTTTCCAGGAGAAATGAAAGCTTTCAAAAGAAAACAGTGAATCTGCAGAGGAGCAGTGAAGAGTAACACATAAAAATCACTCCATACTACAGGTTTCATCTAAACTAGAGACTGAGTTCTCTCATCAAGAATGCAGCCAACAGTAGCTTCCCAGAGGGCCATTCTCCCCAACACAGTCTGCTGGTGTATTAACTGCAATAAATACTGTTTTCCAGGGTTCAGTATTTACAAAGAAAGAAGCAAAACCAGCTAGGTAATATAATGCAAATTAATCATTATATGCAGCAGAAGTTCAAAAAATTGGGAACTGATTTTTTCTAATATGATTTACACATTTTATTTTTTAAAATACTAAATAATCGTTGTAACAATAAAATGTTGATAGTGAAAAAGTTTATTCCTCAGGGACCAAAGGGACATTTTGAAAGAGGACAACAACCTTATCACAGTCTTCTCCCCTGACTGCTAGAAGGGAGTTCCAGGGGCACAGGAAGGCAATAAAAGAAATCCAGGCAGTGAAAGACTTTTACAGAAATTGTTCAGGTAGGGTTCCTTGCATTCCCAAGGAAGCAGAAAAGACCTTTCTACCAGCCAATGGTGACTCAAATTTCTGGTAGAGACCCTGCTACTACAAGAAACTATTTGAGTGTTTTGTTCTGGTATAATTACATAGCAAGGTATCTCAGTTCTTTCCTATTATGATTCTTATGAGTCTCAAAGAAAGAAAAACCTCCCCAGTTACCTTTTTCCTCTGAAGTGAATCCTGATGCAGCCTCAACTTTTTCAAGTATTTTCCTCAGTTTCATTATTTTTGTAGCACATACATATCCGTATCTAAGATAAATATGTTTAATAAGCTATTAGCTAGTTTGTGATCAAGTCAGAGAAGCACAAAAAACCCCACCCTCTTAAATGCTGACATACAGGTTTTCAAACCCTTTTTTAACTGCTTCCAGTATTTCTTCAAAACTATGTGCTGACTTCTCATATTCAATCTGACTTTCAGATTTCTTAATTCAGGATAAATTTAGTGCAGTGTTCAATGTTCTTTTATAGCCTTTAAGAGCATTTTTCATCATCAACTTACCAGGATAACTGTTTTCTGATTTGCCAGTCAATTACTTTTGATTTGCTTTCACTCTAATTTGCACCACTTAATACATCATTTTCAGAATGTCACATAATAACAGCACTGTGGGAGTTGTTAATAAAAACAAAATTCAATATTTGAGAAAAAGATACAGAGCTATATTGCTGACCTAGGAAGCTGAGGTTTTGAGCATTCAGTCTTTTCCTCTAAAGTTTTAAGCATGGTAGAAAGGTACTAAGACCTTTCAGTCATCTCAGCCACCTTAGATTTCTGCTACTCAGTGTGTATCCTCCTATCCTACCTGTAGCACAGAACCCTGGAACACACCAGGAAAAGTACACGCATCCTTACAAGAACAAGGGTTCAGAGGCCAACATTTTATTCCAGGGATCAAAATAAAAACTTTGTGATAAATTGTTCAGTGACAGCCCACAGAATTTCAGAACTACAAGTGTATTAATTGCATGTTTAAAAAAAAAATTAAACTGAAGGAAAGTAACTTTTCATGCAGATTTTTGTTGTGTGTTCTTTGCTCATTGTGCCTAAGGAATTACAAAGCTCATATGAAGTTCCTTTAAAAAAAGTGTTTTGACCACTTGCAGACCACATGTAAAAATTAATGAAATTCTAAAGCCCTGCCAAATCCATTCAATTGTGAAACACCATGTAAGATAACCCACATACTTCTCTTGTCAATACAACAGCATTAAAAACATGTGAATAAGAATATTGTGAAAGAACTTAACTTGTATTTACCAATGCTTTGTTATTCATACCCATATAAATTTTATAATAGCTTTATGCTGATCCTATTTCCAAATAAGAGACTAGTGAAAATATTTTATCACCAAACAATGAATAACTATCTCTCCAGTTAGCACTGATGAAATTTATCATGAAGAACAAGTAAAAATACTAAAAAAATAACTTGAATAGATGGCAGCAGCAGGGAGCAAAACTTCTCAGATTTGCAATAGGAATGCATACACAGCATGATCACTCTAATTTATATTAGATTAGAGACCAGTTCATGTCTTTACTTACATTCTCAGAGGATTCACAATTTCTGTCCGCAACAGCTCTTGAGTCTCACTATAATACTCTACATCATTCATTTCTTTAGGTCTGAGTAACACAGTGTCCAAAACAGAGCTAAAAGAAAACAGGCTACAAAGAAAAAAGGAAAAGGAAGGTTGTTTTGACCCTGGAAGATGTGACGATTCAGATGTCTGAGCAATGTAAGACAAAGCAAGCAACAACACAAAAATATTAAAGAACTTAAACTCCAAAAGCAGTAATTATGGACGGGGGCAACACAGCTGTGCTAAATAGCAAAAGCCCACTCTAACCCAGTATGTTTTCTGCAGCAAAGTACAGAACCAGTTACCCAGGCAGGATTCGCAAATAAGCCGTAAGGGTTATTTCTCTCCCTCCTTCCACCCCCACTCTGTGTTGTCTTTCATCCTTCAACCATTTACAGGCCAGGGACTCCCTCAGTCAAACCCAGCAGATACAGCAGGGCCAGAGCAGCTGGGACATTATTAGCACTTTGTTACACAGCAAATGCTGCAGAACCTGCTCCCACTGAAGAGCACAGTAACAAGTCAGGCTGCAGCCATGACACGGGAGCTGCACAGTGACACACAGACAGTCATCCAAACACATTCTGCATTTCTAGCATGGGATGCCACTACACAAATTATGAACTTACCAGAATAAGGTGGAGTCTAAGTAACAGGAGTTGTAATGACCCTGGATACCTTTCTTCTTTCCAATCATTGTCTCTAAACCTTCTTTTTCCATTTTTGGAGGAGTGTTTTCTTCTACCACTTCACTTAAGTAACCTCCAAAGGCTGAAATTTTTTTTTTCAAAAGACACTTTAAAGCCTCAAATTTTATCCCCATTGAGATTTCCCTATTAATGTTTTATAGCTAAGTTGCTGCCTTAGTGTAAGCATTCCTTCTCTGGACTAGAATAGCATTTTATTATAGCTGAAATTCAGTGTTCCAGAGAGTGAACAAGGCCTTATATTCCACTGGCAATGCACATTAGAGTGCTTCAGAAAGCCTGCAGCACTGAATTAATTTTATCCAGTAGGAATGAAGTTCTTTTTTCATTACAAATGCCCTGTTCAGACTATCTTACAAGTATCAGA
This sequence comes from Pachyramphus minor, assembly GCA_013397135.1. Taxonomy (NCBI): domain Eukaryota; kingdom Metazoa; phylum Chordata; class Aves; order Passeriformes; family Tyrannidae; genus Pachyramphus; species Pachyramphus minor. The sequence goes on from VYXB01005595.1 coordinate 956,700, forward strand.
CACTTTGCTGGGTCCCCAGCATGACCCAAGAAATCTAAAATATTTGAAGTTAGGAAAAGAAAAAGTTTTCCACCACTAACTTCCACCATAAAAATACATGCTTTTTAATGTTAATATTTAGAAAACAAATTAATTTGATGCTATATAGAAAAATAGCTGCCTTTATTTCTGACAATGCAATCACACATTGCTGGAGTTGCAAATACCATTTTCAGCAAGATTGCTTTAAAACTTCTAAAGTAAAAAACACACAGCATAAAAAATCCCTTTTATGAAATTTCTTTAAATATATGAACATTTTCTTGTTTTAAAGCATAAAAGAGTAATCCACAGAATGTACAGGCTGATCTTCTATTCATTAATCTCATTTAAGTAACACCTGTACAGATTCTCAAGTGTTCAATACAAAGAACTTACTGCAGGAATAAATGAAACCAAAGCCTTGGTCAATTCCCAGCTGATAAACAAGAAATAAGCAGAAGGTCAGTACCTAGAGAGTTGCAGCGTTCAATCTGGTTGGAAACAGGCTGCAGTGAGGCAAACCTGGAATCTGGCCTGCAGCTTTTGAGTTTAACAAAAAGAGCTTTCTTCGGAGCACAAGTGAAGTACCGAGTTCCTTTAAATGTCCCATCCGTGCAGCCTGCACATTCATCTTCCTGAAAATTCAAGTGAGAATTCACTATTTTTCTTATTTCTCGAATTCTGTAGTAAGACATTTGATAAAATATCTATCTACCCACAAGTCACCCCTCAGGTACTCTGAAGAGTGATATACAGTGTTTTTGCATTTTAGTATACAAAGGTTTGACTGAGGTATTGTTTAACTGGATTTGCTGAGGAAAGTAAGACTTGAGGTTTTTTAATTCATGCTTAAACTTTCATCAGAAGCCACTTGGGGATGTGGGAGGGAAGACCCAGTCCAGATTCATTCCGTGGTTAGAAAGAGCACACATGCAGTACCGAGCACCTTTTACAACTCAGTTTAAATCACTAAGCATTGGGTAGTGTGAATACTTTCAGTGTGACTGTGCTGTGCAAGAAAAATGCCTATTTTGGAACACACAAAATGTACAATCAAGGACAGACAACACAAACCAGGTATGAACAATAACAAGTTATTATCTTTGAAGTCATGATTTAAGGTATATTGTCTACTGCTAGCCTTTAATGCAGAAATGCATGAGTGGCACAGACGTTAACACACTGCACCCTAAGGTGCAGTCTCAGAACACCTGTGGCAAACTATGGCTTCCAACTGCATCCAAAACACCCACAAGAATAAGGATTTTTTGTAACAGCCAGTCACATTCTAATCTACTTTGCTTGTGTTTTACGTAATTGTACAGTGTTATGTGAAATTTTATTGAACATTACCTCAAAATAAAGGACTCCATCTTCTTAATTGAGTACAAATTAATTTAACTGACAGCCAACCACAACCTTGGCAGCAGCTGCCACAGAAGAAATGTCAGTGCAGAACAGCAATTCGTGTTTGCAGCAACTGTGCATTTCCAAAGAAGAAACACATAAAGCACGTGGCTGTCAAATCAACTATATCACTACTGTCAATTATCAAAACCAGTGTTATGGCTCTGACAGTCATAACTCTGCCTGTTTGCTGAATGCAAAACCCAAAAAAAATGATACTCAATAAAGCCTACTACAGTCAGGGCATTTCACACAAATTTGTATTTCAAAGGACCTTTAAATATGGTCAGTTTTTTTCTATTACAATCTCCATAATGTAAGCAAAGGACACTCCTTTACAGCAAGGAAGTGATCAGTCCCACAAATTCAATTACCTGTTGTAACACAAAGACATCTCAGAGCCTCTTAACAGGGTAAGGTCTAGGACAGCCACAAAAGTCAGAGCTCTAAGGACATCACATGGCAACCTGTTTGGGCAATCCCCCCAGACTGGCTGCTTTTGCAATGTATACAGGGACCAGCTCTGAGAAACAAAAGTAGTCATTAACACTAATATGAACTACAATTTATATTTACCAGTTCCAGTCCAGCCAATACTTCATTTACTCCAGGGGGCTGGCCAATCCAGCGGATTACTCCATAGAAAGGAGGATTTTCTTTAACTTCAGCCAAGGAACCTGCTTCAAGACCATGTGAGTTCCCAACTGGGCTTGCTGTGGATGGACTGTCCTGGTTAGCTGCAGTGTTCACATCACCCATGACTGACTGAACAGATAAAGAGAGAGGACTGTGTCCCATAGTACCATTTGTACTTGTTGCTTTTGTCAAGCTAAAAGGGAGGGAGTGAAATCTGTTTTCTGTAGACACAGAGTTTGTTAAAGGTGGTTGCAGTGGTGGTGAAGAATGCCCAAATCCAGGAGATGAATCAGTAAGTGATTTTGCAGGGTCTTCAGTAGCTGTTAAAATCAAAACCAAGATGTTAGTAAGAGTTGGGGTTTTTTTCCAACCCCCGTCATAAAAAAGGAAAGACTTGGCTCTCAAACCAATGAAGTGCAACCACATCTGATTTAACAGGTGACTGTATGGGAAGCACTAAGAGCTGGAGAAGGACATTTAGGAAGATATTTGTCACTTGGCAACACTGGAGAGACAGAACTGAGGAGACACGGCTGCAGCCCCACCACTTTTACCACAAACAACAGAAACAAACAGCAAAGAGAAAGAAGATGTTAGACAGAAACTACAGGAAGGTTTAGATTGAAAACATTTTTTTATCCTCACTTGAGACTTTTTCTTTGAACATTAGCGAACAGTCACAAGGACTGTAACTCAAAACTAGGAAGAGTTCACTGGTCATTGTGACTGAGGAAAGGACTTGGTTCACAGCTTACAGAGATATGAGTAGTTGCTTGCAGACACAATTTGCAAATGAAGAAGTCTTTATTCCCCTGATTCTGTCACAATATACTTTGGTTCTAACACAAGGAACCTATCAGTGTCTATATATGTCACGACTAATGCAGTGCTTGATAAAAGAGACCACAACTAGATGTGATCCCAACACTAGCACAAGTGTTCTGTATCTTCTCTCATCTCTCTACACAGAATCATAAAATATCCTGAGTTGGAAAGATCTCTAATATACAATTGGTATTTACAGAACAAAAACCTCTTCTTCATCAATTGCTCTCCCCACGCTGTTTTATTAACTGAAGTTAACGTCTTAAAAAAATGTTAAAAAAACATTACATCTGTTACACAACCAAGAACAATTTTAACCCATTTTCTTTTACAGTTTACGGAATTCAGGGGCTACTGCTGCAATAGTTTCCATCGTAAATTAACATTATTAGTTTAATCTTTACCCCTTCAGTTACTATGCCAGTCAGCTACACTTGTCAAAAGCTTATCAGAAAAAAAAAAGGTCTGGAAGCAAATCAAGACGTACTGATCCTTTAGGCATGTGCAGTCATACTTCTAAAAACTCACAGAGAGATTTTACAGAAATAACTTTTATAAAATACTGAAAAAACATGTATACTTAGTCAGATTATTTCCACCCGCCCCACTTTCCAGACTGATTAGCTGGCATGGCAGAATAGTTCCCTTAGATCTGTAACATTAGCTACAAAGACAGGCAAAATACAATTACTCTGTATACTTGGCCATAAGGAATACCTTCATGTCTTCCATCAAGCCTCAACTTTTATTTTGCCTGCAAGACATATGCATTCCCACAGAGCTGCACATACTTTGCCAAGAATGTAATCTTCTACATGCAGAATAAAACCACAGGTCACATTAAGACAGAGAACACTTTCCTAGGGGTTTCAAGATGCTTTTTATGATATAGTATGTCTTCCACTAAGACAATATACTCCAACTGTTTTACATTTAATCTCATATTTGTTTTATTTGAAGAACATAATACACTCTAGTTTTGTTCTGTGGTTTTTTTAAATAAAGTATATGCCTACATGAAGGCATCTCTCTTTACCTTCATCAATATACCATGGGGGTTTTGTTTTTGTTTGAGGCTGAGAGTCAACTGATGAGCCATTTAATGTATAGAAGACTTCAGATCTGCTTCTATTTCCAGGTTCAGAGGTAGATCCTGGAAAACAACACACTTTAATAAAGAGATTAATCTCCACTTAGAAAAGGTTACCTACACTCTTATTTCATAGTAAAATCTGTTATTATACTTTCAAAAAAAACCAACTGCCTTTACACAAAGCAGCAAACTCTAACACAGTTCTAAGCTTACAAATCTACACCAAACCAACATAATCCTCTGAGTTGAAACTTCAAGTCCCCAACCTAAAAAGAAGGCAGGAAAATACCTCTCAAGTGCAAATTCTTAATGACTATAAGTTATGGATATAAGAAAATATTTGTGATACAGTGTACAGCAGGTATTTTTTTGTTTTTAAAGCACTAAGTAGTAGGCAAATAGATTACTGATCCAATGCCACACAGCTATAACTCATAACTGTTGTTATATATTTAGTGAAGATCATCTCTGTCAGCATCCAATGCAAGAAAAGACAATACTTTTCCCCAAGCAATAAAAACTTGTAATTCTTACATAAGTAAAGAAAATCACTTCCCATACATACCTGTAGCCTTTGGCTTACTGTGATTGAAGACGCTTTTGTCACCTCTTGAGGTATAGGCAAGCTTGGGAGGTCTCCTGTCCTGTGACACAGTCTCTAAGACATGGTATATGAAGAGAGTATTAGCTTCCCTTTGCTACATTTTTACTGTGTTCCAGAGAAGTTCAACTCCAAAGGTAACTGAACAAAGGGCTGTCATCAGAAGCTTTAAAACTGAATGGAGTAAAACCTTGCTTGGCACATAACCAACATTTTATGTGTACAGGATTTGCTTCTATCACATCAGCAATTACTTTGCTCTGAAGTCTGCCATTACTTCATGAACTCTTCAATGTATGTGCATATTTCCATTATAAGAAACAGACCATGAAATTCTAAACTTGATTTTCTACAAACACACAACAAATGCTCTTCTCCCAAAAATAGAGTTCCTATGAGTTCTCCAGAGAAGAGAGGAAAGTTCATGCAAAATCATGCATCTCAACTAAACCAGCGAGTAGGGGATGAACATAAATCAGTCAAATTGAAGAGCAAGAGCAACAGTTACAGAGCAAGGGCAACAAGTTACAAACTACACACTCGTTAGCACCTGCCTACATACAGAGCCCAAGCAAAAGTTACTTATAAACTTTGCTTTCTACCAAAGAGGGGTCAGGGGACTGTAGTTGTTACAAGTTAACACTATTGCTTGAATTACTCCCCTGAATTTTTCCACAGTCTTGCTATGCATTTTCAAGTATTTACCCACAGACTGCATACATAATTCTATCAATACCTTTCCAGCACAGAAAGAACAGCTTTCTGATCCAAGATATTTAAACTCCTGGAGTAAATTTAACAATGGTCTATACAAAAGTTTCCCACTACAGACACTCACATATTCATTAATATTACACAACTCCACAGAATTGTAAATACTATACTATTTGACAGGAATTTTGTTCAATATTAAAGCTTTTCTACTAGTGAAATTATAATGCAAAGGAGGGGAAAACTGAAGAGAATTATAACGCAGAAGGTTAAACTAATTCGAGTGAATTTAGGATATTAACTTTGCAGTATTGTTTTAATCATATAACTGTGCCTAGGTGGAGATGTTATCAAAGTCTGCCTTCTGCTTAAGAAAGCTGGGCATACCTGGAATAACATCATTGATATGCAAAAGAAGTGTACTTTCAACACTTGCAAAACTGCACAGCTGTATTCCATTATATCTTCCATCCCAGTTTCCAATTGGATTATCCTAAAAATAGAAAAGCATGTTACATGTACCCCAAGAGAAGATTTACATCATGCAGAATACACACATATGTCTTTAGGAATACAAAAAGTAGGAAAATGCAAGCTTTGACAATGTCTACTTTTTTCCATAACATATTTTGTATTTTGAACAGTCAAACATTACAGTCTTTACACACAAAAGCAAACTTAAAACCTGCTCTTTTGAGAAATATTTCCTACTTTAAAAAGCATTCCTCTACTAAAAACTATTATGGATAAGCAAGTTAGAACAACTTCAGTGCATTGCTAGGGAACAGCTACAGCAATCAAGAAAATGGAAGCATCTGATCCACAAAACCAAACCCAAAACAATCTGGAACTACCAAAAATTTGAAAGCTGTCCGTTTTAAAAAATTCACGTTGCTAGAAATATTTTTTAATTACAAGCTTCACATTTTCTTGAAAAATCAACTTTTGTACTTGAAACTCAGTACTTTTAAGGTAGAACAAAGTCAAGCAAAAAAAAAAAAAAGCAGTAACATAAAAAAAGCTTTTAAAAACAGCTAACAAAAATACATCCAGCCTACTTTTTTAACAGGCAGAACAAAGCCAGTCTCACAAGACAAACACTCAACTCTATGACTTCAAGACTGACACCTAACATGGCAAGTAGCTCAGTGGAGGCTCCTCAGAATAACGAAGTATTTCTCCTGAACTCTTTAGCATCAAATAGGATATCATTTACCTGATGCCAAGAAACAATTACCACCAAGGGGCATCTTTGAACACGAGCGTTTATTTCCCATTTTAGGTCAGCCTCCGCTGAAGTAGCTTGTGAGATAATGTTTCTTCTTCTAATTGCATGTCATTTACTAGCTAACACACATGCAGAAGTTATTAAAGTCAGATTATTTTCTTACCATGTCCACTCCAACAACGTATCCTAAACTTTCGTTTCCTGGTAAGACATCACAGAATATAACTGTGCCATACTCTATACTCTCTCCTATCTTCAGAGAAACCCTGGAGTTGATCTCCAGAGGAGGAAGTTCTACCTGCATTGCGTCAACTGGAGCTGCATAGTCATTTTCCAGTTCATTGTCATCATCTTCCACCAGCTCCAGTTTGTCCAAAGCAACAAAAACCCCACAGTCCTCATCGCATCTGAAAAGCTGCTTGCCTTGGTATTGCCCATCAGTAAAGCCCTGACCACGACCTTCTTCCTGGGTGTCAGAGGAAGAGGGGAAAAAAAAGAAAAGAGAAAAAAACCAATGTATTTTGTGCAAAAGCAAACTACTAAAAAAAGCAGTAACATAATCCAGTGTTTTGGACAAATCTTACAAGGAATTTGCCTGGTGAGCTATCTTTATATTGAGAGAATTCTATTGTCAGAATTTGTGGCAAATATAAACACTGTCTATCTGAGGGGAATAAAGAGCAAGATGTCATTAGATTAGAGAGTAGCTGCAGGCAGAAGCCTTTTTACTCAGAGCAGGACGTTTTCTTCAGGTGCAAATCTTGCTTCCATCATCAAATTTTTGCCATATCAAGGCAAGACTACTTCATACTAGGCATAATGCTAAGCATTCAAAAATTCCACTTATATGCCAAATAAAGAGAGATGATTTTCAGAAGCACGTAGGCCTGATATTCCCTCAGGTTCTCAGTGAGAATTGCAAAGTTTGGGAAAAGTTTAGAGTACTTTGAAAAATATACTTCTAATACAAGAGGAGCACTCTCCTGAACCTAATCCTTCAAAAGCTTATGGCTGGCATTAATTTTGCACACAACAGCTACATTCTCTATTTTAACTAGTTGCCATTTGACTTTTAGGGATCTACAAAACAGAAGCCCTAAAATCCAAGCCTGCATTTATGGACCATATCCCAACACACTGGGGGAAAACCGAAGTACTCAACAGAAATCTGAGAGCCACATATGCACCACAATAGGAATATAACTCATTTTGCTCAGAGAAGCTGTAGATGGTCCCTCCTTGGAAGTTTTCAAAGCCAGACTGGATGGGGCTCTAAGCAACGTGGTCTGATGGCTGTTGCCCATGGCAGGGGTTGGAACAAGATGATCTTTAAGGTCTCTTCCAACCCAAATCATTCTGTTTCTATGAATTAAATTTTTCTAGGCTAGGAGTCAGAATACATTCAAGTCTTTCTACCAGCCCATGCACCTCATCAAGCTTAATTTAACATGTAGAATACAAGGCTGATGTGAAATGGCGTGTTCATGGGTACTTAATAAACAATACTTATGAAAAGACTGAAGGTAACAATTTTCAGGGGTAACTGTGCTTCTAGAAAATAAATTATTATCACTTCCTCTTCACATTGAAGGCTTTTAGCTCATCTTATAAGGTATAAATATGATGCTACCCCTTGGCAAAAGACTTACCAGCAACTCTACTCCAAAGTATATCCCTGTGAGGGACCTTTCTTGCATTAAGGGTCCTCTGAAGCGAACAACTCCAGGAAATTTGTCATCTCCTGACCTCAGCTGTACTCTAACAGGGGAGCCAATGTCTATTTGGATGCCTTTAGCTAACCTGCTTTTGCTTTTAAACAGACTGTATCTTTCCTCGCAGTTAGTAATAGCCAAAAGCAACTCGGCTAGTTTTTCATTTATTTCTATAACATCCTTCTCATCCACAAACAGGATTGCATGAGGTTGTTCCAGAATCTTTAATCCAATCTGCAGTTTCTTGCCTTTACAAGGAATATTTCTGGAGTGTCCCACAGAAGAACGGTCTTGGAAAAACTGCCCGATGCTACCTTTGGGCACCTTCAAGAGTTTTTGGGTCTGCTTGTCTATGACACTGCATTCCTGGAGAAGCAAGTAGAAGATCCGCTCCTCCCAGTAGGATGAACTTGCTTTTTCTTGACTCCATAAACCCGAATTCATCGTGATTAAAACTTTAAAAGCTACACAGAAGTCTTCAAGAAAAATAAGCTCTGGGTTTACGCACAGTGGTCTTTCCAAATTCTACTGGAGGGTCCAGTCTTTGTCAAACAACACAACATTCATTTTGCAAGGAACCAAGTTCAGAGCAGGAAGCCTAGAATAAAAAAAAGAAAAGAAAAGAAAAAAAAAAGAGAAAATTAAATTGGGGAAGTATAGGTAGTCTTAGGTAAAACATAATTTAAATCTGTGACCAGACCCACTCCTCCTGCAGAGTAAGAGTTCAGCAAAATCCAAGACACTGACCATAGTCCCAGAACAGCCACAGTATTGCTGATCATGGACATACCCATTTACCCATTTCCACTACTTACTGCCTATTTACTTTCCTTGTCTAGTTCCTTGAAGAAAGGAGCTGTGGAAAAAGTGCAATGAAATGCAGAAAACACATAAAACACATATAAGTGAAAGGAAAAAGAAAAGTTAACATGAACAGGAATAAACATCCCTCTCAAATATACAAACAATATTTTATGGAAGCTTTCCACTATACAGATCTTTTCCCATGCTTATTGACTACTTGTTTCTGACAAAGTGCACTGCATCTGTCATCCTGCATAACACTTTGATTTAGTGAAGCAGAAAATTGTGTTGACGAAATAGAGCAGCAGAAAATGGTAACTTCAGTAACTTATAACAGCCATTTCTTTAAATAAAGAAATGGCCAGTTCCAGTAAGTAACAGACAATGTATGAAAACCAAATTGCACCTCCATTGCAACATGCAATTATGAGAAAAAATTAAGAGATACGTCACTTTCAATTAGTAAAATACCCTAGAAGTAAACGCCTTAGTTAAACATCATCCTAAGAATTATAGTTCACAACCAATAAACTAAAAAAGAACAGTCTGAAAATACTTCATTGAGAATGGCAGCAGGTACAAAAGTAAAATACACAATACAGTTTCACTCATACTGGATACATGAAGAAAGATCCACAGTACCTCTGCAGGATTTACTCTTCAAAGGTGGCAGAAAACGGCAGCATACAAGTTAAAAATATAATTTTTTAAGTTTTCCTGTTTGCAATCTGTGATGCCAGTTTGCATTTAGTTAAAGGAGAATCTCAATGATTACTCATGGATTTAACTTCAATAAATTAAAAGCAAATAATCTCTTTTCCCTGTGCCTAGGTACCCTATTCCTCCCCAACTTTTCTACAATGGCATTCAAATACCAGAAAACTTACTGCTATTTTTCCTGCTCATTTTGATCCCAATTTCAGAAGCTATTGGAAAGCAATGGAATCCAGTAGTATTGTAGCTATTTTCATCATCTTTTTTTAAACAAAAAGAGTATTTAATAAAACTCTTTCCCCCAGAGGAAAGTAGTAACAACCACAGACAACCCAAAATTTATGCAAAGTCTCATCTTTCGGTCCTAGGAATTCACACAGTTCTGTGCTGCCTTGGTGAGGCTCTTGTGCCACCCAGCCATTCCAGCCTGCTTCTCCTCTGCACAGATGTGGCATGTGGGTGTCAGTGCCATCACACTGAGGCACTGCTGCTGCAGCAGCTCACAGGAATTATGGGGTTTAATGTGTTTCCATCTGCAAAGTCATTAACATCTGAGGGACAGAATCTGGACAGTTTCAGACCTCACTGAGGGAAACTCTGGTAGACTGTGAATGTATTCTCAAGTTAAAAAATATTTTTCTTCATTTTCATTCAATACACATAAATAGGCTTTAATGATTGTTGGTGATCAACAAAAGTGGTGTCAGTATTGAATGAAACAGCAGTGCTTATATGGAAACTGATAAACAACACAACAGGATTTCCCCACCACCACCACTTGGAAACATGATTAAATGACCATTAGGTTTTATAAGTCTACTCAGATGTTAAAATAGTTTCATCCAAGTTCTGCCTGGTTCTCTCCCCTTACTTTTTTCCAGACAGTGGGGAAAAAATAGATAATTTCTTGTTCTTCATGGCTCGTTTTATGTTCTCAGCTTTCAAAAGCTGATGCACTTACTTTTTTTGCAGTATATCAGGGGTTCAGTAGGTTTGTGGTATGGCTCACAAAAAAAGAACCTCTGAAATTACAGGGAACCTGACCTTTCCGATTTTATTTATAGAAATAATTCACTTTAATTTTAGTAAGTATGCATGGAAATAATATATTAAAAGAGAAGTCTGTTCAAATGCTTTAAAATATTAATTTTAGAATATTATTTATCATATCTATTTTTAGTAAGTATACCCTGCTTGCAGGTCCATTGCTGCAACATCATACAATCTTCACATGTTTAGTAGTAAAGAATTCAGTGTGAAAACATGTTAACAGCTCCTCTTAAATTATATCACAATAACTTTACATGGTGCATGGTCAGTCTTTCAAAGTCCTCATACACAGAGATGTTATTAAACCCACTGGATACAGTACCAAAAGGCTCTCCTTTATTAAAAAGTTTGTTATCCCTATATAAAAATGCCTTCTTTAAAAACTTATCTACCACCACTGTCCCCTGCCAACAAAAAAAATACAGCTCTAAAAACCAAATCCTCTTCTTTTAGAATAATAGAAGTGATAAATTAGTATTTTAGCAGCACAGAAAAGCTTATTAAAAGGATGTTAAGCTTTGGCAACCTACCAAAAATATATTTACATAAACCACTGGATTAAAATTTTTTTTCAGCCATTTTCCGTGGAATTGATTATTCTGCAAGTAAAGTAAAACCCTTGCTGAACAAACAGCCTACATGTATCAGACTATGGCCAGAATAAACTATTAGACCTCAGTATGAATTGATTTGGGAACCACACAAAGCACACCTACCAACAAGTCATCATTACACTGCACAACACATCGGTAACTACACAGCTCTGTGCAAACCAAAGAGTACTTGCCCACCACATGCATTTTAAGTGTCAGAGCCTGTTCTACTACTTTCTTCTACTCCACCTACTACCTGAATTGTTTTCATGCTGAAAGGATTTTGGGGAGAAACAGGGAAAACACACTGCAACACTACATACTTCAGAAGAAAAAAGCATTTTAAAAATCGTCAGAGGTAGGCCATAATAAAATATCTAACTTCAAAGCTTCCCTAACTTCCTTTTTCATTCTTCTGTCATGAGTCACTGTTGTCACTACAGAGACATCCCATCATAAAAACAGTTTCCTCGGAAATACAAGAACTCTGTTCCTCTCCTGCAGGAGCCTCGGATGAACTATATAGAAATGTCTGAATCAGCTATAGGGTTTCAGCATGAACACACGTCCGTAGCTCTGATTCAGAGCAAAAAATAAATTGTACAGATTCTAAGAAAACTTTCACTTTAGCACCAGAAAAGAATTTAAACAGCTGAGATACATAGTTATGTTCTCCGACAGTCTAACAATAACTTTCGAGGGAAGGTTAAAACCCGGAGCAAGGAAATTTAATCGCAGTTCAACGTACACATGAAAAAAACTGCAACTGGTTCCCTCCCGAAGAGCTCCACGGCAATCCCCGCCCGTGCGAGCCACAGTGCTCGGCCAAGCTTTGGAAAACGATTATTGCCCCCCATTTCTGAGCGTCCTTTCCCCTCTCCGGGCGGTTCCGCGCAGGACAGGGCAGGAAAGTCCCGAAACACTTCTGCGCTGCCCGGGGATTCACGCCAAGCTGCGGGAAGGCCCGGCCGGGCCCCGGCGCGGCGCCCCCGCCCCCTCCCGCAGCGGCACCCCCGCACCGCCATCCCCGGCCTGGCTCCGCC
>VYXB01005595.1:969409-1085140 GCA_013397135.1 Pachyramphus minor
GGGGCAAAAGCGGCGCTGATTGGGTGAAACGGGCGTGCCCCCGAGGGCGGGGCGAACCTTGGCGAGGTCAGGGCGGCACCGCCCACCCCCTCGTGTCCGGCAGGCAAGGACCTGGGTCGGAACCAGGACTTGGACCTGGACCTGCCCCTGCCCCGGGGCTCCACTGCCCGGGGCCCATCCCCGCTACCCCTCCCTGGGAAGGACCCGCGTCCTGCGTCCAGCTCCGTGTCCTGAGCGGGACTCGCTTTCCCCGGCGCGGCAGCACGTGGGGACGGGGGGAAAGGGCTCCTCGGGGCCCAGTGCGATCACAAACCTCGCCAGGCGCGGAGCTACCTACTGAATGAATGAATTATCATTCCGTGCGCGCTGGGGAAGAGGGCAGGAGGGATTTTAGCCGTGCGGTTTCCCCACCGCACAGCCTTTACCGGCGCCGGGAAATTCCGAGCTCGCTGGGGAAGCAGCGGCCGCGGAGTTCGCGAATGTCAGGCTTGGCCTGGCTTCAGTACCCGGTNATTGGTCATGCAGGGGCAGAGGCGGGACGTCAGGGGCAAAAGCGGCGCTGATTGGGTGAAACGGGCGTGCCCCCGAGGGCGGGGCGAACCTTGGCGAGGTCAGGGCGGCACCGCCCACCCCGTCGTGTCCGGCAGGCAAGGACTTGGGTCGGAACCCGGACTTGGACCTGGACCTGCCCCTGCCCCGGGGCTCATCCCCGCTACCCCTCCCTGGGAAGGACCCGCGTCCTGCGTCCAGCTCCGTGTCCTGAGCGGGACTCGCTTTCCCCGGCGCGGCAGCACGTGGGGACGGGGGGAAAGGGCTCCTCGGGGCCCAGTGCGATCACAAACCTCGCCAGGCGCGGAGCTACCTACTGAATGAATGAATTATCATTCCGTGCGCGCTGGGGAAGAGGGCAGGAGGGATTTTAGACGTGCAGTTTCCCCACCGCACAGCCTTTACCGGCGCCGGGAAATTCCGAGCTCGCTGGGGAAGCAGCGGCCGCGGAGTTCGCGAATGTCAGGCTTGGCCTGGCTTCAGTACCCGGTTTTGAAATATTTTTACTCTCAAGAAATGTAAGTAATGCTGCTGAATATTAAATTTAATAAAAGCCAAATGAAGCTTCTCTTTAACCGACGTACTTTTGGTTGTGGCTGTCGTCTGAATGCTGCTGTTTCATCCACTTCGCGTCGATGTTGTTTAGTGAGCTCTGCTTAAATAATGAATGAATGAATGAGCTCTGGGACAGAAAGGAGCTAAACAGCGGCATGGTTGTGTTTACAGACTATTCACACATTTCCAGAAAGCAATATTCATTTTTAGAGAAGATTTTGTTAATTAATTTTTGAGTGCTTTTTTTTTAAATAATGTGGTATTTTAAACCAATGCTTTAAATTTAATTTTAAAAATATTTCTGAAGTTTTGCATTGTGAGAAATGGACTTCCTACAAAGAAGCATCTCTGAAAAATGCAGTATATAATCCTGTACCTAAAATGGTTACACTTTCCTGGTTTCTTAGCATCTGTTACATTCCTTTAATACAAGTTTTTTATGCAGCCCAACATTAGCTAAAGGCTGTTCCAGTTAATCCCATTCCCTATAGCTCTCCACAATCCAGAGACACAGTCAGTAAGCAGATCCAGTGCAGCCTCAAATCACACTGGAATGGCCATTTCTAAGCTCTGAAGCCCTGTGCGTCACTGCCAAGGTTTTTGCTAGGAAGATGGGAAGGCAGGACACAGGGTTTTATTGGTCTGGGTATGTGTCAGATGGAAAGGACACAGACACCAGCATGAGTTTATTGGAAACTCCTGAGGAAACGCTGAGATTCCCTCTACTGTGGAACGAATGCTCACACTGATCAATTCACTAGTCGCTTACAAGCAGAATTGCATTTCAAAGTCTCATTTAATTTTCAAAGAATAAATCATATTGAAAAGATATACTAAGATTTATGCCTTACATTTATTTTGCTGGAGAGCTCCCAGTAACCCCAGCCATGCTCAGCTGATCCTCAAGGTGGCTACCTACACACAGCTGCTGCAGCCCTCCACTTGGAGAGCTGCCTTTTATGCTACTACAACATGCATTAGCATGACTGCTGTAAACCCTGTTATCCCAAATTTCATTATGTTTACATTTCGGGTATAGATAAATCACATGGTGAATATGACTATAAGTATTAGCCAAAGTACACCATAATTATATGTGAGAAGAAGAGGGGACAGACACAGCATGAGCAGAAAATATCAAAATACTTGACAGGAATGACTACATATAGTGTTCCCAATAACTCACAAGCAAATATTTAAAAATATTCTGTGTTCCATGCAATTATGTACTTAACCCTCTATGAATTCATCAGGAAAAATTACCAGCATGACCCATTTAGAAAGTCTGTCATTCTCCAGACAGAATAGTGGTTTTGACATTTAACTCAAGTTAATATCCCATTGACTTATTGGCTTGCACACAGCTCCGTGTCACTGACACACCGCAGATGAAAGGCAGGGCCAAGACTGGTGTTTACTCTAAAGCTCCTTCATACTCCTTTAGAAGTATAAAGGAGTTGTAAAGTGATAACAGGACTTTGGCAGTGTAAAGTGGGCCTGGTACGTCTCTTTCATGTTGAAAACCCTTTCAGTAACACCAGCACGAGATATTTTTCATTAAACAGTGAATGATTTCTTTAAACCACACTCTTGTTAAGAGAGACATGTTTTGTAATAATGAAGTATGGTAAACAAATTCCACTTTCAAATGACACAACACTATACAATTAAATATTATATCATAGCATGGTACAAAATTTTGTGCTCTGCCAGGATAGGAGTATGGTATTCATTTATCACAGCATCACCCCAAAAGTGCAGAATATTCATGCAAAACAGATGAGTTTTTTCTGCTAATTCAAACATGGAAATGGTCAGTATTTATCCAGCTGCATTTAAGAAAAAGAGAGGAAAGGTTCTTGTAGAAGCATCAAAGACGATATTACCACACTTTCTAAATATTAGTTATATGATAAAAAGGGGCTTGGATAAATATGTTAGGTATTTCTGCCTCCCTCTGTTTTTTGGTGTTTGGGTTTTTCGTTGATTTTTTTTTTCTTTCTCTCACTACCTACAGTTCTAATGGAAGATTTAGTAAAATTAGTAAGGTTTAGTTACATAGTTTGGGGCCATAGTTTGATATGGAAAAGCAGCACAGACTATGAGGTTGCCTGAAGCTGTAATTCTTAGGACAGAAGCTGAAGAGTATTTTGTAATAGGGCTGTTACAACCACATTCTTTAACAAGAATAAAACCTTACTGTGCCTATAATAAAATGCCAATACAATGTGCCATAAAACTGCAGTTTGTAGATGACATTGGCTTATCTCTCAATTTTTCAAGCCAATACCAGCTTTGTAGTCTATGGTTGAATACTGTATCTGTCTGGGTTTGTGTAATCTATCTGATTGGAAAATGGGAGCTGCCCAAAATGGAGTATAAATCAAGGCAGAATGTTTGACACTATTGGAGCAGTCTCTTCTGGTTTTTTAACTACCAAAAGCACAAACACAGTCTTTCAATAGTGGCAGGCATCCTTAACATGGCGTCACACTGCTGGCTCATCTGGTGGCTAGCTGCCAAATTTGGACATAAACTTTCAGGTTATTCTTCCTAAAATGAGTAATTTTATCTTAAATTGGTATGGAGGACCTAACTCCTATGAAAACCACCTTTCATGCACTATGGTGTTATGATTTTTAACCTTGCCTCAGTCCGACATTGTTGCAGAGCACTCTTTTTCCATATCCCTTGGTAGATGTATTTTAACACTGTGTTCTTTATGTCTGATGAAGCCAGTGTTTTCGCAGAACACAAACTCTGTGTAAGCCAGTGCATGAGGATGCCTTTACCATCCCTATAACAGAACATGCCTTTCTGTTAAAATTTACCAGAGTTTTCTGAGTATTCAGGTAAATGGATGGCCCATCTCCCAGAATGCTCTGCTGCCATTGTAAAAATCTTCTTTTCACCTGCTTGACCCTTTACACAGTATTTGACTGTTGGAAGTGAAGCTGAGAATATAAAAAGAAAGCCATTAGTTATGCATTCTGCTAATAAACACCACTGTGTACTGTAGTGGAGTTTGCATGTGCTGATCGGGTAGACATTTAGGAAAGTAAAATGCTGCCAGACTCACAACACTGGGTGCAAGTGAAGGGAAAGGTGCTGTTCAGAACTAACGCAAGCTCCTGGGAACAGGATGAGGAGCAGCAGCCTGACAAACCTGCTGTGGATGTCACAGCTCCTGGGCATGAGGAACGCATTCAGGAACCTGCCGTGACCACAACAGCCGGCCCTACCAGGGCAGCCAGAATTGTTGTACAACACCCTTGATTTGTAAACTAGTTCATATCTATCATAATAACAGATTTCACTTTTTAAAAAATCATCCAGGTTGATTAAACTAGGGCTTATTTATTCTGAAATAATTGAAAATAGAGGTCATACTTAATATACTGAAAAATGTCCTTTTTCCTTTTAGCATTTAACAAGAGAAGGACAATAGAACTAAACATCACAAAATAATACACTGCTTTTTGGCAACACATAAATTGACAGATTCAGAATTCAAAGTTCAGATACAGCTGTGAACAGTCAGCACGAGGAAAAGACACTGAAATCCCTCTTGGTTTTTGCTCACAATTGTAACCAAACCCATAAATCTAACTTTAAAGGAATGAGAGTAGAGCCAGAAACACATGCCTTGTCTACACTTAAAAGGGTTGGCTGGTATAGCTACACCTTAGAGCTGAATTGGCAAGCACAGATTTCTGGTGTAACTTAAATCATATTCTGTATGGAACATGCTAAAGTGGCTGATGGACTCTGCCAATATAATGGCATCTACACTAGGGCTTTCGCCAGTGTGGTTGTAGCTGCACTGGAGTGATTTTTCATCATTCTGACAGCTATTTTGGCAAAACTTCTACATTTAGACCAAGTCCAAGTTGGAGTTGGCATTATTTTATGTAGTAAATAGAGTAGAAGAGAAGCATTACCAGTTTATGGCCCTGGTTTTACATTATTGTAAATTGTTTGTTCTGAAGGAATGTGTGGGGTAGGATCCATGTGGTCCTTTGGATGTTTGCCTCCCACATTTGAGCTGCATTAAAATTGCTCAGTTTTTCAGTGACTGAGCTTTGGCAAGGGGGAAACTTACGTTACTAAAAGAAGATAATGTCCATATTATTTACCTCAGAAATAACTATCCTGAGGGTTTAACGCAAATTTCCAAAGTGAAGTGAACTGCAAAAGGAAGCATCTGCACCAAAGGACACGTGGATTAGTACATCATTCTACTTCACTCTGTCCTCAGTTCAACAACGAATTTAAGTGTATATTAAGCATAGGATTAATTTTAGGCACACTTGTAAACCCATTTCAAGTCTAGTAGACATGTCAGATATGATAATGCTCCCATTTGAACTTTAATTAAGCAGATATTTGAAATTAATCATATGTTTATGCACTGTGTAGAATCGGGATTTCTGTCAGAAGTGCAAGTTTATGCAGAGCAAGGCTATTCGCTGTGGTACCACCTGCATTTTCTTTCCTGAACTGGATGTTAAGTCTGTACTTTAAAGACATCCCAGAGGGCATTATTTTTCCACATAAGCCCATTTACATATTTGGCTCTTTTTTCCCTAATCTCCCTTTTGCTAAGTGTGGTTTTTTTGGCTTCAGAAATCCATCCAGAGAAGTTTTCCTTGGTTTTGTTAATTGCATTTACTGTTGAACTCTTTCCTCTGCCGAGCCCCCGTGGAATCCTGACTCTGGGGTTCCCGGACCTGCCCGCTGCGGGGCCCTGCTCGCCACAGGCAACGCAAGGGCTGCTCGGGGCAGATAGGAAATTTCATGCGTAATCAGTCAGCACTCAAGCAATGAGCCAATGGGACGAGGAAGTCTGATTTAATCAAGGCTTCTTCCTTCCTTTTTGTAAGACACAGAATGTGCCTGCTAGAAGAGAGCACAGACATGTTTTTCTGCGCTCCGAAAATGCGAAGCAGGCTTTGCGTGGCCTTGTACAGACCGTCCATGTGTCACAACTAACAGCAGTTCAGCAGGTTCCAGGTGAGTGTTCTGTGCACTTTGGTTTCTAGTTGTTTAAAACTCAGTGAAGGAGCTGGAGCAGCATTTACCCTGAAATGGAACAGGATGAATGTCTGTTCCAGATAATATGGTGTAATTTGTTGCAGGGGTTTTGTATTGTTTTGGATTCTTTTAATATGTAAAAATAAATAGTAACTTACTTAAAAGAGTTTGCAATCATTTTTAGCTGTGAAAATGAAACTGTTTATATGAAGTGCATGTTTTCAAGGCATGTATACTCAAGGCAGAAGACTTGTGTATCATAATGTCCAATTCTGCATTCTTCTGTTCACAAGTATGTTGAGTTTCTCTGGTAGATCATGTTTTAAAGTAGCATTTATATACATAAATATACACTCACATATATGCGTATGTTAGGCATATAAAGCTATATATATATAAAGATTTTTTTTTAAATGTAAATATAATTTTGCTTATAAAGTTATCCCAGCTTACAATCAAGAAAAAGGTTGTCATTTAAATTTGTTCGGCCATTTTCAGATTCCTCATTTAATCTACTGTATATGCTCTTGGGATAAAGTGTTGTAATTTTCAAAAGACTGAGCAATTAGACAATATGTGGGTACTCTTCATGCTCCAAAAGCAGATCTTAAGGAGGACTCAAAGAACAGTGAGAACTTTTCATTCTGCGTCTGAAGTCTGAAAATAAGGGCTTCCATGACGCTTTTATTATGGAGGATGACAACACTTATGTACTTGTTTATCCAAGCCAGGCAAAGGAAAGGTTTCTGTTAGGGGAAAGTGGTTTCTCCTTTCATTATTTCCAGTGGGGAAAGTAATTTCTTTTCCTTTTATAGCCTTGCAGCTTGCCAAAAATCAATAGGACTGCTGAAGGGGTTTCCTCACCTCTGTATCCTGCATTGCATAACTGGGTGGTTGGCAACTGGAGGCAAAATGATATGTAGTAACATCCCTCTCCTAAACCCTCCCATTATTTAATAACCACTGCTTGGGCATTATTTTAGCAGGGCTTTTTAAAAGTATATTGTTCTATTATTTGACTTTCAGTTACTGGCTGAATTGTGAGCAAAACTTTGTTCATGATAACTAACTGAACACAGCACCCTGGCAAAGTTCTTAGGATGTTCTTAGAACAGTCCAACTGTTAGTATATAACACAGTGGTGTAACAGGTAGGGTTTGGGGTTTTTTGTTTGTTTGTTGCTTTTTTAAAAAACCAAACAACATCCTGGGGAGACATTTGTGCGGCAGAATGGTCAGTCTGGTGTGTGTAGTAGGAGCATATGTTGTTAGGAATTTTGTCAGTACATGGCAAAATAGTGGTTCTAACAGAACAGGCATACAGATCTACTACAGCACAGTATGTAGGGTAAGAGGACAAGTAAATGGAAAATGCTTCTGTACAATAATTAGAAAATTGAGTTATCCTTACACTGAGCTATTGTCAAATTCACTTGTTTTGTTCTCATAGTACAGAGGCAAGTCCCTGGAGGCAACCTGAAACTGTGAAATATGATAAAAAGATTATATTATTTTAGATATCACTCTATTTTGCCCTACAGGTTGCTATTAAGAACAGATGGCAAGTTTTTGAGTCTTGAGAACTGTAAATTCTAGCAGAGTAAGAGAGCAAGGCTGATGGTTATACTAATTATCTCCAAGATTTTAGTTCATCAGAACTCATACTTGCAAGCCTGAGGTCAAAATACAAGGAGGAAAAAATCTGCCCACACTGAAGTTGATGACCAAATTCTCATAGGTAAGAATTGATTTCTCCACCTAATCTTATTCAACATAACTTCTTATGGTTTTCATGTTTGGTTTTAATCTGCCAGAGAAAACATCCAAGCGCTTTCAGCAATAATGGTAATAGGAACGGTTCTGCACTGGTAGCTATGTAGATATTTCTATTTATTACTTTAGCTTTTGTGAAATTGTAGTTGCACTGATGCAAGTTCACAGAGAACAGTGAGTAAGTAAAAAAAAAAAAGATCACCAAACTGTATCCTCTAAAGGTGTGGTACTAAGAAATATCATGAGTTTTGTAATCTTTCAGTGAGAGCTTGCAATGGACCAAGATTCACACTGCACAGCAGAAAGGGAACTGTTGGAAGCTGTAAGCAGAATTACTACATTTTCTACCACAAGCCCGTCTGATAAAGAAGAAAATCATCCCAAAGCTGAAATTTCGTGTCAACTGAGAAAAGAAAACCCAGGAAAAGATGACTTGCAAGGTTGAGGCTTTTTTTTTTATTATTTTTTATTATTTTTCATCTAGCTATTTATGCCATTAATCTTTTATAAAAAAAATTTCTTATTAATTGCAGCAGTAGTTCAAAGTTATACGACTACACTGCACTGAAAATAAGCCTTGATTATACTTGTAATACATAAAATGTAGCAAGAGTGAAACAGATGCACATCCAGGTGTGTATACACACACACACACACACACACACACAGAGTTTTCCTTTTAAATTGTTTGTGCCTAAAATGTATTAGAGATTTAATTTACACACCAGGAATGAAAACAGTGATCATCAGATGGCCTGTCTCAGGAGTGCACTTTCTGTGCATTACAAAATCTGAACTTCTTGATGGTATCAGCAAAGACACAGAGATTGAAGCTTATCTCAAGCAGGCGGCTCTCACATGCCTTTAAAGAGGCAGCATTGAGCACTTATTATGCTCAAGATTGCTGTCATCTGTTATTAAATAAAATGTTATGTATAATCCAAAATATATATAATCTCATCAAGATTTTTCAGCCTTCAAGGATGTCATAAAAGCTACCTCTCTTGAGAAATATTTGCTTTGTAGAGATCGAGCCAAACCCCAAAGGCCTTGATAATTGAAACTGTATGGCCAATTGACTGAGACTATGTAAAAGTAGGAGTACTATGGTGACTTTACAAGTCTATTTCTGCATCAAGCTCGTCTCTTCATTTGTGCTCATTCACCTCCATTGTCAGAATGCTACATACACTGCAGACTGACTTTGGCTGACTGCCTTGACATTGTGCCCTGCCCACTGAAATACAAATATTCCACTTCTTTTACCCACTTTGCTAGCCTATATGCCACCTGATGAAAACTGTTGTCAGTAGATTTCAAAGACAGAGAAATCACCCTTTTGAAATGTTACATCGAATTCTTCTGTAGGCAAACTCTTCAACCAGCTGTCCTATATTTTTATACATACATATGTATACATATGTATGCGTGAGTCTGTATGTGAGTGTGGAAGGAGAGAGAAGGGAAAGGAGGTATGTAAAATACTTGCAGCTGAACTGTGTCGTCAGCTACAAAAGAAAATGAGGATGCAAAAATTTCTCCTTCAGTTGAGCTGGTTATCCAGCTTTGAGGTTAGGATATTCATGTTTTCTCAGCTTTTGCCTATTACTGCACAAACCCCATATTTGAATAGGGTCAGTATTTGAAAACATGTCTGAATTTGCAGCTGCATTGTGTTAACTCGTCCTTTGAGCAACAAAGAAGCCTGGAGAAACATCTGACTCAGAAGACTCAGTTGATGTTTCTTCAGGCTGCCTCTGGGATGGTGAAAAAAATCCCATGCTCAGACAGTGCCTGAGATTACTCCCTTGACAACCAATACTTCTTGGCACTACTTTTTCTACAACTTTTTATTCTGCAGATGACTTGGTGTCTTTCAAAATTTTAGACCCCCATAACTTTCCTCAAAGCATCTGGACCTGTCATTATTATCAGTGAAATCACTTATTTTATCAGTCTTTAGTTCTTGCTGTTACAGCAACAAAAAAATCTAGGCTGTCCTTTCACAATGAATGCATAAGAGCTTTATTCCAAATGCAAAGGATATAATCTGAAATACTAAATATATTATTTTTAGATTCCAATGCGACCCTAAGTCCCCACTCTTCGATGACCACTAAGGAGCTTCAGGAATATTGGAGGAACGAAAAAAGCCAGTGCAGACAAGTCAAACTCCTTTTTGAAATCCCATCAACCAGAATTGTAGAGCACCACTTATCTAAATATGTGGTAAGCTAAGAAATGAATATGTAAGAAGATCATTAATTTTTCTTCACTCTTCAGGGGTCTGCACAGCACACAGCATGTCTCACTACATGAAAGCCTTACCAAGGGCCAAGTTTTGCAAGCCATGATCATACAGTGTAGAAGCTCACTGATTGTATGGGCACAGCTGGTGGAATCTGCCTCTACAAAAACCCTCTGACAGTCAGTTCACAAAGTCTGCATCAGTGGACAAGTGATATCAAGTAAATTAGTAGCTTGAGTATCCCTAACACCCAGAGTTTTGTCAACATTAAGGAAATTCACACAAGTAAAAAAATATCAGTATAGTTACACGTCCACTGAGCTAGCCTGCTGTAGCAGCTGCAGTGCATTTGTATAACTTCCACATCAGAGGTTTCTGTTAGCACAAGTGAAAAATTCTTTGATGTTGAAAAAGCCCAAGACATCCTCCAGCTAGATCACTTGGGATCGTTCCCTTTTCCTACCTAGAGCTCCCTTAGGTGGCATATTTCTGTCATATTTTTAAAATGAAACATGAGTATGAGGGGTAGGAGCAACAGAGTAGGCTGGATTTTTGTATTTTTACTCATAGTACTGACACTGGGCTTTTATTTCTGATTCTACTCCTGGCCTTCAGAAGGACTGATCTAGAGTGAGTCTCTTTCACTACTCCTGTGAAATTCAGATAGGGACGATTTCCTTCTTTGCTACAACCTCTGAGATGAAAAATGCCAAGAATCATACAAGCATTGCTGATACTGGGTCATCCAGCTTGGTAGAATTTGGAGCAGGTAAATGTTTTCCAGGCTGGCCTAAGATCTTGCTGCATTCTACACACACTTACTTAGTTCATGCTATACAAATTTACTTATTGCTGCTGTTATTGCATACACTCAGTAGTATCCAGCTTGCTGAATAGTTCAAAATTATTTTATTATAACTGTATGAGAACAAGAGTATCACTCAGCTTATGTGCAATTAGTTGAACTTAGTTATAAGTTACATACCTAAGCAAAAAGATTTACATTAGAAAGAAATTGAGCCAATTTGAATGACAGTCAAATTAAATGGTATTTCTTGCCTTTTTCATGCACACTCCACAAATAAAAAAAACCCGGTACTTGTAAATTATTCACTTAGCTGCCCTTGATAAAATGACAACTTAAAAAAATTGCTCTTATGATTGTTTTAGAATGCATCAGGCATATATACACTTTTCAGCAGGGAGCAGGACAAAGTATAGGAAAATGTCACAGTGCTTACAAATGAAAAGAGATCAGAGAAGTCAGCTCAAATTTAGAAACCTTTCAAGAGGCGCCTATAAAGATCATTTATGAAGATTAAAGGAGAGAATTTCTTTTTAAGGAAAAACAAGGAGGAGAATCAGACAGACACTAGAACGGATACTGGTTTGCACCCTTCAATTGCAGCAAAGAAAACAACTGGCATGAGTAAAACCTGTCCAGCTCCTGTATAAATCAGTGGGAACAGGGTGAAGTTGAATATAAATATGGTCACCTAAAAGGCCCACAGTCTGTGTCCTTAGTTGGCGTATGGTGACAAAGTTAAGCTGGCCTCAGTGGAGCTTCAGTGGTTTATAGACAATAGGGATTTGGACCTTCCTCAACATCACTGTGTTTTGATCAGATACAAAAGAGAATCTACTTGTATAACACATAACACACAAATTTTTTTGCAGCTATTTTCCTAATATCACATTTATTGTAACATTTTGAGGCTAGTGAAGAGCTGAGAAAGACATACATTTGAGTTATTGTAGGGCAGCATTGCTGTTAGCTGTTAGTGAAGGAACTTAGACATGTCAAGTAAGTTTGAATAGAGGGCAATGATTTAGAGGGGGGGAAAGGCTTTGGAGTTGCTCCATTTCATTTTTGCACATACCAAATATATTGCCAAATACTCCCTCTTCTTTCACAGGAATAATAATACCCCCAGATCCCTAGTAATATCTCTTACAAACAACATTTCTGAATATTATGACCAATGTAAAATAGATTACATTCAATATTAAGTCTGGGAAATCCATTCAGTTTGCTGAAATGATTGATTGCAGCAGCCATGGCTGTTACAAAGAAAGTACAGCTACAGAACTGCTTTGTAAATGTTTTTGTGTGCCTCAGTCTGCTGCTAGTTTGCCTTCCCCAGCACCTTGCAGGGTGGAATCTATTAGTGCACTATCTACAACTTATTTGTTTAGGCTAGGTCTGGTGACAAAAGCACAGAACAGCAGGAGGTGGGAATTATTAATTTGATGGTTGCAGATTTTTCTGGCCTACGCTGAGCATGCACCATAATCCCAGACAGCAATGGCTTTCAGCAGCACTGCTATAAACCATAGGAGCATACAAGATTGCACACATAAAATTGGTGGGGGAATGTTTTAGCTGGAGGAATATAGAGGCACAAAGTCTTTTCAAAGCAGTAACAGAAAAAATCTGACTGCAATAGCGCTAGAATGGTCCTTCTCATGCTTATTTTTCTGTTTGCTTGTGTTTAGATGTATAAAATCCTCATTCTGCAAACAGGGAGTTTTGACAGCAACAAGTCTGTAATTGAACGGCGTTATTCGGATTTTGAGAAACTGCACCGAAATCTGCTGGAGGAATTCAGTGAAGAAATGGAAGATGTGACCTTTCCCAAAAAAACTCTAACAGGGAACTTCACAGAAGAAATAATCAATGAGAGAAAATTAGCCTTCAAGGACTACCTGAGACTCCTATATTCTATGAAATGTATCCGAAGATCAAAAAAATTTATTGACTTTTTAACAAGGCCGGAGCTTCATGAAGCATATGGTTGCTTGCGGGGTGGCCAGTACACCAAAGCTTTGGAAATCCTTCTGGAAGTCATTGGTCTGCAGGAAAGGCTGACAAGAGGCAACCCTGTCTCAATTGTCCCTACTCTCTGTGCTATCGTGGTGTGCCACAAGGACCTGGAAAACCCAGCAAGTGCCTTTGAATATGGAGAAAAAGCTCTATCACGCCTTCATGTGCACTCCAGCCACAGGTATTATATCCCATTGTTAGAAACAATGATCACTCTGGCCTATGAACTTGGCAAGGATTTTCTGTCTTTGCAAGAAAAACTGGAAGAATGGAAGACAAAGAAAGATCCTGTAAGGATATTTAGCCTCAAAGAACTTGCAGTTCGGGAATATGTACAATGAACACAAGAAACAATTTCATGAAAGAGCGAACTCCTGAAGGAGTAAGAACTGAAAATTACCAGTTTGGCAAACATAGCATTTTATTAAGTGAAAAAAAATTAAATTAAATATTTTCCATGTTCAAAAGGGACATTAGCATCTGTGTTGGAAAATATTACATTTTTTCTGCAGATATGAGGAGTACCTAAAGAGCATCTTAAGGTTTTTTGAAAGAAATTTGCAAGAAAATAATCATTTATGTTTTGCTTATTTTGAATGTAGCTTATTTTCAGTGAAAAGTCAGAATAAGAAATTACAATGAATAAAGCACTTAAGAACCTGCAGAATCAGAAGCATTTCTTGCTCATGTGGAAACTATTTCCTTTCAAGAACAAAAATACCTTCTCAGTCAATGCAATTTAAAGGATGCATCTTCAGACACGGAATGTAGTTTTTTGCTCCTCCAGCTCAGGCCTGGTCAAATAGCACTTTGCTGTGTTTGAGAATGATGGGATTGGTCCTGTTCCCACTGAATGCAGCTTTCCCCCCACAGGAGAATGTGGGGGGAAAGGTTTAAAATCAACTTTGGTAGGAGCAAAAAGTATAAGTGATGCTCATTCCTTCAGAGATGAGGGAATATACCTCACTTCCCTTTTGTAACTAGCAGAGCTTTATGACTTGCACTGAAGGCACATTCTTGTTTGGGGTGATCTTTAAGCACAGCTTTGTCCAGGTCAGAAAATTCAAACCACGCGCACTATATCTATAATGGAAAGGAACTACAGGAGGGTGCTGTTGGGGAGAACATCTAACTATTATAATACCAGCATTTAATTCTGATTATTGAGCTGTGAGATGTGGTTAACAGACAGTCTGTGCTTCCTTCTTTCCTTTCAGAGATTTATATGAATTGGGCTTTGCCTTAGCTTTACAGACTGGTGCCCCATGGAAACATCATCTTGGTGGCACTGCAATATTATTGCTATTTTTTTCAGGGATCCACCAGACCTATAAAATACTAAGCTTGTTTTGGCCCTAACACTCCTGTGAAAACTTCCTAAGAGCTGAAAAAGTCTCTATTGAACTGCTTTAGTAATTTCCCTCAACTCTATGATCCCTCTCATACACTTATTTTAACAATCTGATAAATTAATTCTCATAAATATTGTAATTAATTTCATTAACTAGCGTGGGTCATTATTCTCTGCTGAACACAGTCCACTAAGTACTTTAAGGCCTTGACTCCAGTTACAGATACTACATGCACCATAATGACACTGTCAATAAATTAGGAGCACCTGTATTAACTTACCTCCCAGAGACATGAAAGAATCAGCTAATTGGAAATGCACTGAGCCTGAAAAACTTTGCTGTGTATTGTTACAAGAAGGAAAAAAATACAGAATAATAGGAGTGTCTAGAGTAGAATGTTAATATTTTAAGTAGCTATTAACAGCTAGGCATTAAACTCAAAATACATGGATTATTTATTATTTGACAATTGTTTTTTTCTAGTTATACCAGAAATAATAGAATTAAGAGTAATTAATTAAGAGACTTAGGGACTAATCTTCCCACAACATATTGTATTGCAGGACAGTTAAAATGAACCAAGGGTAACATCTTCTAAGAGAATGTCTAAATCAGTATCAAAGCAATGAAGAAGAAACTATGTCTGGGGTCTGCATCACACTCAGGTAGTTTCAAGTTAAGGTAGAAAGGAGTCATGGCCTTCATGCTGCTCCAACTCCACAGCAGTTGGTGACCAAAGACCAAAAGAATAGTAAAGAATCATTTCCTCCCTTTTGCTCCCTCCCATCATTGTGTGCAGTGCCCTGGGCACAGCTCCCTTGGATTCTCCTCAGGTTCCCATGGGATGGTACATGAGTGTCTAACTGCATCCACAGGCCCTCACCTTACAACTTACCACAGAATTAGAGTGTCCATGAGGACATGTTGTCTGGCAAGGACCATTACCAGGAAAGGCAGCAAATCAGCAAGATCTTACTTTTAACCTTTACTTGTGGTAATATTTTAACTTTCCATCTCAGAAGGCCTAAGTGATCCAAAGCCGACTAATTTCTGCTGGCATGTTTTGAGGTGCAATTTGGCTAAGAGAAAAGTTTTTATAATTGAAAAGACACTAAAATAAACAGTGCAAAACCCCCACAATTGTTTTAATGGAGTAAGCCAAATCTCTTCTTTTCCGTACAATGTACTCATAGAATTTTGTCAGCAAAATGATCCTAGAATAGGTCTCATTGTCCCTATCCACCAGAAGGTGAAGGTCATTCTCCTTGTATTATGGGGGAAGATGAAGTAAATAAATACAGGAATAGTGAGAAGAAAGAGCATTGTTGGGTAATTCCTCCACACTGAACTTCCTTAATCAAGAGTGTTTTTAGCTGTGGCAATTAGCTGGCCACAATGTCTTCAGAGCTACCCAGTAAGAACATTTCATCTGCCTCACTCAAAGGGCTGATTTAAATCTCTGCTGCACTGACACTTCCAGTCAAGCCACTTCAAACGGTAATGTTCATAGAATTAGTTTGTGAATACAACAAAATCAAAATCTCCCCAACAATTCAAGCTCCCCCAGGCAAATCAGGTATGCACGTCCTTCCTACAAATGCAAAGCCTGTGACCTTTGGGTTTATCAATCTCTTCAGAGATTGCATTAAAAATCCTTGGAAAGAAAAAATATGGTGACAAATGGGGATCCAAAGAGCCTGCATTTCACCTGGAGCTCTGCCACAGACTTGGTCTGAACTTTGCACAAGGAACTTAACCTCTGTGCCTCTATTTCCTCACTCAGTACTTCCCCATACGGTTTCTTCATTCAGGTTTTCAGTACTCATAGATCAGGAAAGCTTTGAAACCTGACCAAATAAGTTAACTCCAGCATTTAACTTGGAAATGTGCATTGTGATAGAGGCAATTTGGAAACAAGCCTGTTTCATTTGTCAAGAATATCTTGAACTGAAAGAGAACTTAGAGTCACTAAGTTGCCAAACCTGTGTGCTTATTGTGGATTGCATAGTTTCTTACCAATGCAGTCTTATTTTAGAATCAGGTGGTACTTCCTTACGAACTACAGAAGTTACAAAATTATCTATCTATTACACTGTGCTGTAGTGAGACCATGCTGGCTGGTCTGCTCCTCAGGCAATCAGCCAATTCCAATTTCTTAGCTATATACTCTCAGAGACTGGTGACCTGCCAAAAGAATTCTGCTTCCTTTCACTCCCATTTCAAAAGTCAGCTTTTGCATATTCTTTTTTACTTGGTTTTTACAGCAAAGTGAGTATTCAGCAGTTACATGTTACTAAACTAAAGGATAATGGCATTCCTGCTCCCATAATGACCCAATTATCTTCCACTGGTAGGGACAGCCTGTGAGGACCAGGTTCCCTCTGCCTGTACACGCAACTTTATCTTCAACAGTTAAAAATGTGTAGCCTGGCAGAACAGATTTCCTGCAGACAGTCAGAGATTAGTATCTGTCACCATTACTTTTGCTCACTGTAGCAATACAGTAGCATCGCTGTATTGTCCTGGCTTTTTCATAAGATGTATAACAATGAAATGGGTGCTCCACACCTGACACCACACCTTAGTTTTCCTCTGAATAGTGTTTTAAGAAGGGTTCAAATAAAGGAATAGCTAACATTTCCATCCACATCTACCTGTCTTGCTTATCCATTGCCCTTCTTTAACTTTTGTTGAGAAGCCATTGGAGAAACAGTGGCTGACATTCTTGTGCACTCTCCATGGAGTTCACATGCTGTCCCCAGAGCACATATCCCAACCCTCCAGGTGCTGGGCCAGCAAAAGTGAATAGCACTGCATCAGTGAAGCTATTTTGGAAGAAAAAGCCTCTGGCACTACTACATATGCAAGAACATAACATAAATTAACAAGGCAGGTGGTTCCTGCTTCCAGACAACCATTTTACTTCCACACTTCACTGCTGTACAATATTTGAGTGATAAAAGCCTGTTTTATAAATAAATCCATTTCATCCATTTTCTATCTCCCAAAACAACGTGTCCTCTTTACAAAATGTTTCTTTAGTTTAATAAAATAAATGGAAATGAGCAGTTTCTGGCATTTGTCCTGTTTGCATTATGAACCTTCATCAGCCATTCTCTGTACCTAGAAAGCAGCTGGAGTCAACAGACAGAATGTCTGGAGACCCAACCTCTGCTCTTGGCAATGTCACAAGCTCAGTGAGTGACCTTGATCAAGTCTAATCAAATCTCAGGTTTCTTTTGAATACCAATATGGCTTTGTCCTCATCTATAAAACTGTGTTTTACTTATATTTTAGCCGTACATTCCAACGTATCATTTCCCCCATTTTACAGCTGGGGGAATTGTGGTACAAGTAAGAGAAGTGATTTTTCCCAAAGTCTATTACAGTGGTCTGGAGACCACACTGACTGCCTGGAGAAATACTGAAGCACAACTTGCATCATAGATTTACAAGACAGAGACATGTCACAGTTGCATGTTCTTAAGTACATTTTGCATGAGCAGCCACAATACAGCTTCATTTTTGACCTGAGAAAACTGTGTGAGATGTCTATGGAAGAGAAAAGAGTGGAGTAAGTCTGAATAATTAATGTATTTGAAGAACTAATAAGTGATTGAATAGCACAAATATTTTAACCACTACTTTAGGAAAATAGCAAAGAAAAAAGTCCTGCCTAAGAGATCTTAAGGATATATAAAAAAAAGTCTCCAGACTTCAGTATCATTTTCCACAAGAAGGAACAGAAAAATATTTTCAAATAAATCTTTCCAGTTTTAAGAATTTCTTAGAACTCCAGAATTTCTTTCCAGTGCTCTTATAGTCTAAACAAGAAGAATCACACAAGCACTAGCACATCCTATACGTTAGCAATCTCTTTTTATCCATTTTTCTCAACAACAGCACACAATACACCAGAGCTTTGTAGTATGATCTTACTTTTCCAATTGTCACTGACACCTCTGAAGTATACCTACAATAGATAACAATCCAAGTGTAAGTTCACATTTAACTTTTTTCAGGAAAAAAAGGTGAAAAAAAATACTGTCCAACCAACATCTGC
The DNA here is from genome assembly GCA_013397135.1 of Pachyramphus minor. NCBI lineage: Eukaryota > Metazoa > Chordata > Aves > Passeriformes > Tyrannidae > Pachyramphus > Pachyramphus minor. The sequence goes on from VYXB01005595.1 coordinate 987,807, forward strand.
CTAGAATGTCTAACAAACCACAGGCTGCACACAAGCTAGAAGAAAATTTAAATGAAATCTGGGCAGATCATCTCCAAGAGTCCATGGAGACTTGCATTACAATCTATTGAGCTTTGCCCCATTTCCATATCAATTATTATATCATTTGGGGCATTAAGTAGATAATACTGTTTACACAACTTTCTAAAATAACTGAAGAAACCCATGAGGATGCCTAGTTACTTATGAAACATATGCAGACAAGATGCTCTCTGTGCAATGCAGCATCTTGTTTACAGGGAATCCTGTGATCTTTATCACATACTTGTTATTAACTTCTGTTATCTGCTGCATCACTGGAGGATAATATTTGCTTTCCTGAATCTTAATAAGGCTAAATACATTTATTGAATTCAACAGATTTGTACAATCAGCATGGGAGTCCAGTTCAGGACACAAGATGAAATCTAGGTTTTGTGGCTCAGACAGCAGCTGAGCAAATCAAATCAAGAATGTATATTTATCTTAATTTTTTTTTTTTAGATCAAAGACAGGAGCAAGATGTGTTGAAAAACTAAACATGTTTGTAATGGTGTAAAATACTGAATGTCAGTTCCCATATGGATGAGGTGAGAACCCCAAAGAACCAACCTATTTACATTAGGATCACATTACAACATATGTTCATAACAATTTGTGAGTGTATATATGCTCTATGTACAGATACATAAGACACAAATTTTCATGTCAGACCAGTAAGAGCTGAGAGTAGCTACACTGAAATAAATTAAGTTATAATGTAACTGAGAGCAAAATCAGTTCTACTGTGTGTATAAACATGTGCAAAATTTCTATACACAGCAGATGTGGGGGTGGACAGATGGTTGATGAGTGGCTAGAACAAACAAATTTGAATGTTTTGATGCTTAATAAACATCTGCCAAGTATTTAAGAAATTCAGATCAAAGCTACTTTTACAAGTACCACATGGAGATATAGATACATATATATAGTCATAGCGCAATTTTCTTCTATTAGAAACAGTAATATATATATGTAAGTCAGTGATTATTCAGAAAAATGCTGAGGAGAAATAGACTGGATGAACTTTCATTTACTAATATCTTTAAGCGAGTAATTTAAATAGTGTGTCATTCCAGACAGCATGAGGCTCTAACTTGATAACCGATAGGAAATCTCAGAGAATTTTACTGAAAATGCAGAATTTAAATCACAATATTTTCCAGCGTTTCTAAAGGTTTTCCTCCCCCTGACAAGGGACTGCAGTGCCACTAGATGGAGCCGCAGCATTTTCAGGAGCTCAGGACCCCGCAAGCTTAAGGGAATGGAACAGAAAACTTTTTTAATGACTTGAATTTTATTTAAAAAAAATCTACTCTAAAGTCTAACACTTGAATTTTAATATGATTAAACTAAATATATATCTCTCAATTCCATTGTGAGTTCAGACTGTAGCGCCTAGCTCTCCAGCTGTCCTTCAGGACAATTTACCATACCCCTTTATCAGGCAGCTCTAGGAGCCTGCTGGAAAGCTAAAAGAGAAAATGTTCTTGCAGGCTTTTAGACCTGGTGAGTTCAAAGCCAGAGTCACTGCAGCGTCTCAGTTCCTACAGTACCTTTTCCTTCTGATCAAAAGGAACCAAGTAAAACTCACAAGTCTTGAAAGAACTATCAAATAATGGGGGGAGGAAAGTAAAAATAAATGGACCCATAATGCCCTCTGAATGGTGCTGGGGAAAGTTCACTGACTCCATTTTAGATAGCCACACTCCCAAGTAAGAAAATGAGACCTGATTCTGAGTCCAGCTGTTATAAAGTATATCTGTTAATTTCTTTATGTACAGGTATAAATATGTTGCAAACATACAGGGACACATCTTGATTTTGAGCTTTGTCTTCTTGTTGATAACATAGAAGGGGAACACCCTGTGCTGTAGCTGCCAGTCATCTCTACCTGTGCTTTAAGTAGCAAAACATAGAAATGTTTTTGGAAGCGGCTCCTGAGAAACCCAGCAAATCCAGTCAGCATAGGTCTGTGTTCCCTGAGTTGTGTGAGAGATTTTTATCAAATTGCTGGGATGGCCTGGATTTGGAGGCTGGCTTCTCCCCCCACTGAGTGCCAGCTGTAGACCAGAGTTTGAAAGCAGCCTCCCCCTGCATCAGGACTTTTTTTTTTCTAAAAGGTTTCTGCAGAATCTGGCAGCTTTTAGAAACAGCATGAGGGAACTGGGAAGTCCTGTGGCAGTAAAAAGCAGGAAGACTATGCCAAAGTCTTTGAAAGAACAGTCTCAGGAGGTGAAATCTTTGAAGGTGTGTCTCCATCCTTCCTATTCAGCTTCTTACAGAAACCATGGAAGGAAAATAAAGAAAGAAAAAGGAAAGAGACAGGAAGAAAGAAAAGAGAGAGAGGGACAATCTCAAAAGACAAGACATGGATTTGGTTGTTTCTGTCACCGCACCTCACCTCCAACAGCTTAAATGTGTGCTGAGTTAGCAGGGGAGACACTTCCATGGACTCAATAATAAAATACAGTGCTTTTATAGTGCTTCACATGTTCAGAACATTTTATAAATACTGGGTCGGACTAATCCAGGCTTTAAATCTGCATAAACCTTGGCAGAGGGCTCTGGTGCCCATGAGATTATGAAGTCTGCCATGAAACTAAATTGTGATGATCAAAAGAGGAGACTCAAAAAAGGCACAGTCAGGAAGAAAAGTTTGTTATTTGTGAAATGTGAAGACAGAAGAAAAAAAATAAAAATCTGTGAAGAGACAAACAAATGGTTGGTTAGATGCACAACCGACAGCTTCATTTTTAGGGCTGACTTTGGGAAATTTGGGAATTAAATTTGGGTATAAATTTTCATTCATTTCATCTCCTCTGGAGAACAAAGGGTCGTGCAGGTTTTTACAATAAAAACAGTACCTCAGAGGGACTGATGGGGAAAAACTAATTTTGGTTTATGCATTTATGTTTTTCTCCTCCTGAGGAAATAGCAGTGACGACACTTGGTTACAAGTAAACATAAACAATGGTATAAATTATATAGTCTTCACAAGCAGCAGTAAAACTCAACTAACTTATTCCTTGATTATTATGCTCCATGTTCCTCTGACTGGTCCACATAGCAACTGTAAGAGGCTTGATTTGTACTGCATCAGAATGTATTTTACATGTACTTAGATTTGAAATGTATTTAAAATTATGATTTGTCCTGCTGTGCAGTAGCTTAATGATAACTGACCTAATTTGCCATATAAATCTCTTGTGTAGGAAAGGAATACATTTTCCTTTGGGAAGGCAGAGCACTGTGAAACAGCCTTTGTTTGCTGTTGCCACACCAAAACCCTTCAATACCTAAGGTAAGAGGCAAACAGTGCAAGGGACACTCTTTATCTGATCTCAGCACATTTTTCCTATTTCAGCCACATTGTGCCATCCTACTGATGTTCCCAATGGAGAGAATAAGTGAGCAGGAAACACAATAAACAGCAACAAGTTAAAAGGTGAGACAAAGAACAGTTACCCAGCTGATCACAGTCAGATGAATCACCTGGTAGAGCTGGGTAGATTACCTGTGTGTCAGTCCAAAGGTTCAGTCATTCCACTGGATATATTTATAGCTACAATTTTATATCTATTTCACAACATCACTGTGTGCATCCAGAGACTCCCTACTCCTTCTTCCCCTCCCATCCCATTCTTTCTGTCTCAGACACTGTAATTATGTTTGGATCAAAATAGATAGATTTACAACCTATGGAAAGGTCTCCAAATTGAAAACAGTGTAGTTCCACTTAAGACTTTCCTGCCTGTTGCAGATGACCCTGAAGCATCACCTCAGATCCCGCAGTTACAGTGATGTGAGGTTGCCACTGACACCCTTTGTCTCACTGCTCTGAAAACAGCAGGGACAAGCTGTGGAGGTGGACTTGCACCAGTCTGACTTTCAGTACAGGCAGAGCTGTTAACAAACATGCAGGACCATTATTAGTAAGAGCACTGAACTAACCCCTTTCAGTTCCCTTCTTGTTCATCCGGACCGTCAGCATCTATTTCAGGCTCCATCTCTTTTCTAATTTGGTGTATCTTTATAACCTACAGTTCTCTTCCATGAAGCGGCAATGATGATGATCAAATTACTGTCTTAAAGAAATTTTCTACTTATTAAAAAAAAAAAAAGGATAAAAAGAAAATCTTGCAACAATGAAAGAAGTCCTATGCTAGTCTGATTTTCATGAAAATCTCTAGGTCTAGGAAAAAGCTCTTAGCCTCCTTCCTCAGCATGTCACCCTGTTCCTCCTGACAGCTTCTGGCAAAAATCTGCTTTTTTTAATCCTGAGAAACCAATTGAAGTTACTTTATCTCCAAGCCCCTTGCTCTGCAAAAATATTTGTATCATTTTGGATCCATGAGTCATGTCCCTCAAAGCTATTTGTTTCTTTCTCCCACTGTCTTTCTTGTGGATGATTGAGGCCATATATGAGAAAGAATTGTGTGGCTTTCCCATTTCTTATCAGAAGCAGCAAATGTTAGAACAATGTTCACATAAAGGGAGACCTGATAAACCCACCCATGTATTGCTTCACCTGCCACCTCCAGGTGATTCACAGCACTCATGCCACTCATTCTGGTCAGCAGTGTTAGCACAGTGTATTGTACTGCTTGGAAAATCACCCCCCAAGCCTGTTATAAAGCAATACACTGAATTAGTTGCTCCTCTCACTCTGGTGTAAGAGAGAACTTGCCCCTCTGCTTGTTTGAACTGAGTGCATAAATTTCTACCTTCTCTTTACCAGTTGTTCTTTTTGGTTTTTTTATTGTGTTTTTTTTTTTCTTTCTAAATGAATCTTTTTGGAATTTGTATGTAGTTCAGAGCTAATTTTAGCTTAATCAGAAAGTGCTCTGGGGATGCTCACATAAAAGGTGCTATAGAAATGTACTACATTGCATCGTATCCAAATCAAATTCAACATAGTTAAAAATTAGCTATGGTAGTACAAACCGCTGCAGGGATGAAGCTGGCACAGAGTCCATACTGGAAAAAAATGTCTAAATAGTTGTGATCTCTGTATTTTCAAAGGTTAAGACATGGACCTTCAAAGGCAATTCGAATCTGAATCTTTCAGATATGAGCCGTTCACCATACAGGAATTGAGCAGGGATTTATAACAGTGGAACACTGAGCTGCAGCCATGCAGAAAACCACCAGTGGATCTAGACTACATAATGCTCAATAGCTGTGGGTAGCAGGGTATGTTCACTTGCCTTTGTCCCTGCACTGTTGGTAATGATGCAAGGCATATGACAAGGACATCGTGGTAGGAGAATCAATACTCAGAATGGCTGAGAAAAATCTTATTTCTTCCATAGAATGGAGAAGCAGTGGCACTCTGAGGTCAGAGTTAGGCAGTCAGGTATACATGGATAATTGCAAGCATTGCAGTCTTCACAAACATGTATTGATTCACCACAGAATGCCTCCCAAAGAAAAGGAATTCTTAAGATTTCTTAACATTCTCCCATGAGAGCAAGTTTCTTTTTCAATCTATTGTGCTGCTGTTACAACCTTATTTTTATTTTCAAGAATTTTTATTGAATCCCAGAATTCCTCTCTGACACAGCTCACCTTTTAGAGATATTTTTCAATTGATCTAATCCATCCATTCTACCTAAGAACTCCTTTGCCTGTTTAAAAAAAAAAAAACAAAAAAACAAAACCAAAACAAAAGAACAAAGACCTAAGGATGCATGATACACGTAGCATCATTAACAATTCTTTAATATATACAAGCAAATCTGGCAACTTTAAATCATGTTACTACTTTGAAACATGCCACAGACTGTCTTTTCCACTTTCTACTTAGTGAATCTTCATAGGGTTTTTAATACTCTTTCTACTTTTGCCATGATCAAAGGAATTGCTCTCCGTTTGCTTGTTCCTCTGATAAGTGATAAAAGATGTCAGTGAGACTAATGAGAACTGCCTCCAGCTTCCTTCATAAAGCCCTGTAGAAAAGAAATCACAATGCATCGTCAAACCTGCTAGTCTTTTAGGAAATAAAGTGTGGAAAAATACTAGGCACAAAGACAACAGGGGGATGGGAGCGGGGGAGGAGGTGTGGGGAAAAAAGCTTTTACAAAAGAAACAAGGATATTGATGTGTAAGCAGAAATATTACTCCCATCAATAGTCTGTATTGGGGTAAAAACAAATCCTGAAACAACTGCATATGCAAATGTGGAACTTCATTTCTTTGTGCAACAGTATTTGCTCTTTCACACACACACATTGCACATATTGGAAAGGTCACATACAGCTTCCCCCCACCCCATGATACAGCAGTGTTAAAAATCAGAATCCAAATCCAGATTAGGTCTTTACCCTTCGGTGCTGAATGACAGTTCACTTTACTTTTTTCAGAATCTGCCAGAATGAAACTCTTTTCACTTTCAAAGTGAATTTTGCTCACTAGTGCAAAGGCCCTCATTCCAGTGAGGGTTGAAGGCAGTCAGCACATCTTTTAGGCCCTAAAAAACATGGACATGTTTCCATTTATTGACACTGAACACAATTTGAATAAACTCCGTGGATCAGATGAAGAGCGTGTGCATTGACAGCAGTCCCAAAGAAGTGACAAGATTTTAATTTATGCTGTGAAGAGATGCTCAACTTTCTGAACAAATTCTTCCTCCCATTCCTGTTTCCTGTAGATTTGCTGACCAATATCTTATCTTCAGGGGCTGCTGCAGTGTTTTCACTAGCCCAGAAAATAGTCAAATGCAAATAGATAAGTACCTTGCTAAGGTAGGACAGGTAGGCTCATTTTTTTGAATTAAAAAGAAATCGAAGACACATACAAAACAAACAGCAGGCTCATTGCCCACATACCATCCTCCTCCATCAGAGATGTCTAGAAAATGTGTTCTTGCTTTTCTAAGCTAACATAGACATGCCAAAAGGTGGTGGCATTGTAATTTTTCCTGTGAATAACCCATGCTTGATTGATTGCACATCAAACCCTAATGAGTCAAACCTATGGGCTTCTTAGCAAATTCTGTGAAGGCTGAGAACAGAACAGCCCAATAGAGAATCACAACCTTAAAGTCAGCAACCAGAAAACTGGTTTTTTTCTTGTTTTACATCAATACTTCTGTTATTTTCCCAAAGTAAGACTGATTATCTCAGGCTGGTAACTTTTAAAACATGTTGATTTATGACTAAGTAGAGCCGTTTCATTGCTTCTGCATACGTAACTTCCTCACTATACACATTTATTAGAACAACTATAGAAGGCAATAATCTACAAAAACTTGGATTCTAAATCAATACTTATAGATAAAATTAATGAAAGCAGAAAATGTAAAGTTATCAAAATAGATTTTCCTTTTCAAATTAATTATTTTGATCAACAAAGGAAGGCTCATAAAGTCACTTGCAATGGTTGTTTCCAACTATCACATAATTCAAGATTCTAAAACTAGTAGATCTCATCTTATCCTACTTTTTTAGAAACTTGGTGGCAGACAAGGCAAGTAGGATATATTTAATTCCAAGACAAAATTTTAATACTGTTATCTTTTTTTTTAGACTGATAACTGAAGAGTACAGAGTGAAAACAAATATCTCAATTTTCTACGTGTTGACTTTAATCAGTGAATGAAATTGAGTAAGTGGAACGTAGCAGAACTATGTTCTCTTCACTGTTAATGAGTAGTGACTCATTGACCTGATGAGAACACCTTGCCAGCAACACATTTTGGTGGCTTTTTCTTTAAACTTTGAATGATTTAACACATCAGAATAAATTGGACTCAATGTGGGTTTAAAACTTAATTTTAAAGTTTTACTCAAGAAAGACTTTTTTAAACTTAAAAGTCCAATTTATTTTTAAGTCATTGATTTTTATCCATCCTGCTGTTTCTCTTCATTAAGGGAAGAATGACTCTGATGCCTCAACAGAACAGAAAATCTGATCTTTCTCCTGGGGCTCTGTTTCCCCTTTATACTAATACTAAATATGAAGGGTCTATGGAATCTTAAATAAGGAAAAGAAATGCATTTTCTAAGCTGGATAGGGGAGGGATTAAGCCAGGGAAGTAGCCTAGGGGAGAGTGGAGATACATAAACAGATAGACACCCTGAGGCACCTTCTATCACCATTAACTTCACTGGATTGAATCACCAATTAACACCAACCCTGATTCTTGCCCATACCTCTGAAGCCATAACCACACATACTCTTAGGACTGCATTCTTCTCAGATAGTACAATTACAATCTTAACCACCAAAAAACAGAGGAAGTTACTTTTGATTCTGTTTGGATTACTGTTACCTTCTGAGAGAGTCAGTGAGTACACTAATTAGCACAAGAATAAGCTAATGTCTGAATTCAATTTCCTGCATGATTATATTCACCAGAAGAATCATCGGTTGGGGAAGATACAGAGTTTTGTGCCTATTATTTAAACTCACAAATACTACCCTTATAACTTTCCCCACATGGAAACACCTGCAAAGAAACAGTGCCTCTTGTATTCAAAACAAGAGCTCCTTTATGGCTTTTGTCTCATGAACTGTCCATTTCATGCATTTTACTAAAAAAATACAGGACACATTTTTGGCTTGTTTTTACAAATCTCAAAGTTAAGTATTGAAAAGGGCATTTAGCAGCAACTTGATGGTAGAGCTTGAAACACAAAAGAATTTCAGCAACACAAGGTGATTATAAATATCCAGTCCTGCTCCGAAACAGAGTAATTTCTCAGAGATTCCACAGGTGGCTGCCTGTGCAGGAGTTAGTGATGACTAAGGTTTGTAGCCTCAAAAGACCGAAACTGGAAGCTCTAGACTATTAAAAAAAAGGCCTGCTCTTCAATCTTTATGACTGTGGGAATAATAATGAATCTGTTTTAGGGCCACCTCAAAAACATGCAGGTTTTTCACTTGGTATTTAGCTCTATTTGTCAAAACTTTCCAGGGTGTTTCAAGAGAGCCCTGATACTGTTTGATGAAAATGTACTGGTAATTTCCACACCTACACAGCAAAACTGACTGTCAGAGCTGCATCAGGGAGGGAAGAGAATCTGCAAATTAGAAAAGAAAATAGCAATATGAATACTCTTCTTCAGAGAATGAAGAGAAGATGTTATTGAGACATCCAGCTATGAATGTTAACCCTGTCCAGCACTCAGACAGATACTGGACACACATTGGTTCATTCCCTGAATTCCAGTCTCTCCAGTCTTTCCAGTTCTCCTAACTACAGGCTGCAGGACTCAGAAATACACATTTCAATTAAATAATTTCTATGTGAAGCCAGAACCAAACCTGCAAGATCTGTCAGCTAAGAGAGCTGTTTAGCTTTGCATAGGCTAAACTGCATCCTGCATTTTGATACTGCAGCTCCTGTCTACCACCACCCTCTTCCCCAGGTGAGCAAGTGCTCACCCAAACTGCTTTATCCTTCCCCATCCTCAGCTGAACAGGGGAGAAGAAATATAATGAAAGGCTCACGAGTCAATAATGAGAAACAAAAACTAAATCTGAAAACACCTTTCTCCTGCCTCTCCCTTCTTCCCAGGCTTAACTTTACTTCTGAATTCTCTACCTCGTCCTCCACAGCACCACAGCGGAATGGGCAATAGTGGCTTGCAAAAAAAGGTGGGGGGAAAAAAAAAAAACACAAAAAAGAAAGAGGATAAACATAATTTAAAAAAAAAGGACACCAGTCCTTTTTTTCATCTAGTAATGTTTAAATTTACGAGGGAAGAAGGGAGGGATTTAAAAGAATAATGAAATACTGACATAGAATTAAAATTTAGCAAATAAGGTGCACAGGGAAAAAAAAAAAAAAAAAAAGAAGAGGCTATTTAAAGAAATAAAAAAAACCCGAAGTGAAAAAATTAAGAAAATAAGAAGACTAACATAAGATGCACATCTCAGTTATTGTAGTATGATAGTCATTCTGGGTTTCTGTCCCTCTCAAAACTGCACTGTGAACCAAAAACTAGATGTCAATCTAGCAAGTAAATCATTATTCTTTTCATGTTACTTTTCTTTTTTAAAAAAAGAAAATCTGACTGGAAACTTCCCAGTCCCCCACAAGTTGTAAGAATTTTCTACTTGAAAATGAAATTTTGAAAGTGAAAATTGTACTGCTGCTCTACATCAAAATATTTTAGACAGCTTTAAGAACACCACCAACTTCCCTTTGGCCAAAAAAAACCCCAAAATCTCAAAAGTTTGCTTAGAAATTGCTTAAAGCTTTTAGGGAAAGGTGGGAGTTTTCCAAAGCTGTTTTTATTATCCTCACACAGAAAACATAAAGGCAGCTGAATGACCACAGTTGAAGTCTGATAAAAATTAGATTCTAGAACTATCTACCATCTGCCCAACATATTTTGCTTATTATTCATTCAGGCAACATCTTCTTCCTTCAGTAATTTCAGTGAAAACCATTCTAAAAAGCTATTCCTGAAATTATATAAAACTTGGAAAAACATGTCGAGAAATTGCTGCAATGACATGTATCAGAGTTTTTCCAGGGGAATCAGCTTATTTTAATTTTGTTGTATCACTTCTAGGAAGCATCTTAGCCAAAGCAACTTTTTACACTTGATCATTTATAAGGTATTTCTTTCATTTAATAGGCTTTTTAATATGTGTAAAAGACTGGGGATTTACCCATGTTATTTTCAGGATACAGAGGCAGGGAGTTCACGGAAAATATTAGTGGTGAGGGCTTGTAACAGGAATGTCATAGAAATGCTTATTCTTGTGATCAGTTCCATTTCAGGGCTGTTAGCCAGACCTCTTGTAATAAATTTAGGCTTTCCTAAACAGGAAACCTCAGAAAAATTCATTTGAATGAACTGTAGCTGTGAATTAACGTTCCCAAGTGCTTTTACAAAGACATGCACTTAAGGGTTTAACAGACCACAGTGCAGTAGAGTTTGGAAATGTCTAGGATATAGCTGTATTACTGATTACCTCAGCAGTAATTATTTTTTAACAGCATAATTCAAATTGGAAGACTCATACTCCTTTTAGTATCTTCAACACTTCAGTTTCACTGAAGTCATGCTTGGTTTTGTCCTTGAGAGACCCAAGGTAATGAAGTGGAGAAATAGCTTTGCCTAGTACTGCATGGAAATGAGAAACAAGACTCAATTGCCATAAAAGCCAACATCACAAAACCTGGAAGATGGAATCCTTGTCCAAATCCTCTCCAAAATGAAAACCAGTGAATATTTCTTCCGCTTTTCAGCTGCATGGACATACACATATACCCTCATGGACAAAAGCTCCATAAGGACTCAGGATCCGTGACAGATCCTGTGGAGAGAATTCCACTGAACCTATATACAGTCTTCCTTGCTATTCAGTTCCTACATCTTACCGATTTTTGGTATAATTTTAGAAATCTAATGATAGGACTGCATGCTGCAGTGCTGTGCCACCTCAGAGGTGCTGTGCACAGAGGTCAATGCCCTCTCTAATGGCATTTCCCACTGCACTGTGTGTGTTCAGGTGCTTCTCCACTGTGGTACTCAAATATGTTTCTCAGTATCTGGCTACTCCTGGAAACACTTAATCACCAGGCCCAGTTCATAATCCCTGTTACTTGATTTATTACTTTTCTTCTGGCAAAAGAAGAACAGAACAAAAGATCGATATAGGACAAAAGACCTTATTTTTCTGGTTCCTATTCTACTTTGTGGTCCAAGTCACCTGAAAGCACAGATGCCCTTGCTTGGCATTCTGCCATCAACAGCATCACAGCAGTGATGTTACAGTGAGAAATACTGCCTAATGCCAGGCTCCACACTGGATGTATGCTACTCCTGGAAACACTGTTATTTAATGAAAATTTGTTCTAACAGCTATTGCAAGATAAGTTCATCACCCTGTTCTTAATTACTTCATGTTTTCCATATAGATTAACTATAATATTCTTTATGTAATAGTCACAAAATTTAAAGAAGCCTAAACAGATTGAATCTTTATGTAAGCAGACATTTTCATTCACTTCACTGGACTGATACATAAATATAAGCAGGTGCAGGAGGCATCTTGTGGTATATTGTGGTTTCAGATATTTAAATTTTCAGTTTGAGACACCCTTAAAATGCTAATCACTACAGGAAAAAAATATTTGAGACTGTGCTGTAGAAGTCAGCATTATGGAGCACAGAGGCCAGAAAGGTATTTAGGTCAGCATTTCTTGTCAGTGTAGCATTCTGGGGCATGCAGTCTGAAGCTACAGTCTGAGGTATGCCCACTCATTGAATGGGCATTTGCTAAAATGGGGGACTAACAGCATAAATCTGGGAGATTGTGCTCTGCCATTTTTTGTATGCATGGACATTTACATCCAGTATGTTTTTCCTATCCATACCATTTATAATCTCGTGTGAAAACAAGACTTCCTTAAAAACGTTTCAAAAGCAGTTCTTAACCGAAGCCTGGTTTAGCTGTGTTTGGTGTGGTTCAGCTCAACAGCAAAATTCATACTGATCCTGAGGATGATTCTTAGCAAGCTTTCCAAATGGAAGGGTTTTCTTTCCAGTTGATAAAGCACTGGTCTCAGCTGGGAGAACTAGGGTTTACTTCTCACTTTTCATCATCCTCAGAGCAAAGAAAAAAAGAATTTAGGCCTTTCAAAACACTTACTGCACAGAAGCTCTAGAGAATAGAAACACACACAGAACAGCAATGCAAAAGCCTGGTGTGCTAAACCTCTCTCTTGTCCATCTGTACCTTATGCACAAATTCCTCCAGAAAAACTAATACTCTCCATCTGGCAAAGAAGGGTGCTTTGAGCACTTTGGAGCAAAAAGGCCATTATAGCTTAAAGCTCATTATATAAAAAAACCCCATATTTTTTAAATTTATAAATAAACTTAATATGCTCAGAGAAGAGAGCAAATTATTAAACATTAGGAACAGATGGGAAAATGTCAGACCACGGCTACTTGTATTTCCTGCATTTCACAGCTGGTTTGCAAGTATGAAGCATGCAAAGCCTTAAGCCACTCAGATCAAATGATCACAGTGGACCAAATTCTGTGTCCTTTATTCAGGCTATTTATTCTGCATTTGATTCAAGTGCCGTTTTGCCTGAAAGCTACACCTTCTTGTGAAAAGTGCTTTCACTTAGGACTGATTGTAAAACCTCTTTAAGATGGTTCAGTAACTAAACCAAGTTTCCAAACCCCTCCAGACCCTTTGCCTTCAACTGTACATCAAGGAAAGAGAACTGTCCAGGGCTTTCCAAGTCCCACCTAGAAATCCTGTATCTTTCCCTACAGAAAATGCTAGTCACAGCAGGTCTCTTCTTCTTTCTCTTCAGTTTTTCATCTATTTTAGCCTCTTCAGCATTGTCAGTCTCAGGAAATATGAAAAGTATCTTTATTTCTTCGGAGAAGAAAAACAGGAGCAGTTTAGTGCTAAGAACGTTTTCTCCTAGTTTAGTCTGTTGTAAATGTAGTTACTATAAAATAAAAATAAAAAACCCACCACAAACAGTAAAACCAACAACAGAACACGAATCAAAAACCTCCCTGAGAACAAACCACTGGTGTCATTATATTTAAAACAAAAAATTCTCGATAATAGATGCAGCCAGACACTATGTTCCTTTTAACCTGAAACTCTGCCTGTGGGCCATATCATCCTAAAAAGTCTTTGATACAAGTTAAGAACTAATGCTGGGGGCGTATCCAGAACTGCACACAGGTACCTGCTGATTTGCCAACTCACAGGTTTCAAAAGTCTTGTAGCCTGCTCCTGGCACCTCTTGTCAGTCACTGACAGGAAGATCTTCCTCTGTGAAGGGCGATTTGCACAGCAGGGGACCTGCAAAGCAGCTGCCGCAGGTACCGCAAAGAAAATATAAGAAGCAAATTATATAAAAATGGATGTTTTTTAAAAAAAGGATCAAGAGAGGGAGGGGAGGGATTTGCTTTCATGAAAAATGGGGCACAGAGCAAAGAGGGCGGTAGACATGAAAATGTCATAAAAACCTCTGGGTGCAGGGGATGTAGCTGATCAAAGACTTTAAACGCCACACGGTGAACGATTCAATGGCAAACAGAGAGGACAGGACATGTCTCTGAGCATCACAGCTGCACCTGAGCCAGCTGCCTGGGTGTCCTGCTCTGTGGCCATTCCAGGGAGGGCAGGGCCTCCCATTCTCTCAGTACAGAAGCAGAGCCTGAGCCACAGCAGCCCCTGCTTTAAATTCTCATGAGCTACACATAACAGCTCGTGCTTTTGGCAGGGTGGCAGAGTCCTGTGCACTGCAGTCATGTCATCTCACAGTGCTCTGGAGAACATGGCAAGCAGAGGGACCATTTGCACATCTACTATTTTCCCCTCAGAGAAAAGCTTGAATTATTTAAAGGCATAAGAGGGAATATTTTAGCTTCAGCTTGTCATATATGGAAAGGAGAAAACATAAAATAGTACATTTAGTTTTTATAAGTCAAAAATCTAAACCCAAACACAGGATTAATTTAGGCTTTCTGCTTTACAGATCAACAGAGGTTTGTCCAGAACATGGCTTCTCTCTCCTCTCCCCAAGTTCAGTTATTTTATTTTCAGTAACTAGGTATCAATCTCATCAGCATTTATCCTTTTTCCTGCCTCTTTCCATTTCCCCAAATCTGCTGTCACAAAGAATTCTTCTCACACTCATATAGAAAATATAGAAATAGAAATAAAAAATAGAAAAATCTATTGTAACAATCATATCTTCATACTTTCTTCCTAAAGGGTTTAAAGATAAAAAAAACTGGCTTTGTTATGCCACTACACATTATAAGCAAAAGATGAACAGAGTAAATCAAATAATAAAAAATACACGCAGAGATAAAAAGCTGAGTGACAACTTCCCCCCTCCCCCCCCAAGTTAATTCAGTCTGCAGGATTGTAAAATGTTTGCCAGCTCCTGCTAGCTGGGTTGCTCACAGCTGTAACTTGTAAGGTACCCAGAAATTCAGTCAAAGCCTATTTTCAGGAGATGAACTCTCTCACCAGCTTTTGGGAAAGCAAGTGCTGGTGTGGGATGTGTGACTGCAGTACCCTTAGGTGGACTGTTAGACAGCCCAGACTAAGTGTATGGTTGAGATAATTCTGTTTCACAGTGCTGGAAAAGATGAGTGAGATGACACCCCGTGACCTATGCCTATGGAGTGAAGGGGGTTCTTGCAAAAGACAACCAAAAGACCTTCCACTCTGTTACAAGGAAGAGCTTATCAAGAAGGACAATGAAACGGCAGTTACATGTATATCAGTCACAGCTACCTCTTCATAACCAAAAAAGCACTAAGGATTGCTTTACTTCAAGCTGCTGAATAGGAAAAGGTATTGCTTGCCTCTCCCCTGAAAAGCACCAAAAGTATGATTATATATAAGACAATTTATATCTAAAAGCATGACTCTGAGGAGTAACCAAAGGTAAACCAGGCTTTCAAATCTAACAGTGCATAGATTTTGATATATTTAAGACCTGGATCCAGCCTCGGCATTTGCAGCTTTAAAATCCAAATTTTTGGCCCAGTCCAGAGCTACAGATTCAGGTATGCCAAACAGCAGGCAGATTCAAAAATTCTTCAGCTTTTGCTAGAAATTCAAGTAAAGAACAAATTGCCAAGAACTAGAGAAGGTATCACTTCATATAAACTCGATAATTTAAAGGTAAATTAGGGTGCCTGCACATTTTTTACATGGCTATTCCATCCAAGCTGTCTCCAGCAAAGTGTACTAACAGCTTAAGCCTGAGATTGTGTAATTTTGTACAACTGCAGCTGTGTGCCAGCTCTTTAAACGATTCATCTAAACAGCTATAGTTAAAATGCCCTAATTTTCTAAATCAGTTGGGAAAGATATTTCATAGCAATACGGAATTAATATTGTCCAACTTGTTAGAATTAGTCATGACTATAATTAAGAGCATACACAGGAGTAGCCATGGGAAAAACAGACCTCTGAAAAGTACTTTTGGAGGTAAAATTACATATTGATCCCTAGTGATAATGGGATAATGCTTCAAGCTTGCAGGCAGAACGGCAGGTTTTTTTGAACCATGAAAAATGAACACACCAGAAGCTAAGTGAGAAACTTAATAAGTTACAGGTGAAGCAGAATATTCTTCTAGGTGGTAGAAGGACATCTTCAATGATATAAAATTTTTAAAAATAATTTACACTTACTTTGCACTAAATAAGTGGCTGTAGAAGACAAAGATGATGTTATAGACAATTCTTAGTGATTGGATGCTCTGTTAGTAAGGAGGAGGGTGCTAAAAATGACTCATTAAAAATAGGTTGGTGGCTGAACTGTATAAGATACCTTAAACTTAAGCATTCAAAATTATCTGAAAAGGAAACAAGAAGCAAAACAAAGGTGGAGTACTACATCTGTCACTGGCTGTCATGGTGGGAAAAAAAAGGAACAAAAAAAAAAATCAGGCACAGTAGGAGAAAAAAAAAGGGTCCATAGTATCATTAAGTCAACAACCCCCAAAGAGAAGGATTATTTTAAAGCAGGAATTCCAGTGCTGCCAGATGCATGTTTTCATAAGGACCAACAGCGGTCGGCTGCACACATTTCAAACCCACTCAGACTTGTGGGCTTAAAAATGTGCTCTTGTAAGCAAGCCTTCTGCATTCCACAAAGAAGCAGAACACTCACATTTCCAGAAGCATTAAAGGTTGGAGCTGACCTGGTAAACCTATTTATTGTTATAGATGAGGACTAGAAGGTATGCATGGCAATCCCCAAACCTGGTATCACTTGGCACCTCATGGCAGTGTAGAAAAGCAGTTCAGGAACAAAATATGCTAGTGGAAGATTAAAAAGAGAAGGAAGAAGGGTAAGGTTGATACTGAAAACTTGTACAATAGCCTTATATTTGAAAAGCAGAAAGAGAGAAGATTTGAAATAAACTTGCATTATTTTTTCATTGACCCATCCTTTTCCCGGATTCTAAGTGAATAGACTTGTAGGTGATGCAACAAAGCACACTGCTTTGTGCCATAAAACCAAAATAATCTTGCCATTAGAGAGACCACTTACCATTTTCCTTTGCTGACAAAGACTCACACAGAGAATTCCCAAAAAGCAGTCCTTTCTAGGGATAAATACAGCAAATGGGAAAATAGGGAGGTTGACCTGTTTTCAGGTCAAATCCTCAGCTGCTGCACATTGACAGAGACACTGATTAAATTGTTTGCAGCTCTTCTCTCATTGAATGGAGGAAATATTTGATCAGATTCAGGTGAGCCACTGGAACAACAGCTGCTAGCCCAAAACATCAATTAATAGTGTAACTTAAAAAGCAGGGTATTCTATTATTGAGAGAAGGATAGATCAATACAAGCCTATAAAACCTAAAACCTGCAAGAATAAATTTTTTTGTTAATCCTTCAGAATCAGACATCTACTTTCACCATTATTATTATTTCTTATGAGATATTAGAAGATATTTGTGCCTATCAAAACCATAGAAAAGACATTTCTGATCTTTCTGTTTCACACAGTTTAACTATAAACAGAAATACGATGTCAACTTTTGAGCTCTGAAAAATCTGCCTTGGGAGATAACAATTTTCACCCAAATATCTATGGGACTTGGAGAAGATTTCCAAGACAATGTGAAGCCAGTATTTCTTCCCTTTGGTAATTACATTAGTCCCCTGTCCTTACTTCATTTAATTTAGCAAGGTAGAAGTAACTAATCCTGGTGTACAGTTTTAATACAGACAGTGATTTAGCCAAAATGTCTTTTTCCATATGAAAAAGATGATTATGAAATGCAAAAAAGCCTCCATAGAGCTCATTATCCTCCAGCTAAGCTCAAGTATTTCAGTTTTAAATTCTACTACATTGTCGTGAATCACTATTACTGCAATAGCAGGACCAGAGCACTTTTCTTCAACCTTCCTTTCTTACCAGTCTATTGACTTCTACACAAGTACAGGGAAAAAATGTTGCAGAAAGCATTTTCTGAAAGATGTTTTTCATCAGGTTTTCAATACTGACAGGCAGCTCACTGGAAGACAACATCACAGAGATCATTGTGTCTGCCCTCAGTGTCATTGCTGACTTTATGTCTGCTTCCCGTGTTCTTCCAGGCATCTGTATTCAGATGATGTGTGAAATCCCAGCACTCTTAATCAATGGCAAAATTCCCATTGACTTCAGTGGGGTCTGGATTTCTCCCTATTAATGTGTAAATCATAGAATGGTTTGGGCTGGAAGGGACATTAAAGATCATCTAATTCCAATCCACCCTGCAGTCCCTTAATTTCATTCCAGGAACACAATTGTTCTCTGCTAATTAACAACTACATTTGTGAGCATCTCTAGAATAGGGTTCCCATAGCCTTCTGTCCCTGTTTCTTAATATATTGCTTAAATTGAACAGTGTTTTAACCTCCAGTGCTTTCAGCTCAGGTAACACAAGGCATTTCTAGTGGGCAGCCTATGGGACTACTCATGGTTAGAAGCTAAATGCAAGGTTAAGCGATGAAATGTCAGGTTCATGCTTTCTATATAGCTTTTTCATTAGAGTGTATTTGATAGCTTTCTGCTGAATCAATCGAGAATACCATTGCCATGAATAACTTCTGCTATAAAATTGACAGAAATCAATAAAAATAATGAGAGAAGCAATCTTTGTGTGATGATTTATCATTCAATTGCTACAAGAAGTCAAAAAAAAAGAAAAAAAAAAGCGAATAGGCCTGAAGAGGCACTTGAAGAATAAACCAGCATGAAGGCAGATACAAGGGACAGGGAGAGAGCATAAACACAGGAAACCACCTGGAGAGGGACCATATCAGAAGACTCCCTACTAGGTTTCAATGATCACGTGTCCGAGTCAAGATTATAGATGGTGTCACAGGCTGGGAAGGGCCCAGTTCCTTTGTGTACAAAAATCCATGGCCAGGGAGATCCACATTTTTTTCACAGGACTTTTGAGATGTGTCTCTGAGGAGGCATCTTATGTGAACCACCTAGCCAAGAAGCATTAGTTCTCTCCACTGCTACACTATTTGGAAGAGTGAGATGTCATCATTTGTGACTTCTGCTCGTGTCTCTCTGTAGCTATGATAAAGCTCATGTTTAAAATCACAAAGTAAAGGGTAAAGCAGTTAGGTGTGTGACATTCTTTCTCTACTCCGTATTAGTCTATACAGATTATAAGTTCTAAACAGGAGACACTGTTTATTTTTAACAGTCTGTCCAGAACTTATAAAACCATAACTCTAAGAACTTTGATGCTTCAGCTCCTACGAACTAGATGAATATACTGCAGCTGAACGTTGCAAGTATGATTTAAGCCACAAATCTGACTATATGTGCTAAGAAAAGCAGAAAGGTTGTTTTTTCTGCATTTTCTCTACCTGTGTACTCTAGGTAGTTTTAAAGCTTAGTAACACCTGTAGCTGAAAGACTTGAATCCATCCACACAGATTTACAGACATTTGTCCAAAATGCTTAGAGGCATTAGACTCTCTTTTTGAGACTAATGGGTTGCTGGGGTGTATTCATAGAACAGGATAAACTGAGTGACCAACACTGTAATTACATTATTTCTAATGTAGTTCACAGAAATAGAGAACGTTTGTTAAGCCTTCTGTTTCTGTATATGACCAGGCCAAGATGTGTCAAGGAAAAACAGCAGGGGTTTAAAACATTTGTGGATGTTTTGCAGGGTAGAGTAAGGAGATATTTGTTCAGTAAGTTCTGAAATATTTCAAGACTGTCTCAAACTCTACCCTCCGGAAAAAAAAAAAAGTTTAAAACCAGAGTTATTTATACTTAAGAAAAACAGAATAGATATGTCTTCACTGCTCTTTCTCTACTGGTAGGCTTGGAAAGACAATGAGGCAATAAATTCTGCATTAACCTCAACTGCACTTGTCTCTTCCAACTGCAAAAGCTTTTTTAATATCTGTATAAGACTAATATAAAGGGTCAGATTATGACATTCTTGTGAGCAATACCAGTGAAATTGCAGGACATTGTGCAAGATGCTTTGTAGGAGAAAATGTGTCTCACTTTTTCAAAGCACTGGGAATGAAGGGTTTGTAGAAGACAGTCCTTTAAGTTCTCAGTGTTAACGTGCCAATCCAGCAAAGGCTGAGTGCACACTAAATTTCAGGGAATATTCACGTGCTGAAAATTCAACAGCTGCATAGCATTTTCCTGCATCAGGAGCTCTGCCAGTTTTTATGCCCTTTGCAGTTCATAGACTATTCTCAGGTTGCAGTTCTGAACTTTCCCAGATCCGCTGATGATCTCTAAGACGTGCAAGGAGATGATATTCAAACATTACTTCTTAACTTCATTTACTTTAGTCATTTCACCTTTTCATAAATGGAGAGGTCATAAGCTGCTCTAGGATGTGTCTGTGTCATGTTGACTATTACTTCACGGTGCTGTAAGGAGCAAATGGAGTGTTCACTCAAGGTTCTTGACAATTCCTACTCCTTTCACAGTCATGATTATTAGTGCCCCATTTCCTTTCATTTTGTAAATCCTTCTACAGTAATTTGAGAAGAGTGCTGATCCAAGAACAGGAAACACAGAGAAAAATTTTGGATTCTGGGCCTCGCTCTACAGCTAACACAGCAATATAGTACCTGCTTCAAAGTGCTGTTCCTGTGAACACACATGTAAGTACTGTCAGAGTTGGTTTTTCCATCTTGCTTTAACAGTCTACAAAATGTATTCTATAACATACACCAAGTTAATACAGAAATATTTGGAGGATTACTTAATTTGTAAGACCACTAAGGATCTCAGAGAACAGGCACTAGTTGAACCCAAAATATTTGCAAGAATCTCTGTGGATTCCTTTGCTGGTAAAACCTCAGACCAGACAGAGATAATCTTACTTGGCTTTCAGCATGCAGCCTGTAGAGGTGAGTGGTTATAACACTGCTCTGACTGAGCTTTTGTCTTATAGAAAGGATATTTAACAGCACACAGTGTATCAAGCCTCATATTAATAAATTATGAAATTAATTTCAATCAGAATTATTGCCACAAGCAGCAAGAAGTGTAATTAATATTTTCTGGTGTGCCTTGTCTCATAATAGTTTTCATTCAACATAAAAGATCATGAGAAGTTGTATCATTTTGAACAGAATGCTACATCACAAATTCCCTGTGCTCAGCTTTAGTTTAAGGATTTTCCACCATAAGAAAATCAGGTATAAAATACTTATTATAGTGCTTTGAAACATGCTAACTTGAATGGTGGTATTTATCTCAGTGTGGCAAACACATTGGAAAAGGTTTTATGTTGTGGAGAGCCGGCTTTCTGAAACTGCTAAATGAGCAGGTAGGCACATTTCTTCACCTGCAACACCACTGCTACAGGTGGCCAAGTCATGTCCACCTCTGCATTACTGTAAAGCTGCAGAATGGAGTTAAATTCTCTGTCATCACGTCCTCGCACACACACAGATTCCCAGATCTCCTATGTAAAACTATTCCCCTGGATACAGTGATGGAAAATACATAGGTTTTGCTATACGAGCTGTAACATTAACATCTGAAGAAGTCGGTGCCAATTGAAATCAATGAAAATTGGATTTACTGTTGAGGATTTTTCCAGTGGGAAGAGCTTGAGCTGCCTGTGTGGGATTTTCTGGGTTTGATATGACACTAGGTGGCAGTAGTTGTTTTAGAAGCCTTTTTCCTTCCTTTCTTTTTTAATTTTGATCCATAAATAGAAGAGAAAAAGCACACACAATAAAATCAGGTTTGGGAAATTTACAGAGCCTCAACACCAGACAGCAGTTATAGCTTGAGAACCAAGACCAGCGATGCATCGAAATAGTGATGGCCAGTCCCAAGATCTTGTTAGGAAACCTCTGGAAAAGGCCACAGAAACCTAAGAACTCATACAACTCATACAACTCATGCATCTGTCATGGGAAGATTTCCCATTTCACCTTCCCAAAATTAAACATATAATTTCTTTCCCTTCTAAGGCTAGTCACTACATTATCAACAGATAATGCTCTTTCCTCACATGTGGGAAAGTTCACCTTTCTTTTTCTTTCCTCCTTTGGAGATAAGTTATCTTAAGAAGAAGTATGTGCATTAATAATGAATTGAAAGATTCACTTTCTACATTGCATGCAATCAGGTATTTTTTAATTAACTATCAGAAAAGGAACATGAAATATTCCCAACACATCATTTATCTAACAAGCAATAAAACAACTGTTTATCTTTTTGGAATTCCAGTTCATTGAATTTTTTAAATGTTAAAGTAAATTAAAGCATCACCATCTCATCGTAGTACTGTTTAAAATAATTTTAAATTTCTACACTTTCAGTACGCAAAACAAAGAATTAAAAACATGCAGATCAAATCTAAAAACTCTGGAGTATTATAAAAACAATTACATACTTCAGTTTCTTCTGAGCCTGATATTTCCTGATCCTATAAAAGTATATATAATCAAGTTTGTTCTCCATACCCATCTTTGTAAAGTGAGGTGTTTACTTTTTTAGGAAAACTAAGATTTTCACCTAATCATTGAGACAAGGAACTGAAGCTTTAAAAAGAAATGTTGTGAGGTTTTCATTCAACTTGCAATAGTTGGCAATGTTGCATTTCAGGAACTGCTGGAATGGTGCTTTCTGAGACTGCATATATGAGCTGTCCAGTGGGAAATATCAATCCTCTATACAACCCTTTTGGGCAGCAAGGGAAGCAAGAAATGGCTGGGTCAGTGAGGGTGTTTTATCAGTGCCATTTTCCATGGTGTAATCTGGTCAAAAAGTCCCTACTTGCAGAGAAAGACCTGACATTTTTTGTAAGTCATCGCTGGGAATTTGCAAAAAAAAGCACACTGTACATCATTGCCTGAGTCCCTCCTTGAGACTGGGCTGTTGACTGTGAGCAAGAACTAGTTTAGAACTAGGCTTTCTCTTAAAGACTCTTTGAGCATTAACTCTAGATAATGAAAGCAATTGCAGTCATGGTACAAAATGTTCTGGCTAAAGTGGGGGTGATCTTTCCACAAGATTTTGCTTTTGGAACCACGTGCTAAGAAAAGTGATCAGTCAGGACAACACTGAAGATCACAGCACCCTGGTGGAGAACAACAGCACTACTGGATTTCTAGTAAATGTGGAATTTCTGGCTGGAGTTCATACAGCATTTTCATTTCTCTGATCCCAATACTATTTGCCACCAGACCAGATATTTGAACTCATCTATCCTAATCTAGTTCTCACATTCTTCTCTTCTCAAAGAAAAAAGAAAACAGCACATTGATTTTTTTTGTCTTCAGACTGACAGTGACACTGTGCAGACTAATAGTGATACAGTTATGAACTCCAGCTGTCTTTGGTAAGGAAAAGCCATTAACATTGGCTTTCCCTTTATCCTTTCCTTTTATATCTATTTGCTTGTTAGCTGAACTTTCTTTGTACCTCTTGAAACCCACTGTAATAATTCATACTGATTGCAAAAGACATGCTAGAAGAAAAGGCAGCAAAGCCACTTATTTGTAGTTATCTCAGTTGTTGATCTTAGCCAATAAACTGCTGACTGATCACTGCAAATGTTTCTGCTTATAGCAGATATGCAATGGGCTGATACTTAATTTGCTTTAGCTTCTGTTGTTGCTGGTCTCTTAGCAGGACAGCCAAAATGCTGTGCTGTGCCACAGCTCAGGCACAGCACAAGTGATGCACCACGTCTCAGAAGTGGAGTGGTGCCTGTGCTGCTCTGAAATGGGACACGCTGGACCATCCAGCACGTGCCATTGGTGTTACTCCAGAAGTGCACAGTGATCTACACATCCAGCTGTTTCAGATGCAGATGGCAGAGGGAAACACATAGCTGCACTCCTAGGCTTGTCCATCATAGCTAGCATATTTTAAAGGAGATGGGGAACATAACATGTGGGAAGGAAATGGGTATGTCAGGTTCTACTCTGATTTCTATTGACAGTTCTGTACTGTCTGTGGATTTCCCCTCTCTCAGTTTTACCTTTATAGTGTTCACTGTGATGTCCCTTCTCTATCAGGATGATACTGTCTGTGCTCCAGGGGTTCAACTGTCAGCCACAGAACAGAGCTCTTCCTGGCACCTTCCAAACAACCCGTGGTGCATCACTGCTTTGGGATGTCCTCTGTATTTATCTGTAGAATTCCAACACACAACGACCAAAAAAGCTGAGTGAGTGGAATCCGGCTGTTTGAAACACTCCATCTGTTCTACCTCATCTCTAGACAGACATTTCTAGCTACCCACAGGCACTTTTATCTTTGAGACTCAAGTGGAAATTTTATCCTTCATATGCCATCAGCTTTGAGCTGACTATCCCAATGAAAAGCTAAGCCAGTGTGTGTAAAGATACCCCCTCCACAGCCCTCACACACTGTGAAGGAGACAGCTAAACACAACACACAGTCGTTTGCACACTTGCACTGATCAATACTGTCACTGCTTCTCTTTGCTCCCTACCTCTCCCCATCCATCCACTTTTTCTTGTCCCAGCAATGGCAGCTTTTGGAAAAAGGAGTGGCTTCTTGGTTTTTTTTCTTTGAACAAGGTCTGGGGGTTACCAACCCACAATGAGAGCTCCTACACTCTACAGTTCCCCAGCTGACAAACACCAGCCCAGAGAAACACAGAGAGGGACACACACTGAACACCTGCCTATGAGCACAAGGCCCATGCAAGGCCCGTGTAGCGCTGCAGCTTCAGTTGTACAAGATAAGGGTGCAAGTGTTGCAGGTCCAGAGAAAAGGAATAAATTTCAGACACATGGAGAATGCCTAACATAAATAAAATAAACTGTATAAATCAAATATTTAGCTTTTGAAATGTTAGCTGTTCCAGATGTAAAAATCTAAACAATTATCCCTGAGATAAGCATCACAAAGTATATTTATATTTCGCCCTAGGTTTTATTTTGTGTTCATTAATATATACAACATTTTCCTTTTTAAAAATACTTTATGAGCCACATGCTCTCTCTATGTACTTTTATGGAATTGCTATTGGAATTGGATGAAACTGCATTTGCATTCAAGGGAGAACTCAACTTACTGTAATCATGCCTAATTTGTTGGAGCATTGAGTATTTAAATCAGATTATTATAATGTTTACAGCTCCCACAACCCCCAGATTGCATGGTAATTGTCATGTCATGCAATTTATAGCTATGCAGACTCTGCACTAAGACTGACAGGACCATTGTGTATATTATTAGTCAAACACTTGTGAATTTGAAGATATTATGAGGAATCCAAAAGAAATGTGAGGAACAGAGTCTTGCTACCATGGGCACAATGCAGTTTAAAGTAAACCCACTCCATTTCACTACTGAAAATGTGCAGTCTTTCTACATCTCCAGATCCTACAAGAAGGTTTCAGCTGATATGTTCAGAGGTTCAGGTGGTAAGCAGCCTCCAAGTAAACAGACTGGCCAAAATTTAAACTCTCTGCAAGTACATATTCTTCTTCTGTTAAGCACATTTACTTCTTCAGGCTTATTCCTGATATCAGACAGAAATTTAAGTACTGTATTGTGAAGTGTTCAGGAACTACTAAGTACCGAGACAACAACAGGAGTGCTGCTTGAGTTTCAGCTCTGCAGCAGCTCTATATGGAATTCAGCAGCTGAATTGCAGATTTGTAAACAAATCTATGACACTGAAGGAAACACACCCTGCTCATTTTACAGCACTTAGCGCAATGTGGCAATGTTTCATGCGTAAGTTTGTAGATGTAACTATAGAATCACTAAGAATAGCAATTTCTCATTAAGAGGGGGGAGGGAAAAGAAATGAAAAGACAGTTATGTTTTCTGTCCCCAAACTATAATTCTCACTGGCAGAAAATGCACACAGCTGCTCAAAACTCAATGGTGCTGCCAGTACTAAAATTGTCTTCTAGAAAGCTGGGAGAAGTGTGATCCCTGTTTTCCATTTCTCAGATGCAGATCCCACTCCATGGGGCAGTAGCTGCTGCTCACTTCCTGAGATGTGTGGCTAGTGGCAACTCCATGTTCTCCTCTTTTAACCCAGTAATGCCAAATTAGTAGGGAAGAAAAATGAAGGCACAGTAATGATCAAAGAGAAAATTTTGCAAAAAGGCATGTGTGGTTGGTTGCTAATGAAACACAAACTCAGTGGTTCTTTTAAAACAGGAAGCAGATTCCCCTGTTACTTATGGAAAGGCTGATAGAAATGTGCTCTGCCTTTGAGAATGGTTGTTCAGGAACATCCTCTTTGGGGGATCTCTGGCTGACATGCTGGCAGTGAGATGGAGCAGTGGCAGAAGGGACTTCCTTGTGGCTTGTAAGTAAATTGATTAGGACTAAACCCCTGGACAGGCAGGCTCTGTGCTGGCTACGTGAGGTTGTGGCAGCCATGTGGGCCAATGAGCTGAAAAACAGGTGATCAGCAGCAACCGCCAAATCAGCATCTTGGCCTCATCAATAGCCAATAATAAATAGCACAGAAAAAATTACAGATAGGAAATAACTAAATAAAAAGACATTAAGCTGCCACGAGAAGCTCTTCTGGGGAGTAAACTGACCATAATGCCACCAATTCTAAGAAAAAGAAACAAAATTGTTTGTAAAATGTATTCAGTGTGTGAGTATGATTCATATGCTCTAACACTTGAAAGAGAAATAGTTTGAAGTATTTAGATGGTTAATGGTTATTAATAAGGCAAGTAATATTTATAAAGATGTAAATATATTCTCATTCAAGAAAACACAGTCAGGGAAACAGAAAAAGAAATATATCCTAGAGACCAGTTTCCAGTAGAAGCTGATTCTAAAACAAAATGGAGAGTTGGAAAATGGTAAACTAAAAATCAGAGTATTAGATTACTTTAGAAATAAAGAATGCAAGTCAAGCAAATATACGTTTTTTTAGAAGGGAAAAAGTTCAAGTTCAAACACACCTGCCAAAGCTTCAAGATTCAAATCGACCTGTGGGATGGAAGCAGCAGACAAGCATGGTCATTGGAATGTGTTCCAGGAAAAATGTGTAAGATAAATGAATCACAACAGCCAAAGCATCCAACTCTCTTGTGAGTCATGATAGATAATCAGCAGGAACATGGTCGATGGTGATAGACAGTGAGCACTGCAGCTTCAAAAGACAAGGACAAAACATTAGGTTAATAACAGCTATTTACAAAACAGCAGAGATTAATTGTCCAGTTGCCATATAGGAAATTGTTAGATGAACATGTTACTATGACAAGAAAAGAAAGATGGGATCTAATGAAGGAGTAGGTGACAATAATAGAGTTATGGTAGCATTATTTTGCTAAAATTTATTTGTAAAACAGAATTAAGCATTACATGCTACGATTTTTTAATACAGCAATCCAGAGGGAAAAGGAGTGGAGTGCTGAAGGATTTTGTGCATCCACAATGCCCTAGGGTAGCTACATCAAACAGAAAAGGAAAGCAGTGTCCAACAGGATTCCCAGGTGCTAAGGCAGAAATACCAGATCTGGGAAAGTATCCATATGTGTAAACTATTATCACTACAACACACAAGATAACAAGTCTTGAGAACTGCCTCATGCATAAAAAAATGGTGCTGAAGACCTGTCTGGCCTGTCAGCCTTACCAGGACATTCCTCCCTTTGAAAATCTCTGAAGTAATAACATGTATTAAGCTTTTTTTGTAAACATCAGTTCTCTTGCTGTTCTCTGCTTGTTTGTTTGGTTTACCATTCAGCACAAACAAAACAAGTTTGGTAACTAAGTTATAGGGCACTGTTACATCTCAATGGCAAATGAGAGCAAGTCTCAAGAGGAACAAGCAAAGCCCCACTAGGCTCAGGAAGTGTGGTAGGACACCCTGCACTCCGGGGTTTGCCCAGGGCTCCTCTCCTGCCTTACAGCTGAGCTGGGACTGGCAGAGCCCCTGTGGGAAATGCCAGACTTGAGCAACCCCCATCTCTATGTATTTCTGTGTCAGAGAACAGTACAGTCTCCCTTAAATCCCGCAGTCTGGACTCCCTGTACTCCCTCCAGCCTGGTGTTGTAGGGGCAGCACCCTTCCAGCAATGAGCACCCACACCTGGGTGGTGGTGTGAGCTACTGCACTCCACCACAGCTCTGTCTGCAGGTCTCCCTTGGCATTTTTGTGATGAAGTGACAAATCTACAACACTCCTAAACCAAATTTTGCCATTGTATGTGGCCATTTGTGCATGGGACCGTGCCACAGCTGTCAGGTCAGCTTGTGAGCATCGCTGCTGGCCTGGGTGAGGGTGGTGGCCATGAAGGAAGACTTATGATTTATAGGCAGCCAAAGCACACAAACACTGCCCTACAGCATGTGATTTCTGGTTCTGTGATGTTTCTATGTTGCCAGGCCCAAAAGTTCTCTAATTTTCTTTTAAAAACTGGCAATCACTTATTAAAGGTAATTATTAAACTTTAAGTTTCAGCAAATGTTTAAAATACAACATGTTGTAGAAGCTCATATAAACTGCACCTGTAAGTGACATCTTTGCAATACTCTTGTACATAGGAGGCTCAAAGCCATTTCTTGCCAGCAGCAGTGATCCACAGACTTTAGATGTTGTTAAAAAGCTTACAATATCAGCAGGGCAACTGCTACCTCCATTAGAAACATGATACTAAGATGCTGATTAATACCAGGAGGGGGCTTTAATCAGCCAAAGCCATATGCTATTTCACTTAAGATGAAAGTGCAAATGATAATCATTATTTCAGAAAGGATGTATTTAAAAGAAGAGCAGAACAGCAAGTGGCATCTTTTTATCATTAGAGCTTCTTCATGCAGTCCCTTTTTTTCTAAAGCTTTATAAGCTTTTATGAACATCTGGATCATTTCTTCATTATATAGGCTTCCAATATCATTATGTTTGATGTAGTGTTTTTAGTGGAGCTATGCTAAATGTCTAAATATACAATTAATTCCTATTAATTATAGTTTTCAAACTGGTGAAATTATCCATCATTAACTTAATCACTTTTATTTTATCTTAAAATTGTATTCACTCTTTTATAATCCCTACATCTAAAGCCATTTCTTCCCTGGGCTTTGTGTGATGTTTTGCATGCTGTTTGTATAAAGGTTTGCCAGCCATTTTCAACTGCTTGTAGAACTGAAGCTGTCAGCGGCAGGCCATTTTAAAATAGAACCTAATTCAGCTCAGTTGTTTTACCAAGAAGTACTTCAGAGAGAAGGGGAAAAAAAGAGGTGAATTTGGATCTGTAAAGGGCAAGACTTCATTAGACCTGACGAAACTTTGGTTCTGTATTCCTTACACCAAGGCAAGGGGGTTGAGCGAGGCTTAACGAGAAGAGAGTAAGGGAAGAGAGTTATTCACTGGCTTCCACTCCATGCGGCAATAATTCAGCATGAATAGAGACAAATGATTTAGAAGTCTGCATTGAATGTACTTGAAGAATTAGGAGCATCTTTAATGTCAAGTTACAACACATATATATAAAAAAAAAAACATCTCCAAAGCTTTTTCTGGACACTCTAGCCTCATTTTAGGCTTCTTCTGTGACTTAAACTGGAACACATACTATGGCACCCTAAACAAATACCTTCCCTGGTTTCCAAGCCTAAAGTTGGGTAGACAATCCTTTTCTTTCATATGGCATTTGGAGAATTAAAAGAGAAGGAATGAGGGGTTAAAAGCACCAGAACAGACCTGTTCTTATCGGTCTGCTTTCAGGTACTGGGAGTCAGAAAGAGTGCAGGGAGCCAGGACTGCTGTTAGCATTGAAAAGACATAAGTATCAGCTTTGTGGGGTGTGGTATGTCCAGCATGCAATAGCCCATTTATTAACAGTCTCGTATTTAGTGCTCACCACTCCTCCTTCCTGCAGAAATACCTGGACTGGGTAGGTGGTTTTCAGCAGTAGGGCTGAAAACAGGCCACTGTTTTCCCTCCAGCCAAGATATTCTTAAGCCCCAGTGGCTCCAGGACTCTCTCCGTCCACAAGTGTTGACCCTCCACAGAACAACAGAACATGGTAAACAAGAGTTACACAGATTCCAGCACAGCACAGAGTCTATGCAGCATTGCAGTCCATCATGCCAACCCAAACTTCCTCAACAGCACCTTTTTGATAAGAGCTGAGGCCCATAGAAAGCTGCCCACCTTCTGCACTCTTACCCTGTTGCAGCCCAGGTGCCTGGTTTGTATGTGCCTTAAGGAATGCAGCTACTGGGAAAGACTTTTCTCTTTAGAGGTTCATCATCCTGATCAGGTATTTTCTAATTCCACCTATCATTAATTTTTTTTTATGCTGGATTTGAAGGAGCTTAAATGACATTCAAGACCATGTTTTATAAGGAAGGTGGTATTATCCTGGTTTTGTACTAAGAGCTCACAGAACTCCTCCTCTGCCTGAATTTACATAGGAACTGTTAAATACATCAAGAGCACGAAGACCTCGCGTTCTCAAAAATAAAGCTGTATTCTTGTCTTTGTTTTCACTGGTATTTTGCGGTAGCAAATACTTTCTTTAATTCAGTTGTCTCCAGTTTCGGAAACCTCTTGTCACAGCTGTGATGTCCCATTCTTCTATTCAGGTAATTTATTGTATTCTTCTCTTTATTTATTATATGATGTGCTATTAAATGATTATTTCAGGCTCAAGGTTCCATCCAGCTGCCTTGGTGTCACAGACTCATGTGCTCCTGCTCTGCTTGTCTTCCAGGCTCCCATTTTGGCAGGCTAACATACTTAAAAATACAGTTCCCGGTGCCTCAGATTACAAGGAAGCAGATTCTACATTGCTGTCTTCCATAACGTGTTAGAAAATTCTTACTTCTGTCAAAAAATTCCCAGCTTGATTGACACTGAAAATTCTCATTCCGAGAGAGACTGAGCAGGAGCTAAAGTTTGTTTTATTCCTTCTGTAGTGAGACAAGGTGGTTGTTGGTTTTGAAAACTTGTGACAGCATGTGAGACCCAGCAGCAAAGTTGTGCTGGCTGGGAATGGAATCCTTCAGTCTGTTTTAATCACTCCTCTATTTCCTTTCAGCTCCTGCCCCTCCTTTGTCTTCGCTCTCGTTTTTACTCCCCTCCTCTAAATGGCAATTTTAAAGTTTCAAGCATCCGACCCATGGCTCACCTCCAGGTGTGCCACAATATGTCTGCTCATCGTAGGGGCTGCTTTTGCTCCAGAGGGCAAAGCTTTTACCTTTGATCACTCCAGATGTATTTTCTTCTCATAATAAACTGAAAATTGCAATCATCCCTTTTGGGTCTCTGACAGCTCATTTGCCCATTATTTCTTCAGTAAGGCATTCAATGAATATAGTGGTAAAAAGCTACACAGTCTAACGCAGTTTTAAACCAAAATTCAGAAACAGGAAAAATGAACTGTCTCTCTACAAGTAAATTAGCTGCCAGGTGCTCCAAGATCAAGACAGCAACATCCAGATCCAGCAGGTCTGGAATTTAGCATTTACTTCAGAAGTTCCTAAGCTAGGTTAACAAGGATGGCCCAAAATTGACTCTGTAGTTCTGTATAATGTACACACCACTTCTCTGCAAATCCCTCCTGGCTAAACACAGAGAGCAGAGTACTCCAATTGCCTCTAAGTAATGCAGAAGACATTCATATGGCCACTTCACAAACTTATTCTGGAAAAAAAAAGAACAAAAGAAATATTGATTGGACTAGGCCAGTGGTGCACCAGCATTCTGATT
Organism: Pachyramphus minor; assembly: GCA_013397135.1. Taxonomy (NCBI): domain Eukaryota; kingdom Metazoa; phylum Chordata; class Aves; order Passeriformes; family Tyrannidae; genus Pachyramphus; species Pachyramphus minor. Next base: position 1,019,542 of record VYXB01005595.1, read on the forward strand.
CCAGCAATAGAGAAGTGACCTTTAACCCACACCTTTATTTCCTGTCTCTTAACCAGTTTTCAATAAAATAACCTATCCACCAATGTTTTTGCAAGGCAATATCTTCAATAACCTGTGTGTTACCTTCAAGATGTTTTTTTGCAAATCAAAGTATTGATGTGCACATGCTTGTAGATACCTCACTGAGCTGCAGCAGTTTGGGGACAGGATTTCCCTTTCCGGAACCTCTTGCTCACTGCACCACATTTCTCTATGGACTCACTGAACCTTTTCTGTATGACAAACTTCACCCTCACTGTGCTGTTTATCCCAGGATCCCCTCTAAAGCTCATTTTGTATTTCACTTACACCCTATTTGAGAAATCAAATCTGTCTTCTCAGACAGAAGCACTCAGGAAATTGCTCATGTGCTTCAGGCATGGTACATTCCACAAACACCACAGCTGAGGTCTGAATGGTCTCAGCATTAGCACAACATGCAGCATCCAATGGGCTCAGTCTATTTAGTCATAGAAAGGATGACAAAAAGCTTGCAGCTGCACCTAGTATGATATAAACCCAAGGCCTTGTACCTTTGCTGCCACCCCAAATCAATCCTGTTTGAAGACTTTTTTCCATTTTTTGCCATGACAAGATTCTTCAGAACTGACACACAGAGCCTTTAAAAGATTAAGGTGCTTGGCTCCTAATGATCCCTTTGCTTACAGAAGGGGCTGGGGGTTGCAGCCTATGAGGTCCATGGCAAATAAACAAACCAGTCAATTTAGACAACAGCAGCAAGGACTAATGACTAAGAGCCTCAGTTTGTACTAAGATGCCTTGAGCTGGAGTCCTAGCTCTGCCTCTGGCAGGCTGCAGGACCTTTGAAAGTCTTTCTGTATCTGCTGCACTCTGTAATTATCTTGTCTGTTTAGATTGTGAGCTCTTCATGTCAGTGACTGACATGATACATTTGTACAGTGCCAGTAAAACAGGAGTCATAGCACAGCCCAGGTTAGGACCCCAAAGTGCTGCTTTAGTAACAGCATCACTCTCCTATTCTGGCATTGCAGTAAACCATAGCTACATTATAATATCCACCTGCTTTGTGCCATCTGGTATACATAAATGTCCCTGTGTATTTTACATGTAAATATAACTCTTTGAAGACTCTTCTTATTGTTACCAGTCATTGCTTGTTAAGTGCTGTCAGAGTTTCCTGCACTATAGGACAGAGAGGTGGATTCAAGGAGCCTTAAAATCCAAGCAGAGCTGCAAACTGTTTGGAGATGGCATGCAGGGGATGAGCCAGGAGCTGTTTCCCACTCGGGATGTTCCCCAGGAGTGGGCTGCACTGCAGCTGCAGCAGGGAACTGGCAAAGGGGACAGAGTTTGGACAGGTTTTGAGCATGGAGGGAAGTTGGGGGTTCAGGAAGCACAACACATGACACTGTGCTGAACAAGGAAGGAGATATAAAGACAGAAGGATATAAAGACAAAAGGAACAAGAGGAGGGACAGAACAAAACCATGGCTGTTCTCTAGGGAGGGACAAAAGAGATCAAAGCTCCTAAGGCTAAAAAAATTAAAATTTATATAAAAGGGATTAAGCGGATAAAAAATTTCAAAATGGGAGAGGAGGAGAGGCTTTGGTTGTCACATACCTTCTAGTGTCAGAAATTGTAAGAAGATCCCCACTTCTTTTGCTTTTGCATAGAGACATCTGCCTTCCTGTGACAACGGCCCTGAATTTCAGAGCTGGAGTACGACAGAACTCAGATTCTGCAACAGATCTGTTCTGCTAAGCAGGGATTATCTTTGCATAAGATTTGTATGAAGTGCCTCACACAAGTGAAGCTGAATAGGGCTTCTAGGCCCAACTAAAATACACAGGATACAAAAAAAAAAAAAATCATCACCATGACCACTGTAAGCTGAAGCAGTCTGGTACTTCACTGAAGAATACTGCAGACCAGCTGTCTGAGAAAGAGAATATACTTTGAACTAATTTATCCACTGGTTCTTCTATCTTTTAAGGATTCAAATGTCAAGACCACCTCTTACCTGACAATCCTATTCCAACTCCCTTTGTCTGGAGAAATTGAACTCAGAGAGGATCATAACAAAATGAGGTGATTAAGTCTCCTAGAACAAACACAGTGTCTTCTCAGTGCTGAGGGGTAAAACTTTCTTACTTCCAAAGTCTTTTGAGAGTCCTGAAATTCTTTTCTTCTGCATTGTATTTTGAAGTTGCTCCCCATGAATATCGTTGTCAGACAATACTAACTCTCCACCTACTGACTGTCAGTAGTTTTCACAGAGATGACATTTAAAAGACTCAGAGCTTGAAAGCTAATCTCTCTTCTCAAAAATTATATTTCCCAGCAAATATTTGGATATATACCAGGCAAATAAAGTGAATGCGGGTGTTCTTTGTAACAGTTCAACCACGAAGATAAAGATTGTATAAGAATGGGACTTAATTTGACTAAAAAGATACCTGTGACAAAATAGTGTCAGCTTCAGACCGGACTTCTGTATAACTGCAATTCTTTAGAAAAACAACAATAAAAATCTGAATTAAAAAATTTCATTCTGGAAATGCAATACTAAGGTTGACACTGTTGTCTGCTGGAACAGTTTCTATGAATAGTGGATCAAATCCTTCAGCATATTAGCATGGCTCACAATGAAGAAAACACCTACAATGCCATGGGAGGTTGCATTCAGACAACCAAGCCGTTCTTAACACAGCCTGGCTATGGCTCAGTGCTTTTGTGACAGGACAGATTTGACTGTGCTCAGCAGCCCAATTGGGTTTTACAGTCTGGGTTGAATTTCATTCTGTGACAGCTTCCCTGGCGCCTGTACCAGAACCTAAAGTGAACTTAAGGGTCTGTGGGATCCCATCACTGTGGTAGGAACATGTCTGAAGTCCTTGAAAATGTGTTGGGAGTACTTTTGTCATCTCTTTTCTTGTGTATTGTTATTATTTTTTAGAACTATCCAATCCAATTGCACTTCAAATTAAGCCTAAATTTTGAATGGCAGAAAAAGACCTCAGCCATTTCTTTTAGACCTTAAGTTGAGAGATCTCAGATGTTACACAACAGCTTACAACAGCACACAGTATTTCAGCTGCTCCTATTGTTGTGGCATTGGCCTAATCAGTCAGATTACTACAAAAACATTTCTTCTGCTGCACATTTGCACCTGAAAACATGAAATTTGACTACAGACCTTTGGGAGTGCTTGATGTAGGAATAAAGATGCCACCCTCTATTTTTCTGGTCCTATACAATGGTCAGTGTTAGTTCTGCTCCCGTACCCACTGTTGCAAAAGGATCTTCTTTTTTGCTCCCATGTTCGGTTCAAACCCCAAAACAAGGTCCTGGTACTTTAGCAGGGGGTAGCTCAGTGGGGTTCTGCCTATGTGTCATGGCATTCAGTAGGATTTTTTCCAACAGTTCTCCTAGGGTAGTGCAGTTGCACACCATCCCCAGGGAAGCTTTTCCATTCTTGATCTTCCCAAGGCACTTCTCTAATGGATGTAGAACCCACAGGTTGATGATAAAACTATAAAAAAATTTAACAAACCCAAGTTTAGAGAAATTATTGAATAGTTGAGCCTTAAAATTATGCCAGATCTCATTTTTATATGTCTGTACTCTGTAAATCAACATATATTATAGCCAACTCACACTACTCACAATCAGATAATCTCTGTTCACTTTTGTCCCACCTAAACTTAGAAAAAATATATTTGGCTGTTGACTTTGGACTTTACCCTGACACACTTCCACACCTAATCCTCTTCAGCCAAAATAATCTGAATCTGACAAGGAGATTTTGATGAAAGAAAAGGTCCTCTTTTATTCAGATTTTATTTTTTGTCTCTGCACATTATTTTGTTAAAGTAGAGAGAAATTATTTTGTTAAAGAGAGGAAATAAAATTCAAGAAATACAAGAGATGATTCTCAGGACACACAGATAGCCTTCCAGAGAAAATGTAGGCGTTCTCTCTACTAATATTGTTATCTTCTCACAAGATCTCCCTCATGTAAGAATGAAAACAGATACAGTGTCAATGCTCCCATGCATTACAACCCTCATTTTTCTTTTATAAGTTGTCATCCCAAGGCTGCAAAGTTTCTGGGGAGTTTTGGGCAGCTCTGAATGATATGATATGATAAATAGAAAAAGTCACTCTGTGTTTATGCATATCTCTTCCCCATATTCAAAGTGCTATTAAATATTGTTTTCTTATGATTATTCTCAACTCACAGAAGAAAAACCTGGTAAGACTTTAAGTGCTTCGACTGAAGCTATGGAGTTTTACCTCCTATTTCCCTGGATTTCTGTGGCTATCTGTTCCTTAACTACCACACATGAAACATCCAGTCATGCCTATGTTCTGACAAATATCTCTGATTTTGATAGGCAAGGCTCATTTTAGTGTCATACAGGTCAATACACACAAAAGGAGCCCAGCTATGCCTGGAAACTCACCTGTATACATTACTTACTCAGATACACCCCATTGCAGCAGGCACCCATTGCAGGGGTTTTATGCCTCGTTCATTAATCAAAACTATTTTGCAGTCTCAGTCTAGTTTCCAGCAGACAGATGGTAACATTAAGACATTGATACATTTTAAACTCAAAGCCCGCAGAGCTGTCTCAGCAAAGGAAAAGACTGACTGGCAGAGAGCCCGGACTCCCATCGCAGCCCCCGTGGGTGCTCCCTTTTCCAGGGCAACATGCCCGGTGCACTTGCTCTGTGAGTAAATCAAGCAAAGCACACGCAGTTCATCAAACCAACCTTTTACAGCTTCAAGAATAATGAAAAAGAAACTTAAATTCAATGCTAGCAGCAGGAAGATACAGCAGTAACAGCCTCTCCTACAGCCAAGTTTCCAGTAACATCACTGGATGTTCTGCTCATGGAAAATATCTGGTATGGATCCAGAAAGTGCCTTCTTCTTCATCCCAAAACTGCTTAGCCTCCCCAAGTGACTATCACTCCATTACAGTCTCTAGATCCTGGATACAAATCGAGTTAAATAATTGGCACTTTCTTTTGTTTGATTCAGCACACATCTTTTGTCAGTGTTGAGACACTAGAGACCACAAAGCAACCACTATAAATTTCCAAAATGCACTCTGCTGGTTTATAGTTTCCTCTCTGATGCTTTTCCCAGTATTAACTGCATCTTCTCAAAATCACACATTGTCAAATTAAGCACAGTGGGTGGTACATTTATTATTGTTAGGTAAAACCACTGACAGAACATTCATTTATAGAACAACAAGGATTTTTTTACTGAATTCCTGTCTTGGTTCTACACTTTTTAAAAAATCCACTTTTTCTTAATCTCTTAAACTTGGACTAACCAGAGTTTTGAGGTTTGCAGAGCTGTTCTCCAGCTGAGTGTTTCCTTTTAGATATGCACACCTCCTTGTTGGACATTCATTATCAAACCTTGTGTTTGCCTTTTATCTACAAGTCCTCTTCAGTGTTCAGCATAAACTACATGGACACCTTGCAGATTGACATTTCTTCATTCATGCTTTACCTTAAACAGCATGCGAAGACATCAAAGAAGAGGAGCCGACTTTGATGTTACAAAATGAAAAACGCCTCATGATTTGCCAAGACCAGGGGAACTTGTAGTTTGCTCTTTTTTTCCCTTAAAGAAATACTACTGCTTTCCCCATGAATATGTGAAAATCTTTGCTATTTGCACCAGACTTGTATAAATGTTTTGATCCTGGTAAAACACCAAGCCACATCTTATTGCAAATGTGCATTTCTCTTAAATTTCTCTCTGGTGCCTAAACTACAGTGTCTTTAAGGAACACACACACTTTATTTAAGGAGCTCATTTGCTTTGCACCTGTGACTTTGCACACAAGGAGTGTCACGACCCCCAGCGTCACCTCACTAATGCTGATAATTACTGTGCTTGTGCTGAGTTTTTCATTCACAGGTCACTGAGAGAGATCTACGAGAGGATGGTCATTCCTACGCTGTAGATAAAGGAATTGCGCAATAAGAGATGTTATTTGGTTTGGCCGTGGTAGCAAATAGCCAGCAATAAAACAGAGCTGTCCCAATTCCTTGTGGGTGCTTGGCCCGGCAGCTCACTCTGGTCATGAAACCAAAGCTGATTTCCTCAGCACCATAAGAGTCACAAAAAAGTGCCAATAACCCTGGGAGGAAGTCAGACACACCTTATCAGAAGGTGCTGCACACCATAATAGGAAAGACCAGATTTGGTTCATAATTCATGTTCTTATTGTTTTGAATACTAAAGAAGGGAGGTTTTCTTTGTGTGTTTTCTTTCATTGTTTGAAGTGAAGAGCTGCCCTGTCCTTATAAGGACAGAAGGAATGTGCATAATTAATCCAAGGCTAGAGAACAGAGACATTAAAAACGAGCATTTGTTATTGATTTCCCAGACTGCAGTGAAACTGAGAAGAATATGATGAGAGAAAAAGATATGTAATTAAATGTGATTTGTTCGAATGCTGCCAAGCTAGGTCATTGCATATGTATCATTCAACTGCATTGCTTCAACGTAAAGCACACAGTTCCTCTCCCTGGTACAAAATCCTTTGATTAACCAGGCTCCCTTCATTGGTGGAAGGGGCCAGCTCTTTTGTTGTTTTGCTGCTGGCAGTGTTGCTTGTGCTATTTCTTTAAGACTCTTCATCAGATGTGGTTTGTCAGGAACATGCCTAGACTGTAAGTCAGAACAGAGCTCATTTTCTTTGATGTGCATTTGTAATGTGCCTGCTCCAAAAGGAGGGGAATGAAAACTTTGGTCACACTGTTAATCTGCAGGAACTACATTTTAAGCAACTGTATGTGAGTAGACTCTGCACGTACTGTAGTGTCGGCTACTCCTTACAAACAGAATTTAATCAATAATTGGTGCCAACACAAGAACATATGTCAAACACTTAACCACAACCACGTTCAGCAAGAACGTGTTTAGTCCAGACTCTCTGCTGTATTTTCAGTTTTGGACCTGAATTTTTCCAAAACAGCACACATAACTCCTTTAACCTCATTTCTTGCTGTATTATGCTCAAGACTAGCACACATACAATGAGTTTCACTATTTGGCTCCTGTATTACAGGTTTTGTAATCAAGGCTTTCATCTTGATTTCACTTCAGCAAGTGTTTTGCACACGAAGAAAATCTGAAAGTGAAAGGGTTACACTTCCTTGAAGGTCCACTCTAATGACTGTGAGAAGAGAGCCAAAATGGTAATCAGATCCCTATGAGATCATATTGAAAGCAGCCATGCCTATTTCACAGAGTCTTCTGATGTTGCAGGGGTCTGTAAAACATTTAATCACTGGAGTTTCAATAAGTTGAGATTTGTTGTGAGTACTGTAGAGAGCACTCTTCTTAGATAAAATGCTGCCTCGTAATGCTCTTACAGCTACATGAGCCAGAATGCAATCAAATATCCATGGTGATTTAGCCTTGCACCGTCATCCCAATGAAGGAGATGCAGGATTTTCACAGCTACATAGCAATGGATTAATATAACTATTCATTACAATTCATGGGAGGCCTGATCCAGCTTCTGTCACAGTAGAAGGAAAGGTGCCATTTGATTTTGTTGTGAGTTTGGATGGGGTTTTGTGTGTCCAAACCTGTAACTGCCCACCACTGCCACAGAAGCTTCTCCAGGGCTCTCTACTCTGCTGCCCAGTGGCAGCTATACAGCTGTCTGCCTGCTCTTATTACTCAGTGGAGCCCAGGTGATGCTAATTCTGCCAAGCAACTAAGCTTTGGTACAGAGATGCTTAATAGCTAAACATTGTCTACCTTGTTTTATTTTATTCAAGCCTGTGAGGTTCTGACTAACCTAAAATTTAGGTTTGGCATAAACCATGTTGATGTCCGTCTCTGAAAGAAATATTTGAAGATGGCTCTGCAAAAACTCAGAGATGTGACTGCATGTGGATGAAACCTAAGCAGCTTTGCTCACAAGGGACCATCTCCTCTGGCTCAAAGTGTGCAGGGAGCTGAGAGACAATCCTTGCTAACCTACCTTCACTGAACAGCAAGCAATCGTTATCTATTTAAGCTTACACCAAATAAACCTTTTATTAAGCCTATATTTTGAGAAAGCCCTTCTCCATCACTGGTATGGTTTGAAACTTACTTTGAAAGATGCAGAAACCAAGCTAAAATGGACCAAGATTAAGGAGCAAATCATTCACACAGATCAATCCAAAAACCTCTCCATTTTCTTGGAAAAATCCAAACCTGTAGACTGTCAGTGGAACACTGAGGAAAACTGAAAGGTAGTTTATGCCTCTCAAGTGGTTAAAACAAAACAAACACCTGAGCCCATTTTATGGTACCCTCTTCTGTCTTTGCAACCACTACTGAGCAGCAGAATGAGCAAGTTGGTAGGTGCCAAGGCTAAAAGGTTGTTCAGTATAGAGTTATTTTATGTTCTTTCTGCCCATACCAATCAAAATACACATTAGATGAAAAAAAAAAATTACCTGGGCTGCTAGAGCCAACCAAATAAAAAGGGTGCCTCTTACCAAAGAGCACTGAGTTTTCAGAGATGGTTCCTGAAATATGCCAGATTTGAAAATGGAAGGCTGAGAGCATCCGTCCTTTCGCCTTGGCTGACAGGCACTTGCAGGAGAACAGGAAAGGCTTTGCAGCAGATATTTTGAGTGTCAGGGGAAAAAAAGTACTCATGAATTAATGTGGATTTTCAGGAGAACGATATTGCCTAAAAATACCATTGTTAGTACAGGCTTTTTTGACAGACTTGGCAGATTTTTGCAGCACCTTCTGACTGTATAAAATTGTGTGTTTGACTTAACCTTTTTATTTCTGCCTTTTGGAGTTTAGTCTCTGTCACTGTTGCCCTCTGCATTCAACTCCTCTGAGCGCTCAGTGCTCCTGACACTCATTGTTATTCTGCTCTCTGCTTTCAGCAATATTCCAGTGAGATTCCCTGCTTGTCAAAGCAGTACCTCAATCTACCTTAGAGAACTGTCTGTTGATCTCTAAGACACATGTGAATCTTTCTGGTTTCACTATTGTTATTAGCCCACCAAGAGTGCCAGGATTAAAACATTTAACAGAAAAAAAGTGTTCTCAATGTTACGTGTATCACTTATAGTAATAGAAATCTCACAATAATTTAGTGTTTTGCTGGGCTTGAAAGTTGAACATTGAGCAATGCTTATCAATATCACATTCTCTTCCTCCCCCCAGCTTTGCTGCTAGTGCTCAAGTCCCACTCTATAGCCCCTTTTTCAGGCTGTCTATCACATGTTTTTGAAAAGAAGTGTTTGGAGGCATAAGGATTAGCCAGGTGAAATCCTGTGTGATTGCTTTGTTTCCCAGGCCAAACACTGAAAAGCACACCATCTATAAGCCATATTTATCCCCCTTTTTTCTTGAGCCCAAAATAAGGCCTGGTCAAATCACCATAAATATTCTCATTAAGCATTAGCCTATTCTTAAGGAAAAAGTTCTCAGTATCAACTCAGCTGCAAGAAGCCCTTATTAGTTTTGCAAAAGCTGTGTAGCAGCAGACTAGAGACAGGAAGGTAAAGGAAGCAGATTAAATTCTCAAGCAGCACTGTGCCAGTTTAAGATGCCTACCTCCAGCCACAAAATATGCCCTTGTCTGTAGCAGCAGCAGTCACTTCTCTACCAGTTTGGATGCATTCAGGCGAGGGAAGTTCCCTGGCCTGAACAAGCCTTATTTCTAGGCATGCTTTCATCCAGCCCCAGGACTTTCTAAGCTGCAGCCAGCAGAGACTGAAACATTCCAAGGCTGGCCTGCAGCTTCTACTGCTCCTGCACTCCTTGGAGCCTCCTTGCAGTCCTGCCAAGGCCCTCTGACACCCCACTATGTTGCTTGAACACATCCAGCAGCCCCCAAAGGGAAAGAGCTTCCCTCCCTGAAATCCTTCCCCATGGTAAAAGACTAAAACATAACCACAAACAAAAATAGAGGACTAAACACTGTGCATTTAATAAGGGCAAAAAAATCACCAGAATTATAACAATGCAACCAGTCCCCAGCACAAGGGATGTTGGAAAAAACAGGAACACCTGTTTGCTGCACACCTCAAGGCAGCCTCTGACTGCTGGGAAGCCTTGGGCGGTAACTACTCGATGTTCAGAAGTTCATCCCATCCCTTAAACATATGCAACACTGGCTGCTATCAGAACTGTACTGCTAAGCTAAGAACCTGCTAGCATTACCTATTTTGGTAATATTTGGTAATGAGGATTTGGGGCCTTTATGAGACATAGTCATCTCTGGAAGTTTCATAAATAAACCTGCTCATTACTGGCCTAATTAACTGATCTCATGTAGCTGCAAACCTTGGTTAAGGAAACTGGTCCACTTCCTCCACAGTGGCAGATAACAAGCATTACCCAGCAGTGATCCAAATACTTCTGTCAAATATTTCCAATATCTCTGAAACCTTTCAGAAAAGAGTGTGTATGTTGTATTTTTTGCTTGGCACTACAACTGTAGTACATAGTCCCACTGTAACATCAGACTCTTATTTATCCTTAGCTAGATGGACTCTTGCAATTAAGGGAGAAAACCATTTCACATATCTTTAAAGACCTAAGTAAGTGCTATCACACTTTGAACTATTATACCTCTCAACCTAAAAATACTGTCTACACAGTATTCTCCTTACCTGAGAAGCTCAGAAATAGGACTTAGAAATTTGAACTCCTTCAGCAGTAAGAGAACAAGGAAGAGAAAAAAAATGAATCTACTGCAAATGGCTACTATAGAATACTAGAGCTGACACTCTTACTGTTAATTGAAGTACTATACTATATCAAACAAAATGATTAAGGACTTAACTGTGTCTAACCATTTATTGGCAGAATTATGAAACTCAATCATGATAAAATATATGAACAATTTAAGCTCTTACTGTAAAGAGTAATATGCAGTCATTTTATTTAACTCATCAACAGCGTAGCAGCCTTGTCCTGTGTGTTCCAGTGAGCACTGACAGCTTACAGGACATCAGGTCTTCTGTGCATATTTTCCTCGTGGAGTTTTTAAACAAGTTAGGGTTGAACACTTAGATCTCAAAGAATGAAAAATGGGACTGTAAAAGGATTGAACCAAACACAACTTGGAAAGAAAGGTCACAATAAGGAGTGTTTATATCTCACAATAATTTCAGTACTGGTGATGATGAAAGAAGTAACCATCAATGACAATAGCTTCTGAAAACTCCAGGTTTGAGGTGAGAGATTAAGTCTGGAATTAAAATAGAATTAAATTTAAGTTCCAGTATTTACTGGATGCTGTACTGGAATAAAAGAAAATTTATAGTCCGTCCTATGCTTCTAATTGAAACAGTTTAGCAATGCAAACTTAGAGCTAACTATTACACTTAGAAGAAGGAAAGAAAGAGCATCTCTTCACATTGAGTATTTTCATCTTTCAATCTCAGCATCATTACAAGCAAAAAATTCAAACTTGTCCTAGCCCCTCAAGCTTTACAACTTATAAAGTGCAAAACCCATAGTTGAGCCAAGCCTTTCTCTCTTGGAACTTTCTAGAGCGGTTCATGGGATTACTGCCCCAAAGTGTCCCTTCTGCCTCCTATTGGAGCATAAGAGACTTTGAAACATCACAAATTCATTTTCCACATGGAAGATGATTTTCAGATTAATTTTTTTCTTCATGTTTATCCTTAAGGTAGTTTTCTACTCAGAACTCTGAGGAAAAAAAAGAAAGAAAGGGTTGGTGGGGGTGTGTTCTGGTTCATATGCAGTCTACATCAAAAGTTACCAGGGCTACAAACCAGTTAGGAAGCAAGCTGACAGACCTAACCAAGAGACTGCTGGGCCCCCTGAAGGAAAAAAAGAAATGACTGAAAGACATCAGAGGAGGAAAAATAAAAAATTAAAGTCCATGCTGTTGTGCTAAGCTGGTCAGAGCATGCCCACTTCATCCTATTTAGGGTGAAAGTGTCTAATATTATATCTGACTGGAAAAAAAAAAAAAAAAGAAGAAACTAAATTCAAAAGTTCTGAACATTTTTCACGCTTTTCCTCTGACAGTCAGTGCTGCTGACTGGCCCCCCTTGCAGACATGGGGAGCCACAGTCACTCCCTGGTTGTGCAATGGCCACCATGAGGGCAGCATCGACCGAGCTCGGGGTGTGAGGGATCCCTTGGCAGCCACAGCCAGTGACAAATCAAGCGGTTATTTTCATCAAAGTGATAGAAACAGAGTTGATCAAAACAAGCAGAAGGCACTGTTCTGTTTGGTCTGTACACTTTGTACACTGTCACTTGGGAACTTAATTAGTCCACATGCTTCATGTTTCTATCTTTAGTCTGATGGCATACAGCTGTTCTTTTCAACATCGCTGCCTACTGCCCTTTCCCTGCTGTTGGGGTATCGTTGTAAATAGAAAAGGCGGGATTGCCTCAAGTTTAACCCTCTGCCAGCCCTTGCTGATTGCCTAAAATAGAATATTTTGGCCTAAATCATGAAGTAAATAGTTTCATTTCCTCATGGGAGTTTTGCCATGTGGCAGGGGATGGGAAGGAATCCTGCAGCCACACAGTGTTTATTCCATCCTAGGGCCACCCTTCAGAACCAAAATGCTGAAAAAAAATCATCCCTTTTAAGAGGGATCCTATGAGTTGGAGCGAGGGGGAAATATTTTTGAGCCGTTGCCAGCGTGAGGTGAGGTGGCAGAGGTGGTGCTGCTTCCCACCTCAGCTGAAGTGGGTTTGGGGCAGAAGAACAAACCCTGACATGAAGTATGAGGGAATATAGCTTATTTCAGGGTATTGAGGCCTGGCACTTTCCCCAGAAGATCTCCTGCCATGATAGACAGTGATCAAGATTGTGCAAGAATTTAGGAATAAAAGAAAAAACAACCAAGAACTGAGATTGTGATTGTCTTTTCATATTGAAACACAGGAAAAAAAAACATCTACTGAAGATGCCCAGCTGGCCAATGGAGCCAATATTGAGGAAAGACTCAGCAATGAGGTGTGAGCTCCCACTCCTGGTTGGCTCTCCACTCAGCATCAGGATAAGCCTCAACACCCCTATTTATTCCACAGGAAGGAGGATAAAGCTGGCTTTATAGTCCAAATCTGCCAAGAGGGGAAGGGAATGCCCCTATGCACTACATGCAATAAATGAGGGTCTTCAAAGTCCCATCTCTTATGTCATTTCTTTCACAGCGTGTCATAGCCTTGGCCTTTCAGCTGGGACATTCATATCTACCAGCTGGAATGCAGTTGGCATCCCCAAGCTTGGCTGTGACCTCCCAGTTCAGAGAGCAACTAATTTTTCTGAGCAGTTAAGAAATTACACATTCGTCTACTCCTGAGGTTAATCATGTCAGTATTCTCCACCTCCTTCCTCCCCCTCCCATTAATTTTTGTCTCTTGTAATAATTTTTTTCTCATATTGTAAAAATTCCTCCTTCACTACCTCAACAGTGATGTTAACGTCAGGTGTTGCACATCATGCCACACTCATGCATTTTACATTCCTATGACATGGCAGACTTTGATACAATTACAGCTTGGCTACATATCTTAATTTATGTTACAATATTGCTGTAGTGATATCAGAGACAAATGTTTAATTCACAGAACCTCAGTTTCAAACTACAGTCCCTGAATGCAAACAGCAGACTTCAATATTTTTTCATCAATTTCTTAGTTCATAAAAATCAATTTTTGTAGAGTTTTTACACTGTACATAAAAGACTGTGGCATCAATTAGCCTTAATTCTTTTTTTTTTTTCTTTTTTGGAAACCTCTTTGTAGGAAAATCTCATATTTCAGCAATTTGCATTATCCACACAATCTGCTTTGAAGTTCTAAGTTATGGTAAGAAAAGGATCCACTTATCTGCACATAAAAAATGTTCAAAGCTTATAAATTCCCTGAAACAGATGTACATTATCATTGGATTTGCCTTTCTCTCTTTGCTGTTGCATGGCTAATAGAGTTTCATGTGCCCCCTCACATCCTCCTCATTTAGCATCTTTTCTCTACAGAAGCATGCACCCTACTGTGCCAATCCACACTTCAAAGATTTCTGTCTATCTATTAGAAACAAAGCACAAAGTGAGAACATATGGCCCCTTTTAAATTTCCCACATTTAAGTCAATATCGTTTCTTTTCTCCTTTGGCAAAGAAACATAATAAGGTTTATCTTCTCCCTTCCTAAATCTGCTGGCTCTCTCAAACTGCTTGTGCCAATTCAGCAGTTACTTTGCAGTATCAGACTTGGCAGCACATATGAAAACAAAATCTCTAATTTTTAAAATTGCTTTTATTTCTTCAGATCAAGAAGATGCATTTAGATGATGAAAAAGGACAAAATGTAACTGCACACTTTCAGATAAGTGGATTTTAAACCCATGAAAGGGCATAACAGAAAGTCAACAGCGAAAAAATTGTCTTGTTCAAGTTATTTTCATGGTGACATCCTTCCAAACTGACTAAAGGGATGGAAGAGCATTCTGGAATCCAAGACTTTACCAAGTACAAGCACCTGCTTGTCACACATCCCAGATATTCCACAGAAACCCAGTGTACTGGGGTTGAAGGGAAATAACACTGTGGACACTGATGCCTTTCTTGAGGAAAAATTATCTGTCTCAGAATAATTTTGGCTCCTAAGTTTTCTCCATTGATGTTACAGACATAGTGAACATACCTCTTGTGTGCTGGGAAGAAGAAATTTTGGACCATTTCTTTGGAGTAACTCCATCCTGCATATCCTTGGGGAGATGAGGGACAGGGCACACGTGGTGAAATCTGCTGTTCAGAGGATTTCCTTTGCAGTTATGGGCTACAGAAGGAATATCTATATGAACAAAGGCTCCAAGTAAAACAACCTTCATTAACTATTGTTAGAGGGATCAGCAGATACATAATATCCTGTGAATGCTGAGTTTCTGATTCAGTTACAGGGAAAGGGGCTGCAGTGGTGATGTTTATAGCAGAGGAAGGTATGAAAGTCTTACCGTGCTCCTGAAAACACAACGACTTGCCCCTTTAATTAATAGTTAGTAGCTAAAATCACTCCATGTTTCAGACTCATAAAACGTCAAGATCGTAATCTTTAAATTAATTGATTTTAGCATCTATTTATTAGACTAGGAAAGTTCTTATAAAAACCTGTCCCTGATCAGTGCAAACTAGGAGTTTCCCAGGACCCTGATGCCAAGAGAATGTTAATTGAAGTACGTCTGTTTACATCTGTTGATCCAGTAAAGCTGCACAAAATTACAAAGTTGCCATTGAAAACTATGGAAGTCACATCCACCTATCCACTGAGGGTTTCTGGCCCTAGCAGATGGCACACTCAAACAGCAAGTTGTGATGACAGACATCAAAAGTAAAAAACACTCCCTGAGAAGGCTGTAAAGAGACAGGAGGAATGTGAGGCCCACAGTGCTGCATATTGCTCCCTTTCATACTTTCGCACTTACTGGAAACTCCAAGCCTCTTAAATTGAGCTTTTCCTACCTTCCACTCCTTGCAGGGTGAGAGGGTTAATTGCTTTGGACTGAAACATTACAATTTTTGTACTCCTGCTTCCTAATGGCACGTTGAGTACGCAGAAATGTGGTGTGCACACACCACAGAGGAGTCCATACAGCACTCAGAGCAAGGATGAGAATAGCTCCAGACCTCCCAGCCGTGGATATCTATAAAGCACTGTATCTACAGCTTTAAAAATCAGCACTGGCCAAGTGAGACCTTAATGCTAATTGCCATAGCATTTCACTGTTTATCTTAGTTGAACTAGAGTTACCAGTCATGGTTGTTAACAACCTCAAGTGGCACTTTATTCATCTATCAACAGTCTTATCCTGTGAACAAGCAAGCAAAGAACTATAAACACCCACTCCAAAGTCACTTTGTAGGTTTAAGTTGAAGCCCACAGAAAAAGGCTATTCACAGACCGTCAGTGAGACCAGACAAAATACAACCTCCAAACCAAGGTTTTAATCTACAAAGTTTTATTTTCCTTTTTAAACTTGTAAACCATAAAAAGAGCTTATCAAATATCTGAAATTAGTACAAGAAAAAATGGTGACTCATATAGCAAACTGCATTTGTAAGGTCCAAATTCCAAGACATGCATGGGGCTCTTCTGGCTTCCATTTATGAAGCTGAAGACAAATTTGGCCCTGTTTGTTAGGTGTTTCTTTAGAAAATTCACAAAGCCTCAGCGTGCTATACTTCATGAATAGAACAGAACAGGAAGGATTAAGTGCAAGAATAAGCACTCAGCACCAGAAAGATCTGAACCCCATATCTTCATCCGCAAAATACAATACCAAAAGAGTACATCTCTTAGCTGGTAGTAATTACATCTGCTTTGTCTCTATGGACTAGGCACTCAAAGGAAGACACAACCCCCACTTCCTAGACATGTCCTAAAAACCAGAAAGCGCAGTGCACTTCATTGCCAGTATGCCTGACATTGTTAATGTTTGCCCATTGTCAAATTTATGAAGCCCCTGAAAAACTGTGTCTTCAACATTCTTAAAAAAAATTCTGGAACTTCCTACTCTTATGCTCCAAAATGAGACAAGCCTGATGAGACAACCACTAGTCCCAGTTTGCTATTCCTTGTGATATAAAGATTATCTGTTGTGTCAGTAGATTTCACAGGCATATTTTAGTTAGTGCTTAGTGTTTAGAAAAATCAGGACAGACAGCGAAGCTTTGGGTAAGATTTGACCAACTTATGTGTGTTTGTAATCAAAGAGAAAAAGAAATGATGCCACTATTCAAAACATGTTCTAAAGAATATTCAAAGCATCTATAGAAACACCTCTGCTTCTAAAAAAGTTTCCCTCAGCTCGGACAGGGACTCAGGAAATCAGGGCATCATTCCTTATTCTGCCACAGCCCCAGTGGAGATTATCTGCAACTTTCCTTCCTTGTGCCTCCCCCTGCACACTGGAGATCAACCTCTTATAGAAAGTCTTTCAAGTTTTCCCAGTGAAAAGCATTTTATGAACTACTGTTGCTATTTTATAAGCAATAAATGGACCATAAGAGATTCAAAAAGTAATATGAATATAGCTCCTCCATACAGCATTTTCTTGCCTCTCGTGTGTCTCCCCCAGCCCCTCTGTTGGACATTTCTATGCTATCCCTACATTTCTCAAATCTTTCCATCCTTCTCTTTCCAGTCTTTCGTCACAGCTCTAACTCTCACAATAATCTGCCTGAATAGTCCTTAAGTCCTGCTATTTAAAAATAAAAAAATTAGAAGACCTCATCCATATGATTCCTATAATTTTATGGCATTTAGGATTGAATTGTCTAGAATTACATAGAAATATAAAAGTAAATTAAAACATCATTGAAAACCTCATTATTTAGTAATTATAATCCAAGCTTCAAGTAAAATGCAGTTTAACATCTATTGAATAATTTCAATATAAAGTTATTTGCTTTTCTATGTCTGTTCCTTCTAGACCATTTTGAGCAAATTTGAAATGTGCACACAACACAAAAAAATCCCAAACCAGCCCCTTCCAAATCAAATCAACATCTGTCAAATATATAAAGAAAATAAATTATTATGTCATAATTTGAGGTTGATTTTGCTGCTAAGTGCATTAGGAAAGACACTTTCTTCCAGAAGCTATTTAGAAAACACATTAAGTTTAATTTTTATTTAATAGATTTCTAAACATGTTTCTGCTTGGTACATTTTAAAAAAAGAAGTCTGACAACTAACAGGATGCTGAATAAGACTTGGTTCCCACAAAGCCATGAATAAGTCATGTTTGAAAAACATATTTTCAGATCTTGATGAATTGCATCAAGATAATTAAAGGTGAGACGTGATTAGCTGACATGTTTCCAAACATGAACATTCTTGCCTGTACTCTAGGCAAAAATTATGGTGAATGTTTTTGCAAATTTTCTAGCATGATGAATTTTTCTCAAGTATAATCTAGGCCCCAAGGGGCCCAACTTTTCTGTTAATTGGAACACAAATGAAATCTGTCATTCAGTAATTGAGGTACACAATGACATATGGAGAACAGTATGCATTCATCGCATCTGTATATTTATGTGGTAACTTGTAGACAGTCAAGCACACACAGTACTGATCCCTTTATAAAAAAATCAGCTCTGTCAGAATCCATCTTGTTCCACTCACTAACTTCTGCCAGAGGAACACACACATACATATATACATACACACACACATATCTTTAAGGTACTTCTCCAGCTAAACCTTGCTATTCTGTCCTCGTGATTACAGAGGTCATATACTTGGCTTTTTAATTTGATATGGCCCTAAGGGGTTGGTCTGCCAATATGCCAGGAGTATCTGTACCTTGTCATTCAAGGGCAGAACTGTGTCTTCATTTCTAGCAATGATTAATTGACATGTGGATGTTTCAGACACATTTGGAAGTGTCTTGAAGTCCTCCAGTGACATCAGTGTAAAGCACAGTATTTGCTGCTAATCTTAATCAATTTACCAGCTTGATATCTTACAGTAACACTTCCATTTAATATTAGCTACCACAACCCCATCAGCAGTAAGATGCATGAAAAATAAATACTGAAATCACTGGCTGCACATTATGTAGACTTCAAACCCACCTTCCTGGAATGAAGTTATAGGCTCCCTGCAGCCAGTGGGAATCTGTCAGTCTTGCCGGAGATTTCACTGTGACAGAGGTTTTACTACACAGCCTTAGCTTAGTTTATTTCATGTTAGGTGGTCATGAAGTTGTGAGAAGAGCTTATTAATCCTTATTTTCAAAAAACTGTCCTTCCCAGAATTGCAGCTGGTAGAGGTGAGTAAAATTAGGTTATTGAACTTCTTCAGCAAATAGTGCAAATTTTGGGATTGGCTTGGCTTTGCTGAACTGCCTTGTGTAAAAACTGAAAAAGTCAGTGAAAAGGCTGGAGTTTCCATCTGAAATGACTTAATACCACTCCATTTTACTTTTAAATAGCAACAATATACTCAACTCTGATTTTTTTTCCCCCTGGGAATAAAATGTTTTGTTTAACCAGAAATGAATATATTTTAAATCTTGATTCAGCTACAGTTTTGAACAACTTAAAATAATATTAAAAAAAAAAAAAGGTTTTCAGAATTAATAACAAGATGAAAAAGGAGTTATTCAACACAGGTCTAACAGCAGGGGACAAGAAATTTAACTTTGAAACTTGATAGCTTAAATATAAAACCAAAGCATACCCGGTCCATACGTAATTTCCTGATCCTGTTCCCAAAAATGTTAATGCAAGCTCTTTCATCAGTGGGATCTGCAAGCACTGAGAGCAATTGCAATAAGCCCTTGAAATCCACAACAAGAAGAAGGGAATAAACTTTCTGAACTAGTAAAACTTTAATTAACAGGGGGTTCTCTTGGCACAGTTTTTGCTGTTAAATAAATAAAGCATTTAGTCAAAACCATCTATATTTACTATACAAAATACTGAAAAGCAAACATATTTAAAAGATATGGAAATTTAAGGTTCTGTGAAAAGAATCTGTGCTACATGTTATTCACACTTAATGCACATAACACAACTGCAACACAGTATTTAGATACTGTATATTCATACATGGCTGGTGTAAAGTTTTAGTATGGGGATGCCACGTTATTAAAACATATTTGTAGTTCACAGAAGCTGAGCAAGGCAGAGTTTGTCTTTTGGATCTCCAAATATAATAAACCTACACAAATCATATGCAAGGCTCTAACCAATAATCAGTTGTGTTCTGTTTCAGAGCTTGCTTGGCACAGCAAGTGCTGCACACTTCTCAATCAGATGGGATTTTGTTATTGGTGCTGTTATCTTTTCCAGCAAAATATCTTTGGGTGAAAGAGCATTTATATCCCTTTGCTGCCTTTTGTTAGAAAATCTCATAGTTCTGAAAGCACTCAAGTTTTCCACAATGTTTTCTGGTTTTCAGCGACAATCAGCATTAAAAAAAAAAAAATTGACTAAGAAACAATTTCCACCTCTCAGTCTTTCTGGCATATGCTTTACTGAAAAGAGAACAGCTTGAATTACTTCTTCAAAACAAATAGCATGGCATCCCTTCTTGGATGGAATGTACACTGTGTGTTTGCATGCGGTATAATGTAAGTCACTTGAATACATCAGACTTTGTTAACACTATAATATAAATAAGCTTATTCCTTCTACTAGACATATAAATGCCTTTTTTTTTCTTGCAGTCCATAATTATATATACATTGAAAAAGAATGATACACAAGCAGCAAAAAAGGCTTAGACTAGAACAACTCAGTGGTAACTAACCAAATTTGTGGCCTTTTCATATTTTCAACACAGAAAATTCTGCATATAAATATTTTTGGACTTTAGGAATTTTAAAATAAACAGAACAGTATAGTTGTTACACAGATCAAACATTTTTAAAACATTTTTTTAAATTTAACAGAACATGATGTTGACAGTTAAAAAAAATAAAATAAAGCAGATTTTTAAAAGAGGACAATAAGTCTAAACATCTGCTGATCCAGGGAGACAAGAGATGGACCTAATTACCAAGAAACAGTGATTCTATTCAAATTCCACAAAAAGGCAAGGCTTTCCACTGTTCTTTAAAAGGTGATATCTCTGTGTTCTTAGAAAGGACAGCATCCCTCTAAAACTGGTCAGCAGTAAGGTAATACCCCATTTTGGACTGATCAAAACTCTAGTCAGAAAAAAGAATACCCTACTCATAAAGGGCTTATATCAATGTTGGATAGTTACATTTTACAATATATACTATTGACAAAATACCACAACATTAAACATAATTAAAACCAAAAGAAAATATGTTTATAGAACAATTATGTTTCGATGTAGGAGTTCTCTACTTGAATGTTCCAAATGAAATGTAGGTGTTTTTCAGTCACTTTCTACCTGCAAAATGGTGATCTGTACAAAACCCAACTGAATGTACTATAAATCTGGGCTCCCAAAAAGCAAAACTTGAATGTACTGACCCTATTTTTTTTTTTTTTTTTTTTTTTTTTTTTTTTAATTTTTCCAATTTGCTTTTGACCTTCAAATTTCTCAGCAGCCATTATGGTCTTGTGACTGTGGTCTCATTCTCCTTCATGGAATGGAAGCCCTTTGATATGGAAAAAGTAGAAGAGGCCAGAATGATTGTGAATGACACTTTTTGTACATGTTGAATCGTCTCTAAAACGGGAGAAGCACAAACTGGTAGGTGCTTGGGAAATTTGAATTGGAGGCACCAAGAAAATGCCATGGGATATGTTTCCAAAAAGTCACTCTTGTGGAAAAAAAAAAAAAATTAGNAAAGTTAGTATTCAAACCACAGATTTCTAAAACACAACAAAATGTACCTGAGAGTGTGCATATTTATATATATATATTTATATTTATATTTTATATATATTTGCCAACATTTAAAGTGAGAAAGTATATTTTCCTCAATTCTTTCTCAAAACAAAGAACTGTGGATTTAAACAAAACAAACCCCCCAATCAACCCCTCTCCTTCTCAAACCCCTATGAATGATACTTATGGCCCAAGCACTAAAGTCTAGTGATGCTTTGGGAAATCCCATTTCACATCCTCCTCTTTTCATATGGTTACCCCAAACAGAGTGGAGAATAAGCAAGAGGAAAAAAAAAAAGTAAAAGAAGTATATTTAAATATTACCGAGTATCTATCAGACTTGTACTTGTGTCGATGAAGAATCTCCAAGAAAATAAAGTGTGAGTCATACAAACGTAGCCCTGTTGACAAGTTTAGCTAATATTTCCTTGTAAATTAAGATAATTTGAAAGGATGTGAACACAAACAGGCTACATGAACGCAGTATATTAAATAGCACATTACAATCAATAAAAAGGAAATAAAATCTGAATAATACTAGAGGTAGCAGCTGTTTGTATTTTCCGTTATCTGAGTATCTCTGGAGTCCAACTCTTCGAACATTGCTCCCCTGATAAAAGGCTTGTGTGCGATCAGCCGACATACAGCAGAGTGGTAAGCTAGATGTCTGCAAGAGTGTTTGAAGTATCTTTCCTATTACAATGGAAGTAGTACTTGTAAAGAAGTGCGTTGACGACCTGTATTAAATCACAGCTCAAAAAGCCATGGCTGTTTGCTGTTTTACAAGCCACTTAAAACCAAAAACAAACAAAAAAACAATCCACAAGGTGTTTAAGTAAGCTATGCGGTTCCACAACATATAAATAGGGTAAGTTTCAAGAGTTCCATATAACTTCTAAAATATATGCAAGCTGAATATTAACGGAGTAATAATAATATTAATCATAGTAATGCCTTAATTCTGGTGTCACAAGAATGCATTTCCTTCATATGGGATGATTCTTGGAGGATGTTGGTGGGATCTCTTCTATGTCTGGTAGAAGTGGTGGTAGTGGTGGTGGTGCTCGTGGTGGTGGTGGTGTTCATGTCTTTGTATCATTTGTCCAACTTGGCCTTCATATAAAATGACTGT
Organism: Pachyramphus minor; assembly: GCA_013397135.1. Lineage (NCBI taxonomy): Eukaryota > Metazoa > Chordata > Aves > Passeriformes > Tyrannidae > Pachyramphus > Pachyramphus minor. The sequence goes on from VYXB01005595.1 coordinate 1,042,068, forward strand.
GGGCAGGTCTCTCACATGTTCCTTTTCTACAACTGTCCCTGGAGACTGGAAGGTTTTGCACATTTGGTGATTTTCCTTTGCCCTCTGCTTATGCTTTTTGTGAATCTGTTGAGACTGCAAGGGAAGGTAAGGTAGATTCTGGCCCACCCGTGCACTTGGGGAAGCCATGGGCATGGGCATCCCTTGAAAAGGTTTATTTCTAACTGCCCTTCCAGAATGCACAGGGGCAACATTTTTGCCCTGGGCTTTGGGAGACCTCACAAAGTGCTTGTTTGAGTCCTGATTCCGGAGCCTCTGCTGGATTTCTGCAATCTTGGCATAGGAACTTTCAGCCAGATTGATGTGGTTTGGATCCACCACTTGGGATTTCCTATGATGAGCATGGAAGGTTTCAGGCTCATGTGAACGGGATCTAGTTTGATTCACAATTCTGCCTGGTGGGTCATGTTTTTGAGCTGCTGGAGGAGATCCTAGGAAATAACAAGCTGAGTTAGTCATGCAGTATTTCAAAGTTTTAATTAGTAGCATGCAGTTGGCAGGGACAGCATTATCGGCAGAACAAATTTTTCCTAAGGAAGTGAATGCAATTATAGCTGTCTAGATTAATTATATTTAATTATTCTGACCAGTAAATAATATACACACAAATATATATACCTATCAATAGAAGAATGATTGTGTTTGTATAAATGTCTTTACATTACCTTCTCTTGGTCACCAAAATAACTGTGAGTGGAATAGGAAAACCCTGGCAGAGGGTAGGGAAAGGAGGGAAATCCAAATCCCTTTAATTTGGGGACAGAAGCCAAAATTCCAGGTATGAACCCACATTATCCTATTTTTGGGTCAGTAATGAGCACAAAATATGTGCTGGTATCATCTTGGGAACAAGCTACAACATCCAAAAGTCAATCCTTGCCTCACCCATAGACTACATAATTTAGATGTAAAGATTGTTCTTCTAGGCTCACCTCCAAGTTTAGCTACACAAACAAGTACATCAAAGCAGCCTTGCAGTACATTAGCCATCCGTTGTGATAACACCTTCACCAATAATCATCTTGCAGTATTCACTATTCCTTCCACTAAGTCACTACTGACAAATCACACAGGTTCACAATTCTCTGTCCCTGATATGGAACACACAACTGAAGAAAGAAAAGATGAAGTTGTAACATCAATTACCTGGCCCAAACTTTGATGTGTAGTTTTCAATTCCTGCAAGATCCAAATAGTGGTTTCTCCTTTCAATATTCTCATCAACACAGTGACGATAGCACCCACTTTGCTCTGGATTGTTCTCACTCTGGTGGTATCTGTCAGCAGGAAGCAAAATTACAATTCAGCAGAACTTCTTTAAAGTTGTTATCACCATCTGCAAACCAACAACTAATGGCCCCTTTGAAGTGAGAGCAGTTGCTCACAAAGAAACAACAAACGCTTGAAATTCTGGATGACCGGATTTGCTAAGTCGATAGGCCTGAACTGACTGTTCCTTCCCCTCATATAAATCAACCCTGATGTTGCAAAGCAAAGGAGGCTTTCAAATTGCATCATGTGTGCAAAAACAAATAAAAATGCTCCTAGGGTTTATTACACTTTGTCTTGGGGCCAAACCGTTCAACTGATTCTCCAATTTGGACATGCCAAAGAAAATCTGTTGTTTGATTCATACTGTTCCCACCGCTGTCAAGAAGCACTGGGGTAAGACTCGTATCACATAAGTGTTCATGTGTATCTGCTCAGAAGGACAGGCAACAGCACAGGTGTAGGAACTAGAGAGAGCCTGAGAAGAGAAGGTGTTTGGTAGGACACCCAGAGGTAAACACTGCTGTCCAAAGTATGATTAATAAGGTCAGATCAGACACTGGCTTTAGAATCTCAACTCCTTTTCCTGCTCAGCTTTGCAATTTTATTTATAGCAGAACTATTTCCTGAGAATGAATATCTGAAATACCATTCATTTATGAGGCAGAAAAAAATCAGGCAGAGGTTTACAGTATTGTAGTCCATAATGCCAAACAACTTAATTCAGCAATTTAAATGAATTTCTGAAAATACGAACAATATTTTCAATATAACAAACAGGATAAGCAGAAAACTCTTGAATAAATTACTACCTGTCATTCATACCGTTCAGTCTCCAAGACCACAAGATTGGTTTTGCTCTTTTTCTGTAAATAGCATTGATGTCAACCTAAGACCAGAATTTGACCTTCTATCCTACACCAGTTGCTAAGTATGGGCTCTTTACTGTATGGTGCCCAGTACTCTGCTTTGAGTCTATTAACACATTTCCAAGTTTCCAGAGGCTGCTGATCCCATAGAGCTTTGGCAAAGACAGCTTTCCTGGTCTAGCCTAGTACTGTTCAGGGACTTTTCAGAGCCGAGTCCCCCCGTGTCTCTGTCAGACACAGGTCTACAGCTTCTTTGATAAAAGTCGCAAGACTTGACCTACCTGGAAGATCATTTTTGCTCTACTTTGATAGAGGTAGAGTCTCCTGAATGGAGGAGAGTCTGCCTGGAAAGCAGGTAAGCTTTAAAGACTCTGAGTCAGCTTTGAACTCCAGAAGTGACATGGGGTACTGTCAAAAAAAAGAGGGAATGTCCAGATATTCTTTATTTTTTGGATACATAGCCAACACAGTACCTTTCCTGCCTCAGACACACCTTTACAGGTTGTTACACTTTAGCAGGTCAATATAAAAGATCTCTGGGGCTAGAACCTGTCTAATTGAAGTTGCCAGGCAACTTCACCTGCAGAAACCACTGGGACTTGCACACATGTGCTGAAGACAATGCACAGTTCACCCAGAAAAAACATCACTGGGTTTGATCCAACACAATTAAGCAACACTGTATAAAGCACTGTGTTGGAAACAGAGTTAACAGGGAACCTGGTTTTTTGTTACTATAATAAATTCAATCTCTCACCAAGGCAGCTAAGAAGAACTATGCCAGTACTGCCACAACCCTACATTTTAATAGCTTTCTTATATGCAAGATGACGTTCAACAATATCCATGCAAATATACACAGTGAAGCAATTACACACTGATGAGAGATGTGCTCCAGTGTCAAAGACAGCTTCAAGTACTTCTGAGAACTGAAGTGTCTGGCATCCAGCCCCACAATGCTCTCTTGCATACACATGGGAAGACTCAGGCATGCATCAAGCCTGCATCAAGAACTGTGTAAAAATACACCGTGTTGTTACTGGTTTTTTGGTTTAGTTCAGTTTTGGTTTTAATAAAAAATGGCATCTGCTGAAGTGTTTGTGGAGGGTATGAAAGCCCTTCCTAAAATTCCCATGCTGGAGTGTCATCCTGATGGTAATAAGCACACAACAATATAGCAGGAAAAGGGAACAAAGCAGTGACAGAGCACAGGGCAGAAAAACGCAGGGACATTTCCTGAAAGCCTCACTTACCCAGAACGTAGAGTTTAAGTCAGTCAGGGAGAACCAGGTTATCTAGCCATGAATCTAGCTACTTATCTTGATACTTGTATTAGCCCTACAGGTGAAAACTCCTGCCTGTAGCTTCCAGTAGATGAAAAATCTAACCCATCTATCTCCCAACCTTCAGGATAAAAACATTTCTATCCATTTTATCTTGAATATTAATCACAACTTGCCTAGAATTCCTAAGTGACTGAATTTGTGAAATGTATGCACTTCTCGCAAGTTCTTATTGGTGCTTTCAAAGGGGAAGCCTCTGCATTAATGTTGTGAGATTCTGATGTGAGTCTCAGCAGCTTTCCTGAGGGTTATCAACTTGGCCAGGCTGCACAAAACATCCCTGCAACATGCACATGCCCTGTCCACATTTAATGGGGTGCAGCAAAAACTGTCAGATGCTGGCCACTGTCTGATGCTGATCTGCTCAGACCAAGATACAGATTTGCTCTGCCTATGAAGCCTCCAAGCAAAGGGATGAGAAGGACAAACATTTTATCCAAGCAGTTCATGCTTCTATGACAGTGGATTTAACTGCCATTCATAGAAACACTACATTTGCAGAACCAGGACTTTAAGGTGAATGAGAGGGGGACTTCAAACTGAAAGGGAACATTTGCACTAGATTATCAAGCAAAAACAATCTATTGAATTCACATAGGGCAAAGCTTTGCTAATGGGCAGAGGGAATCTGAAAACCACATCTAGGCCAGCAAGTAAAACCATGGAGTATTCCTCAGTTGCACACAAGATTTTGTACAGAGCTGCTGACAGAAGATTAATAGTAATTTTATTCTTCTTTTAATCCCAAATTTGATTGCACTGGGATTTGCTCATTGGGATAACTCACTAGCACTTCTTCTCTATCCAAAAAAGGGAGGTACTGTTCTCTTGTCATTTTTAATAAGACTGAATACTCCTTCTCCTGGTAAGTTTGTTATGTATTTGGAAAAATATCCCTAAATCCAAGGAAAGCCAAAAGTGTGTGGGGTTTGGGTTTCGGTTTCTTTTTTTGTTTGTTTGTTTTTTATTAATTTGCAGCTGAAGAAACAAATGCAATGAATGAGTCAATGTCATTTCTGTAGCATTTCAGCAAACACTTCCCTCTGCCTTAGTGTGAAACATAAAACCTTAAAACATATCAAAGCTATACACCAAGATGACTTGTTAGTGCTCTGCTCTAACAACCTGGCAACCAAGATAGACCTGTGCTGTGCTATAAACCTCACTTATTTGCAAATGGCATCTAAAAAGGCAATACACATCCTCCAAAGGGCTCACAGAAGAAAAAAAATTCAGTATTTTTTGCTTTTTTGTTTGTTTTGTTTTAATATACAATTTCCACCCATAGAATCTGCTCATGAAAACACCTGTTATTCCTCTATTTTAACATAGTTTTTAAAAATAAAACAAACAAGCAAGAAATCAGTGGTTGAGGTTTCCTCAGGTGTGCCCAGTGCCTGTCAGGAGTCAGGGTTCTTTCCCCTTACCTGAGAGAAGCCCGCTGCTTCTTCTCAGAGCTTCTTGCTTCTTCATTAGCTTTATTTTCAGCTCTATGCCTGGCACTCTGCAAATCTGCCAAGAGAAAGTATTATTCTCACATTACCGTTCCTGCTGATCAGCATAACTAACATGCTCCACTGCAAACACATCTTTTCCTGTCGCTAGATCAAGATGTAACATATCATGTCATGTAACCTTACCAAATGTGCTCTTGTCCACACGACAGGATTTAAGCAGATATAACCTTGACTGCAGGACATCAGTCAGGGTTAGGCTGCACACCATGTGGCAGCCCAAACGGAGCCACATTCATATTGATATGCTTGTCCCTCAGGAGGGCTCAGCAGTTTGAACTCAGTGCTGTACTAACTCACCACATAGTTCCCCAGGAGTGGAAGAATTATTAATACTCAGGTAGCAAGAATCTTTTAGATAAGATGCCCACATTTTCTACTGAAGTATTACTTTGAGGTATTTCAACTTAGTAGTACTTTACCTACTGAAGTAATTATGCTGATACAACTATTATTACAGTGAATATAAGTCAGAAAAGCCATCAGAGTATAAGCATTTTTATAATACCAGTGCAAAAAATGTGCAATTTTTATGCATAGATTCATATATGTTACTTATGCTTAATTTTTTATTTTAACCCAAGAGCAGTGATAGCAAAAAACATTTTATACTGCTAGACCTGCTTCCACACAAACCAAGCACTGTGATATCAGCAGAATTAGAGTGGTACCAGTGAAAAAGGCCTTAAATCTGCCTTACAGTACACAAAGACAATTAGACAACAAAGGGGTTACAAGAAGCAATTAATCAGGAGAGGGAACCCTAATTTGCTAAACTGACACTCAAAGGAATGAGACAATTTTCCAGCCAAGATCATAAAGCAGGTTCATGGGGTTTAAAACATCTGCACAATTATTTGCTTTTGTGCATATATTTATTTGTATTAACAAAATACAGAGATGGATTTTCAAGGGATTCTAGAAGTCTTTTGTAATTTTTCCAGTGGCAGATTGGAAAGGCAGATCATCCTTACCAGTATGATTTAACAAGATACTCTTTTTCTTCTGGCTGCCATCTGGTGCCACAGTAAGTTTCACTCGCAGAGTTTTGCTGGAACTGGGAGAATGGTTTACTGATGCATCAACTACCTCATAGATGGTGTGAAGCAAGCTGGTAATATCCTATAGTTGGATTGAAACACAAAAAGACACAGTACTGTGAAAATGGCATGAAACCTGCAGCTTTGATGCTTACATCTATTTTGGACTTGAGAATAATAAATGCTGGAATATCCTCAGAAGTCACTGAATTTAAAGTAGTTCAACTTGCACAGAACCTTACAATCTGCATCAAATAGATTTATGAATTGGGGCAAACCAGATCAAAACAATAACAACAACACAAGATATTCCGGTTTCCCAACCTGTGAATCAGCAAGATGGTGTTCTGCCTTTTCTTTTCCTTGATTTCAACAGAACCCAGGACTAAACATTCACACTCCACTAAAAATTTAGTACACATGGCCAAAACAAATACAGCAATTGAAGGAAATCTCGGACATTGCAGTCTTCCTACTTCTTTTTTTTTTTTTCTTTCTTTCCCCTTGGGATAGTTAAATGGTTCATTATCTAGAAGAAAACCAGTTAAGAAGTTTCAAAACTCTAAACCTTATGTTTGGAAATAAATGATGTCTGAATGTCACCCTACTATATATATTTTGGGGTCTAGCTTATTTTGCAAAATCCAAACCACTTATAAACCTATATTTTTGAGCTGCAAATATTATCCAGTCAGGCCTGTTACAGAACATTCTTCACAGATTTCTTTGAAGGCAATGGGATGTGAAAAAACTCTTACATGTCTGGCTATATCAGAAAAAATACCAGTCAATTTTAACCAGGCAATTGTTTCAAACAGGAAAAACACTGTTTAGTAGCTGGTGATGCTCAAAGGTTGATGTAATCTAGCCAGGCTCAAATAGGGTACTACCTTAAATTGCCAAAATGAAAAGGAGATCTCTTGGCTCACTGTTTTTCCTCAAAGGAATTTTAACCAAATTGATCTTGGGCACCAACCTAGGGCCAAAGCATTCTGATCATTGTATGTTATAAAGGGCCCATTCAACATATATCTAAGAATTTCTCCATGCCGGTCTTCCTTCTCCTTGATCTATCCTAGGACCTAGGATCTTTCCAGATGCCTGTGAGCACAAAAGAAATATCTAAATCTTCTTTTGTTAAGTATAACTGGTTCTGAGGATTAAGAGTCAGGTCTATAAAAACCTCTACAACTTTTCCTTTGCCCAGGGGTCACACCTGTTAACAATGGCAGCTCAAAGTTTAGTATGCCTTAATGGGTCCCAACATTTTAGTAGTCAATATACTACACAGTCCTCTTTATGTAACCAGATTTAAAGGTGACACAGAAATATTAATTTCTACTCATACAGAATTTAGAGAAATACTGACCTTCTGACCCGGACAAATTATTTTACAGTAGATGATTTTCCAGCTCAGTAGGCAGAATGAGTAACTAAATCCTAGAGGGTCTAGACTTTCTTAACATGTACCCTCTCTAACTTTCTGCACTCAGGGGAATTTCTCCAGCCTTGAGAGTTAAAGACAATATATTCATAAAAAGAGAGTGGATTTACAGTCTTTCGCTTATTTCTCCACTGATATTTTTTTCTACCGTGGCTGCCAGAGTCTCTCTATATGGGCTGTTACTACCATGTCAGGAGCTGCTTTCCATGCTCTTGACAACCATGATCCAAAGCTTGAAAAAGGGAAAGATAGATCCATGAAAATCTGGTGGACACCTCACAGCTCTTTAGCACATCTCACTTCTCCCACTTCCACCCTAATTTGAAACCTAGCCAGACCTCTAAATACACACAGCCATAACTGACAGCCAGCTTGGAGGGCCGGATTTTTATTTCATCTGTGAGAAAACCCCCAAGCAAGCACATTAACAGACAAACAAATCATATCTGTTGTTTTATATGCCCTCCATAGATCATGTTCGAGGAGCACCGTGCTATAATCCTACACCTCAATAAGCCAAACCTTCTCCTTCAACAGAATACTTAAGCACAATATTTATTCTTAATAGGGCTTCATACTTGGTTGAATGGAGTTTTTTTTTCATTTCTTAGCAAGTCTTGGTTAGCCAACATGTCGTCTTTCCACACAAGGCTGCTATCAAGAGTTTATCAGCTCTTTCATTCACAATAATCTCTCCTCTTTCCTTTTTCAGCTATGACGCGTATTTTTAAAGCCAGATGTACATCTAGTCTAATTTAACTTCAATAGGCAAAGACAAAAAATCTCCCATGGTCCTTTAACATGATTTTTTTCCCCCCAGAGTTGAGGTCTAACTTCCTAACTGGCTTAAATCTGACCCTTGTGCTCTGACAGGGTCTTTCCCAACAAGCTGCTTGACTCAGCAGTATAAAAAGTACTCTCAAACGCTGTCATGGAAGGCCAGATGCAGCATTTGTGTGACACATAGTTGGCAAGTCACAAATATGTGCACACATACATAACATCAGGACAATTTACATCTCTCAGCCAAACAGGTCCAAATTAACATGGACTAATGCCCAGGTTGTTGAAGAGACTGCACAGAGGAATCGGGACACCTTGTGGACTTCCACACTGCTGCCTTTGCATTTTGTTGCATGTTTAATAACAGTTTCCTCCGCAAGGATCTGAACTGCTCTGCATTCTGGCACAGGAGGAACGTGGTGGTCAGACTGGATATGTACCAAGATCGAGGTTAGGGATATCCATAAGTAACCACTTAATGCTTATGCTGATCTTTTAAGTACTGACAACAACATTTTTATTACAGGATTCATTTACTTGTGGTCCTGATTTGGAGCTGGGAATTTCAGCAAACTGACAGTTCTGATTTGGTCAAACAAGGCTTCTTGGGTCGTTCTCTACTCTGTGTCATCTACCAAGGTCCTGGCTGAGCAGGTACCAGCTACAGGGCAGCTTAAACCTCCTGTTGCTTCCCCATTATTGCTTCTCATTGTAAAATACGAGTTTCTGAGGCACTGATCTACTGGGAACGGTCTTTGTCAATGAGATTTGAACGGTGACTAAAACTACCTTCGCCAAGTCCTGTTTGGCAACTAATATGGTCATGCTTTCCTGTCGAATTAGTAGCAATAAACCATTAAAATATATGTTGCAAACTCTGTATTTTATAGTTACTGTATATTTACCCCCCACAAAGTGTTTTCACTTTCCAGTAACCTGTCAGGAGACTGAAGCAATTAGTGTTTCCCTTGAAAGTTGTCCCACACTGAACATTATCTGTAATTAAATTTCTTAAAAACTGCCCAAATCCATTGAGTTCACCTTCTACACATCAGCTTGTGCATTTCACTGTCCACAAGAAATTTGGCAAAGATCAAGAATAAAAGCTAGTTAAATTTGCCTCTCTTCTGAAACACCCACCAGCATGTCTCAGAGCCCACCTACCAAAGAATCTAACGTTTCCGTAAAGCGGGTTATGAGTTTTACTAGTCATGGGATTTTGCAACTGCTTTGCTTAATATTGCTTGGCACTTCCCACACAAAAAAGTTCATCCCACATTTCTCAAACTTGCTCACTTTTTACATGAAAAATAAACAAGAACAGATTTTTCAGTGTTGGCCAGTAAAAAAAAAAAAAAAATTGCCTTTTTGGGTTTTTTTTTTAGAAATGTACTTTAAACTATTTATAGTTACAGACCATTATGGATTTTTAAAATACTATATTAAATGGGTAAAGAGAAACAAGAATTAACAAACAAACAAAGAGATTTCTCTCCTTCATAGCAAATGGATTATATTTAGAGGGGAAACATGCTGCATGACTCTAACTTCTGAAGGGCTTCCGGGATGCAGAATTTCTGCTGGGATAGCTAATTTAATCGAGTAAGAAAACTGAAACTATGATATTTATCCAGAAAGGAGAAAAACAAATGCTTGCTGGGTAGCAAACAGCCAGCACATGCCATACCCACATTTGATTGTGTTTTGCTTATTGAACACCACAGTTGGTTTTTGCAGGGTGAAGGATTTAAGCAGTGTTAATTTGTATGTTTTTCCCATCCTATTTTTTTCAATCAGCTAGTACAATGAAGTATATTAAAAAGAACAATTTTAATAGATTGCCAGAAATACTTCATTTAGAAATATTAAAAAACTAACAGTTAAGACCACACATGTGTGTTGCACTCACACATGTATCCACAGAATACTTTCCAAATCTCTAGTAGGAGATTAGCAGTAATTTAGAACATACAGAGAAATCAATGGGTCTAACAAAAGAAAAAGAGCATTGAAGTATTCCTCATTCCTTACAGAAGTTATGTGACTAAGAAAGTCCCTATTCTAGGTATGAATTTGCATTTCTGAGGAATATTAGTGGTACAGTGACAACCTTATTTTTCCCATATTAACAAAGTTTATCATCGTAGGACTAGTTAGCAAACTAGAGATTCTGTGAAAGAAACTAATAGGCTTTTCCAGTAGAACTAGTTCAACTGAGTGAGATATTTGCACCAAAAAAAAGCCCTAAAAAACCCCAAACCCAAACCACCAGCCTCCCCTCAAAACCACAAACCACCCTAAAACCTCCTGTGAGTTTAGAAACACTGAAAGAAAACATTCCATTTGACTCTTTGTAACTTGTCTGGCAGAGAAAACTTTGACTCTCCTTAAAACCAAAAGAGAACATCATATTTTCTTTTAATTTTTTCTATCAAATCCACCAAATCTGACAGCTGAAATGGTGGCTACTCTGATACAGACAGGCACTACTCCTCTATCTGTTGGTTCCATTGCTCTTTCTATACCCTGAGTTAATACGATGTTGACAAACACAGTGAAAACCAACAACTTTCAGGGTAAGGGTCAGGCTGATAAATGGTAGCCCCAAAAAAGCCAATATAATTTCCCAAGTCAACAGTTTGGTGCTGAGTTCTGAATGCAGATATAACCTCAAATCTTTTCATTCATCAGAGGATATGAGCAAAAAAAAACAGAAAGGGAAAGAACAAGACACAACGGAAACATAAGAGAAAAAAATGAGTATTTAATGTAAGACAAAAAGAACATTTTTAGCATTAAAAATGCATGAAGAGAAACATCAATATCAGTTCATTACCTTTCCCTTGGAAAAAGATAAATACAAATGTCTCATTTGTACTTTGTTTGTAGTTTGATTTTTACATACAGCAGGATGTTTTTATTGCAACATCAGCTCTGTTTGATCATATACGTTTTTGAATCATTCCAATTTGGAATGAGAAAGGAGCTTCACTTTCTATCTAGTCAAAAACTACTCTGGAAAAAATTCTTTTTTTTCAGTCCTGACAAGCAACTTTCTTGTGTGCTTATTCCTGTACAGCCACTCACCAAAGAAACTCAATTTTCCAAGGAAGAACTGATTGAAAAAAAAAAAAAAGAAAAAAAGCTAGTGTTTATGAAGTCTAATTACATTCAGAGAGTTCAATATAAAACCTCATGGATCAAAACACATTAGTTCAATTATTCAAGTTTCAAGTCCGATTACAAATATTCGTGTGAAGATAATTACAGTGCAGCTGTCAGTTCTAAAAAGGCCTGCTGTAAATAATGAATTGTCCTCTTATGGCTTAAGGAATGAAAGGAAACATTCTTAACCAAGTTTTATAATATACATATTAGAGCAGGAAAAGTTATCTACCACTAAACCAAAAGGACTGAAAAACGGTCGTCTTCTGTGACAGAAAAAGCAGTAGTTTAATAATATACAGTAATGTTAATTTATAATTTTCCATCCCAGTAATTATGCTTTCATAATGGGTATATCTCTTCAAGAAGCATGACTAGATGTGAATTTATAATTATAAGGACTACAGAATAAGTCATACAGTCTCTAGGAGGAAATCAAAGCAACATTAAGTTCTGAAGATGCTATTAAAATCTAGAGGAAATTTCACTGAGATGGAATTTGAATGCTCTTGCAGTGATCTGTCATTGTGTAAAACCCAAAGGGAAATTTTATCAACTAAATCAGTATCTTGTTTACAATTTTTAAACATTTTAATGAAAAAAACATTCAGTCCACCTGTAAAATTGAACCCCACCTATGTGTCTCTTACAAACATAATTTAACACTGTGGATTCTTTCGTAAGCTTTCCAGACATGAAATACAATGTTTTAAACACAATGACTTTGAAGCAAATGAAATGGATGTGGGTGGGTAAGCCACCCCTTTTCCAGTGTCCCACTTTTTCAACATGATAAAAACAAGAATAATAAGACTGACTTCTTTTTGTAAAGCATTCAAGTTGTACAGGCAGAAAACTGACTTAGGAAATTTCACCTCTCTGTTAAATCCAGCTATAAATCCAGGAGATGTTAAAGGAAAATTTTCCAAGAAGGAGAAAAGGTCCATACTAAGCTTTTCTCACCAGAACACTGGACCTTTGTCAAAAAAAAGCTGACTGATTCTAAAAGCATTTTCATCAGCTCGCTAAAGGGCAGTGATAGACTCTTCTGTCCCTAGTCCAGCAATGTGCTTCACATACTTTTAACTCAAAGCCTGTCTCTTATTCACTTTAATTGAAACTATTCAAATGTTTAACGTTCACCATCGTCAAGTCATTGCCTGAACAGGAGCAGAGTAGCTTAACAAAGGACAGTATGAGGCTCTCTATGTCTACCAGTGTGCCAGGAGCCAACAGAATAAGAAATTCTATGTCATATGAAGGGGGAAAAATTACTTTTCTGTGGCCAAGACTATCTATGAGCTGCTATTGTTGGTCATTCTTGCGGAAAAAAAAAAAAAGGTGCCTCACAAATAGCACTGAAGATAACCAACAAGATGGATTATATAAAAGACCCTGGCAGAGCTCACAAAAGAAGTGTGTAACATAAATGGGAAGATCTACAACAGTACATACTATTTGTTTCTATCTTTGGTCACATGTAAATAGCTGAAAATTATCAACTTATTTGGTCCTTTGGTTAAAAGAATTTTTTTGGCACAGGTTCAAACCTGAATGGAGCAACCTCCAGACCTCAGAGTAGTATAATTTTCAATCCCTGCACAGATTTGGTTTCAGTTAAGCTGCAGTCTGCTTTTGTAGCAGGGAGAGGTAGAATTTGGCTGTAACATATTCTCTAAGTACAGTCAAATTAAGCTCTTTGGTGTACCACATAATCACAAATAATTATTGTATACATACTTGAAAGCATATTGGCATCATGTTCAGCACATGGAACTCCCACTGACATTAATGGGAATTCCATGCCTGAATGTAAAAGACACCCATGTGTGTGGGTTTGGGTTTTATGTGTTTTTTCCCTATTTTTGAGTCATGATAATCTTTTAATGAAGACTTAGCCTTGGATCTCAAAAGACCTCGGTTCAATCTGCCACTACGTTCTTGTAAGACTTTGAGCAAGTTATTTCAGTTTTCTAGTCTCTGTTTCCCATACATTAACAAATATACTACTTCCTCAGCCCACTCTTCCTTGCCCCCTCTTGCCCCTATGTCACATCTTCCCATTTGAAACTCTGGACTTGGCCTGCAACTTTTCATCTGCCTCTCCTCTTGCATGATGGGGCACAGATTTCACTTCACTATTCAAAGCACTATCAGAGTAGACCCAATAAAAATAGCCTAGAAATGATGTTCAAATATGTTTTAAAACCCCTGAACAACCACAACATTTGACAATTGGCTCATAAACGTCAAAAGAGATTTGCTTCAGTCTTACAGGAAAGGATTCTGCCCTCAGTTGTTGTCTAAGGCCACTACACTTTCAGTGTGTACCCTATTCCTTTCAATCAGTTTTTAGCAATTGTCACAGACACCAGCATAAAAGCTAAGAGAGCAAAGAAACCTTTGCTTTCCAGTTGATTACCTAAAAGCATGGAAGACAGTAAGAAAACACCTTACAAAAAAATCAATGACAGCACATGGCATTAAATCTCAAGTAAAAGACATTCTTCAAGAAAAAGTATTATTCAATTCAGGTAGAAATAGTTCTGAAACTGTATCTAGTTCTAATCTGGATCTATCATCTTATTTAACTTCTCATTTGCACAGGAAATATGACTTGAAGTCATCTTGACAAAAAAAAAAAATCAGGTATGCTTTGACAGCCATTCACTATGGTCCTCCAGCAAACATCATCAGCGTTATTCATACATGGAGGGATAAGGCAGAGATCAGCCCAATATTCATGAAAACAATAGAACAGTATAGTTAGTACTACTGGAAAGAATGTCAGCAAGCAACCTTGTTATTTGGTTAGCTTAACTCTGAAAAGCAGGAGAGAAGCCAGAACAATATACATTAGAAAGGGTTTATTTTGACAGTGTGTTTAGCTGTTCAGTTGTTTCAGATATTTTTCCTCCTCAAATGCCAGTACTATTTTTCAAAGGCTAATCTCAGGTATTAAACAACAACCAGTTTAAAAACCAGTACAGTATGTCTGAAAAGAGTAAACTACCGGTGGGATTGTTTCTAGCAGGGAAGGGTCCATGGAAACTACTGTTTAAGTTGGCAGGACACCTCTGCTTCATAGAAGAAAATATGTTCCTGTTATAAAACACTTCTCTTATTAGCAAACGCTGCACATAAAGGGGCAGCTGTACTTTGCTTACCTCACGTGTGACTCTTCCGTTGTTATCAAAGTCATACAGTGTGAAGGTCCATTCTTGCCTGTTATCTTCCTCTACAGACACATCACATTGCAATTCCTAAGAAACATGCAAAGAGCAGCTGATTACCTAAAGCAAAAGGCCTGTTTGCAGAGGAGACTCTCCATAGAAGGAGGCTGCTTGCTTTCTTCCTTCCTCCCTCCCTTGTGGAAGGAAGCTTTCGGGATATGCCCTGGAGAGGCCTCTGCCCAGCACAATGAAGAGGTCTCATCACAATCACATAACCATCCTAACTCTCTGGGCTACACTTCAGGAAATTCACAACATGCTTTCTGCTTCATTGTAGAAAACAGAAAAAGGCACAAGAAAGCTTCTCCCTGAAGCTCTTTAAATATAATAAGTTTCCCCAATAAAAAGTGAGAGGAAAACTCTGCTTAACTCAGAAAGACAACAGACTCAGAGAAAAGGCAGCACACTATAAGGACAGGAACACAACATGGACACAAATCCCCACGAGGGAGACCTGTCCTTGGCACAGATATTTGATAGGCGAAGACTGTCAGAGTTAGTGCAGTACAGCATCATGCCACTGGAGCTCCTGAAATGGAGCCTGCCTAGAAACTGGCAAGTAAGAATGACCTGGGAGTAGTGCCTGCTCTGTGTTTTAATTGTGCTTCTGTTAGTGAGAGTGTGATCTGTGGAAAGCCTGAAAGAATCAATTTGTTAAAGTGGGAAAAAAAAATCCCCAAACCAAAACTTCAGTCAAGAACAAAGGATGCACTTTGACTGACTCCAGTCACCTGAGTGAAAATCATTTACTGTCTTTCAATCAGCCCGTGCAATCAGAATTATCCAGAACCACAAAAAGGCAAAACAAAGAAGTTACAGTGCAATTAAAATGAAAGTCACTGTATGCAAGTAAAATAAACAGCTCCAAATAACTTCAGCCTGATAGACCTCAAAATACCTGCTTGATCTTCTGACTTGAAACCAATTCCCTACAGCAGTAACGGGTACCCCCTGTCCCCTGCCGAGTTCAAAGGCAGCCTTCTCTCAGTTGTAACAAGCCCGGCTGAGAGCTGCCAAATGCCCCACACTCCGCCGTGGAAACACAGTTTCGTATTACATAAACATTACCGGCACCTTTAAAAGCCGAATCACATCCACCTCAGATTTAGACCTCTTGTCGCAACACTCGTGTTTCTGATTCTTTTATACCTTTGAAACGTTTACCAACCTCTTGGCTCCCAGCTTACAGAGCTGGGAAATTTTCATTTGTACAAAACCAAAAAAAATATCAATACTTGGTTTCTTGCCGCATATTACTACTTTGCTGTCCCACATTGCCTAACATAACATCTTTATGTGAGGATGTGCTCTGCTTAGTTAAGAGCCATGGAAACCTTCCCTGCATTAGTCACGGTGCCTAGTACCAAGTGCTAACCTTTATGACATGCCAAGAACTACTTGGGAACAAACGCAGACTTTGCCGGCACAGGGGAGTTACAGCTACTCTGGCACCAACCATGTTGACAGGTGTCCTCCAACGTTCAAATATCAAGGCACTGTTAATTGCAATTTATCATGCCTTTCCTGTCTGCAAATGTCTGCTACTCAAGGTAGAATATGAAATGTGCCAAAAAAAACGGGGCAGGAAAAGTCACCTCCCCGCAGAAGGCACACAAGCACCTAGCAACACCTGAACTACCCATGGGAAAGCTACCTCCTCTTAATCAGCCTTAAAAGAGTAAAAAAAAAAAAATCATACCAGACTACTCAGTGTGCCCTAGAGAAGGAAATGAACACTCGAGCCATGCTGCAAGGTGGCTGCATGGTCTCTTAAACAGCAGTTGAGGAAATGCAAAGCTCATTACCGTGACAGGCTGACAGCACTGAAAGGCAGAAGTTTGCCTCATCTGCTACAATGCAGAGATGAAAATTCATGCTGTCTCTTACTAGTACTAGAATATCTTCCTCCTCACCAAGACAGACAACCCACCAGCTGGATGACAGCACATTTTAATACTCATATTTATTAAATCACTCCCTACATAAACAAAATCCACCAACTACACACAATGTCTGGCAGTTGTATGAAGTTTGTAAGTCTACAAGGAGATGGACTCATTGCCCTCCTTTTCCTCTTGCCATGTGATCAGAGAAATTTCCCCTGCAGGAGGTCAGAGTTATTTCACTTTGGAGACCTGGGCACAGAAGACCAATCATTATGGAAGCTTTCACAAGCATCTTTTACACTAGGCAGATTTAACTGAGTGCAGTAGTCCATGAAAGTCAATCTAAAGATTTGATAACACGATAGCTGGCATAGTAGATAAAGGGTTAAACCTAAAGCCTGTGTCATTCATAACCCTGTAAGGAGCACCAATAGTAAGATATGACTTGTGCCAATTCTGCTGCCTCCCATGCCCATCATAATCATTGGGAGCAATAAACATGCATCAGATGACATTATTTGGTCCACAGGTTATTTTTCTACCATAATTATGTCAGTACAGTGAAACTTTAAAATACAGAGGACTTACTTCAAATTTCAGTTGCTTCTTGGAACTTGTGCGTGTGTCACTTTCTTTTTCTGCTTTCTTTTCATCTCCACTGCAAACTCCATCCGTCTTCTCTGGAGGCAAAGCCACTGCAAAAAGAATATTTAAGAGAAAACGCTTATAAGGAAATGTCAAAGCAGACTTATATTTGCAAATCTGTCTTTATATTTAGGGTGAAATTGATTTCAGCAAACTTGTATGAGAGGATCATTATACTTGATTTGCTTTTGTGTTCACTACACATCTGGGATAATTTCAGCAGACAATCTACTAACAGCTTTTGGTACACAACCTCTCCTACAAACATCACTAGAGTCACAGGAAGTTCAAACACAATATTATGAGAATATAAATCAGCAGAACTCTTACTGCAAAGAAGTTGAATAATTTGCAAAATATTGAAAGTTGGTGACATATTGCAAAAACACATCACATTCACCGGCAGTGAATGAAATAATGAAGCTGAAATAAAGTCCTCATTCTGTTCCAATTTTCTTCTTCAAATACGCACTAACCTCACTACCTTCCAAGAAGGTTACACTACCTGACAAAAAGGTTAAGCTGCATTTTTTCAAATATGTATGAAAAAGTGTATATCACCCAAGTTTCAAGGTAAAAAACATCATGCACTTGCATAAATCAATAACACTCATAAAGAGCATCAATATTAACATCTATTACAAGGTATCATAACATATATCAGACGTATAACAGAAAGATATATGCTTCTCATGTGGATTAGAAGACAAATGCTTAGGAACTTAACAGCTGTGCCTTTGGCTCCCGCAGATGCACACAGCCTTGCACGTGATGAAAGCCTATACCTGAAGAAAACTACATCCTATGTTCATTAGCATTATGAAAATATACATGGATTTTTAACTCTACTCTCAGACTTTTTAGATATGATTTTTTTACACATCCATATACCTGTACCAACAATGTTATGTCCACACTCCATTATGTATAGCAGCAATCCCACCTACTCCCCCCAAAATATCAGATATTGGGAGAATATGGGTTCTAAAGTCAGCACTTTTTTTCTCTTTGCTGCAGCCATATAGGAACCATTTTGTGAAGATGCCTCTAGAAATTAAGATACTCTCTTAGCCATTTTCCAGCACTTTCTTTCAGGTTTAAAATAGAACAATTAGTTTAAAAAAAACAAAAACAAAAAAACCAAACCAAAACAAAGCCCCCCCCAAAAAAAAAACAAAAAACAAACAAACAAAAAAACCCAAACAACAAAAAACACAAAACACCCAATTCCCATTACCATGTCTTTATACTCTCAGAAATTCCAGAAGCTAAGATTTTTGCCACAACATGCATGCATATTGCCACACTGCAACACATATCACATTTTCGAGTCTCATTTCTTTATATAAATATAGCATTGTTGTGTTATCTTTGTTTATTTATCTGTTTTTAAAAGATTGTCACACAAGATGAATGTGCAGTAAAGGGAGAATGAAGTAGAAACCCTAAACCTTGGAATTTCCTGACTTTGATACTTATTTGTTTTTGATGTTATAATAACACTAGCTTCCCAACACACACATGTAATTTGCATTGTACAAATGCAAGCAGACATAGTATTTATTATACACATACTGACATGCTGATACCCTTTGATTTCTGCTCCAAGTCACGTTAGGGTTCCCTGCACCAAATATAAACTAAGTAGGAAGGTCAGACAAAGGAAGACAAAGCTTGCTTCACAGCAGTTTCTTCTCTGATCCTTTTAATTTGGTGTTATTGGACAAGCAGGGACTGTTTCTTAGGAGGTTTTTGTGTAGTGTTTATCACATTTAAGGCACATACTAAAATAAATATTACTTGCAATACATAACTTTAAAGTATATCTGAAGAACCACCATTTGCTTTATGCTACTTGGTCCATAAATACAACTCAACATTCTGGGAAGTTCACAGCTAAGGCCAGAAAAAGACCCCCATAAAACAAAAGACAACATTTGTTTTTCTACCTTAGTCCAGCTCTGTTGCTTCCTTCTAAAATCAACAAGAAATTAAAAGGTAACATGGGCCTTCATAACAAGGACAGTTACACTGAGAGTGGTACCTTCTAGTTTCAGGAACAGCCCTTCTAGTGGCACGTTTAATAACCTGTCTGGATGTACAATTTGTGTATTCAGATAGGAAGCTTTCCCTTTCATGTATAATTTATGTAACAGAGTCAAAAATGTGCACTGACAAATTAGTCTTCTCAGAAAAACAAGGGTTCAGCTATTGGGGAAGGAGGGGATACATCTTGCAGTACACTCCTTGAGAGAGTTTAAATACTGTATGTCAGAAATTATCCTCTTTGAGCTTTGCTGACCTTTGATCTGAAGAACTCATTGGCCTTGCTGCTCCAGGGAATTATCCTTTGAAATCAGTTACTCATTTTGGAGCTCAAATGGAATGGGGAAATCTGGTGATCTCATCCTGATGTCAAGTTTCATTCAGCAAAGAAAAATGAGATCTAAATGAGGAAACTTTAAAGGGGAATAGGGGGATATTAAAATAGTATTTACAAGTGATCAAACAATGTGTCTGTACATATATCCTCATGTGTCTTATCCAAACGCAATGAACATTAAAAATACTTACTGTTTTGTCTGAGAAGAGAAGGATAAGTGTTTGGTATCTTGCTTCTATACTTAGTTTTGACTATTGACATCTGCTCAATTTCATGAAGGATACAAACACGTGCTGAACCTTCTTATAAATAAAATGAGAATGTCTGCTTGGGGCAGTTAAAACTGGCAGCCTGTAAACAGAGATCCACCAGTGAGCTGGATGCCAAGGTTCAGATATATTCACAATGCGAGCTTCCTTTCAGCTCTGCCAATGATATTAAACTAAACCAGACAAGATAGCTATCTCAAAGGAGTGTGGAGAATTAATAGACTTGTGTTTCCAAAGTCTAGGCCATCAGAAATAGGTCCGCGTGCAATATATCATCTGTGCGAAAATACTTACTTACCTCCCCTCTCAGATAACAAGTCCTGACAAAGAGAATGTGCTACATAGACAAATACACAGAGAAACCTACCCTTGTTGTGGGAATCCACAACTGGAGGGAAAAAAAAAAAGTATATATATTGCTTCTCATGGGAATAACCATATGCTCTCAAAAACAATGTTCCCTAACAGAATGTTTCATGAATTGAAACACTGCATATGTTTTCTTTATTATGCTCTTTCCTTGTTCATTATTAATGGTCTTGTATTCACTTCTATAACCTTAAGACACTATAAAAATGCGTCTGGACAATATTTGAAATTGGAAAGACAATAAAAGAAAAATATTAACTTGGAAAAATTGTGAAATACCATTCTTTCATGAAAAACAAACTGACTGGCTTAAGTGTACTAACAGATGTTTCTCTCTATGATTGTTAATTACTACCACCCAATTGCTCCTAATTGAAATGGGGGAGGAAGGGAGGGAGAGAATGAACACCAGTTTAAAGATATTAAGACTTATCTCAGAAGAATTAGGTTCTTTTTTTTCAGGGTCTTTTCATTCCTAAGAGAAGGGGGTAATAATTCAAAATGCTCCTTAGGAATCACCAAAATATCCCAGAAATGAGGTAAAGTGCTGTGCTGTGTGTGTTGCATGAGCATAGAATAGTAAGCTTCAGGCAGCCAAACCATTCTTCTCTCATCTCCATCTTCATCTGAGAATAAGGGAGAAAAAAAAGAGTGCCAAAATAAAGCTGCACTCAGGTGGAAAAGTGATTGCTTAAACTTTCACCCTCACTCAGGTGGCTTGTCATTCCACATTTCTCAAAGGTTCATTCCAGCAAAGCACCATGCTCTTTATCAAATGATCTTCCTTCTCAAAGTAAGGAGAGTTTCACTGTGTTTTTCAGCTTTACTTACCATTAAGAGGTAAGTGGCCAGAATCAAAGAAGGATGCAACTCTGATGAATGTTCATGTCTAAGTCATGGCTACCAACTCCAAATCTGCCCAGCAGTTAGGAGAACTCAGGTTAAAGACAAACTACTTCACAGCTTTGGGATGCCATTCCAAAAGGTACATGATTATTGCATCTCCTTAATTCAAAATGCAGAGCTGTGGGAGAAGCTATGCAATTCCACAATGATAAATTATGACTGGACATTACCAGTGATGTCTTAACCCTGTCTTAATGTCAGGATCATTACTGTGCAATTTTTGAGAGAAAGCAGAGTAAAGGTAAAATTGGAGAACTGACAAAATTGCCACCCATGAAAGTCAGCATCTGGCATACATGAAAACAAACATTTGAAGTTGAATATTATTAGTCCTCCTCTGCTGATAGACAGATTGGATTTCACAGCAATTTTTTAGAACTACTACCAGAAACAAAGGGACAGAATTATCTGTACATGGGAAAAAAACACAACAAAACTTGAACCTGAGACTTGTAAGGAAGTAGGATAAAAGGAAAATTTTAAAGTGATGTATCAAGACACAGAGATGAAGTCACAAGCCCTCCTGTAACAGCTCAAATTGAACTTCAGTAGCAATAATTGACTGGTGGAATTGAGCAAAGAGGTGGCCCAACTGAGGTCAGTAGTAAAATTCCTACTGATGTCAATAGGATTTCCCTTCCAATTTACAGATCTAGCAGATGCAGAACACAGAGATTATGAGAACCAAAGGGATAGAAAGAGAATTAATTTCATTTAATTTTTTAGGAAGTCTCTGATGTCTGAATTATCTGATTCTGTCAACATTTTTTTCATTACAAATCAAGTTTGACAAACATAACTGACATTCTTCACTGACTGCACTACACCCAGAGCAATAACAACCACGTTTGAAAGTCTAAATTGAGAAGTCCTTTAATTACCAATTATATTCACTTCCAGATTTCACTTTTAAATTATCCTGGAGGCCATGGATTAAGAAATATCACCTCCATTAAGGTCCCATTTTCTTTTATTCCACTGAGTTAATTGAAATATATCCCTGATGGAGATAACTTTGCTTGAGCAAAGGTCCTTTTCTCCAGTGCTACATGAACATAGGGAGAACGGGACCAGGAAGGGAGTAACATTCCTGTTCCACAGCCACCAGAGCAAGCGCATAGAAAAACAGGCTCGTCCTGGGTCAGTGCCAAAAGCCTGTATTCAACTTTCCCTGTCTAAAAGCTGAAGCTGATGAATTAGACACACCCTTCAAAAAAACAAAGATAAAGCTGCCTTCTCTGAAGCTTACTGTAGGGAAATTAATTGTCCATTTTAAGTCCAGTGGGACAAGTCAAAACCAATTTAGCAGAAGCTGCACTAGTAGTGCCTTATACCAGCCTGGGATGAGTATTTCAACCCAAAAATATGGAGAGAAGTTGTGTTCTTCTGTTTCACAGTTTGCTGTTGACAGTCTCGACACAAATTAAAGGTTCTGTTGCACACCATAGAGTGAAAAAAAAAAAAAAAAAGATTGTCACAAGACCTACTGCCAGCACCCAACCAGGGGGAGGCAGAGTAGAGGGGGAGTGACTCAGACCTTGTGACAGCTTGCAAAAAACAAATTGCAAAACAAAACAAAAGAACAAAAGTAGACAACCAAAACATGTTTTAATCATTCAGGCATCAATGATTCTAAATGACAAGACATCACTAGGACACTGAGGAATGGCTAAACTGAAATTCACTCAAATATTCAGAAAACATTTTCTCTTGTGACTAAAATTTAGTCAGACTCACAGGTCTGTGCAACACCACTTCTCTTAAAGGTTCAGTTCCTTTTGCCAATCCCAATAACTTGCCATTGTTAAGCAGAACTATTTCCAAACCTTGATACAGAATCACAGGTTTCTGCCTAGGTCTGCTTTTCCTTTTTTCTTTTTTGGCTTTTATATTGGGTGGGAGGGGTGGGTGGGGTGGATTTTCTTATTATTTCCTTACAAAAAAAAACTTCTGTACTAAAGATGCAGATACAAAAGACAAATTGGTCTCTCACTGCTAGCTAGGGTGTAACTCATACATGCTTAAACACTAAACCTAGATTTCTCACACTTTCTGGAGTGAGTTTGCTAAAGGGAAGGAGTTTGCTGAATTTTGCCAGATTATGATTCCCTTTTCCAATTAGTTCCCCAACTGGCTGTATTTCATCAACAGAAACTGCCAGATTAAATGCCTTACTTGACCATCTTCACCCAATACACTTTGATGTTCAGTTCTCAAGCTTCAAAATACCTTTTGGATGAAGATCAGACAGCACTAAACAGAATTACTAATTAATTAAGCAAAGTTAAATTTTAAACACTGTTTGTTGTGTTAGCCAAAAGCCTGAACAGAACAGTCTTTTCTTTTTTTTTTTCCTTCCTCATTGGAGATCAAAGAAGATCATTTCTCACTCCCCTCCTGTATCTTAAAAAAAAAGAAAAAGAAAAAAAAAGGGAGCAGGGAGAACACGACAACAGGGAAGAATCTCCATAAGCTTTGGTCAGAATAGTTCAGGATGATACCTGCAGCAGCAAAGCTTGTGTTTGATCAGTGGAAATATCAAAAGACACATGAACAGAATACAATCTGCTGTAACTCTCTGTACCATTTAACATAGGTGAGTACTTCTTAAGTGAAAACTGTTACTGTCACATGGACCACTTACCACTTTCTAACAGTATTATAGGTCCCTGGAGCTCTGAAGGGGCCTGTGAAGCATTAAATTCTGTTGCTGAACAGTGACAGACGGGGATATCAACTGATCACTTGCGACTGACTTCAAGCAAAAGAAGAAAGACTTCTCTTCTCTAAAAATGGCCATTCACTGATTTTGGTTAGTAGCTGGTAACAATTTTAAATTTTAAAAATCCTTTCTCATTGTAAGTTCCACATATGCATGTTCACATAGGATTTTCTATCTTGAATTTCCTTTTTCTCTTTGGGTATTTTTCCCCCTGAGATTCACAAGGGAAGAAAAAGAAAGAAATCCAGTCACTACATAACCCTTTATTCAAATGAAGGTTGAGCAGGTAATATTTGTTAATAATGTAGGCTTTGATATCAACTTTCTCCCATCTAACTTAGATGTTCAATGGGAAAGTCATGTTTCTACCACCTTTGCTATGATAACAGGAACTCTAAAGGTATCTGAACCCTAATATTTATTTCATGGGAATTGCTTCCCATGAGGAAGAATGTCACTCTGACCTTCACAAAGCTAACCTTTTACAGGGAGTAGTATTGCCGACCCATACTGTAACATTATTTTGGCTGTGATGAACCAGTTGCACATCGGACAACTCATTTATTGTTAATATTCAGTAATAGTTCCCATCCTCAGAGCCCTGTATTACTCTGAAGGGTGGGGGGAGGATGGAGACAACACAACTGAAAAACATTCCTGTGATTAAAATGAATAGGTCAGCATATACATATGCACATACAAGAATACATCTCTTTCCCTTCCCATATTTATGTGTGGGTCAGCAATGGTACTGAGGTGATACATCACACACTACAAAATATGCATAGAAATAAAATTCAGCAAGGCTTGACCCAACAACCTGAATTCTAGAGAGCACGCAGGATCTCACCACAAGAAATTATTCCCACAGAGCAAAGGCAGATATCTGCTCACTGTTATTAGTAAGTACAGTGCAGCCTAAAGACCTCAACCAGAGATGGAAGCTCACTGTGCTACATACTGCTAAAAGTGTAGGAGGGGAGATGGTTTGGAGCATGACTTGGAGCATGTTTACAGGACAAGCCAGCCCTTCCTGTTGCTCTAGAGAGCCCATGCATTTTGCAACTTAAGATTCAGATTTCCACTTTGAGTTACCCCTTTGGAGGAAGAGCCGGTAATATTCTCCTAGACACCATCACTGTAGATTTGCCTTCAAATATAGGATCTTGAAATCTGGGCAGCAATCACTACATGCCTGAGGGCAAGGGGCAGCACCCCTGCAGGGCACTGGCACCTGGGACAGGGCAGCTGTGTGCTCTGTGCAGCTCCCAGAGAGTTCTGCAGCAACACAGTGAGTGGGTTCATCTAAACCTCGCTTTGCAAACAGTGCAGCTGGATGGCTCCACTTTCTGTAAAGGCTCCTTCAAACAATAAAATAAGGGTACAGCCCCACATTTCAGCTTTATGCCTCCAAATCCTTAGGCTGGACTATAACTCCCTCCTAAACACAACTTTTGCACAGAGTCCAAGGCTTCCTCGGCTCTCCTTGGCAACTGCCCTCCCAGCTGAGCCCTGTGTGCATCCCTGTCTGCAAGGCACAGCAACGTTCTCCACTGCTCCAGAGCCCTGTGAAAATTCCTTGGGTAGCAGCTCTTTTAACTTCTGGATATTTTGTTTTACAACTAATGTTCCCTTCCTCTCTTTCTATTATCTTTACAGTTTTAAAATCTTTTGGTACAAAGTTGAGCGCTCTGGATGATGTATTTTATTGGTGAAAGGACCTCAGTTGCTGGATCAGATTTATAAAGCAAGAAAAATACTGATTGCTGGTATTTTTATTTTTTTGGTAGGCTGGGGGGTTGGGACTTTCCATCTAACAAGAGCAGCTGGACTCCAAGCTCTTTCAAGAGTAGAAATGTTGCTTCAGGTTCATTTCCACAACCCCATAGTCCTGCATTTATTATTTGCCTTTACTCACAAACTAGTTGTAGTTACAAAAAACAAGCTTGTCTCCAAACAAATGACATTTTATCTCTTTCTCCACAGGAGAATAAGGTTGACTGCTACTCATGCTTTGAGGTTTGGATTTGATTAAGATGAAACATCTGTTAAGAAAAAAGGTGTGGGGGGAACTTTTTTCTGCTAAAAATATCATGCTTTTTTTTTCCACCAAAGTTGAAACATGTGATGAAATTCAACTTTTAAAATATAACCCTGGAGCTACTTGAAACTATAAAAGTCTCCTCAGTATCTGAGGCAAGTCAGAATTTCCACTGTTCAAGCTGGGCTTTTATGAAGAGCAGACTTTAGAAAAAGCTGTAATCTGTCTAGGTAACAAAGGGCACTTGTTCTGCCTAGTGAGGTAAAACTTTGGGTTTCTGTAGCTACTGCAGCAGAAGTGGAGTTGAAACACACAAAACTGATACACACTTTGAATTTGGAACAGCAACTGGCAAAGCAATATGTTTGTCATGGAAATTGCCTCCGTAGGTCTGCATCTACACACTTGTGTTTGGAAGCAGGATGACAGGTTGTTGTGGCTCAGCTATCCAGCCCCAAGCGTCAGGCTTCTATCAAGCTGTGTACATGAAACAACAGCTCCTAAATTCAGTCCCAGAAATGCAAGAATTGTTTTATCCTGTGCAATGTGCATCCTCACATGAGGCACTCCAGGATATGAAACCCTTATGGGCAGCAGAGAAGGCCTTTACAGGAGCAGGCACATGGGATCTAAACAAAAACCTACTGCAGAAAGCTACCAAAAACCCAGCAAAGGCAGCACTGAAATTCACTTGTCTGGCCATGTCATGGTTCAGTTAAGCACAAGAAAACTTGCAACTTTAGGAATATTTTGAGAGTTGCCACAGGACATATTGCCCATAAAATGCAGTATTTAAGGTTTCTAAAAATGAGTGTAGTGTTTCTTGTAAAGGCAAGGGATCTGAAACAAATATGTTGTCTTCTGAAATATCAAAAGCCAAAACTTGTTTCAATTACAAGGGCACAAAACTGGAATAATTTCATAAACACCAGCATGAGAGTATTATCTGGTCCAAAATCTTTCCCTGGAAATATGCAATAGCTTCAAATGGATAGAAAAAAATTTAAAAAAAGAAAAGAAAAGAGAGAGTCACAAGAGAATCGGAGAAGAATGGCATTTTGACTCACTTTTCAAAAACATGTTTAATAAAACCTCCATGAACTGTGGTCAAAGCTACAAGAAAAATAACTGGTAATAATCATTGCTGGGAAATTAAAAGTAGAAAAGGACCTTTGTTCAAGTAGAATAAATGAAACCACTGGTATTCATCATGTTTCCAGAGAGATTGTTTTCAAACTCCTGACTTGTTCCCATATTTCATTCTTTGTTCTTGGTAGTGGATGTCCTGGGGCAAAGTTCAAGTACATTTTTATACTTCTGCTCATGTAGAGTAATGCAGCTTTATCTCTGTACCATATTCACTAGATCATCTGTCCCTCACAGATACACCCAAGTCCATCAGTTTCTCAAGGTACATCTGATGGCAGATCCTGACTCCAGGTCAGTCACAACTGCCCAGGCAGGAGAGCATGACATGCAGAGAGACACAGGTAGTTGTGCCCCAGCCACCCTGGGAAAGGTTGGGCAGGTGCACCCACACTGTGCATTGCTGTGACCCAGCCTGCCTTCCTCTGCACTCAGTGTGACTGGCACCCAGCTGAGGCCAAAGGAACAGCTCACCCAGATATGCCTGTATATGCTACAGCTCCTTCCTCCTCTCAATCACAACGTTGACAGTCCAAGGGAAGCACCAATGATCAAGACTGATATGGTGAGTCCAGCTTACTGAGGCCCAGCCCTTTCAAACCACATGCACAGACCATGACCCTCAGATCCCTGGCACCCATTTCTGAGCCCTGTCTCAGTTGTGCTACAAGGCAGCTTCCTTTGAGCTTCACTCAGTGATATGGGAAACCAGCTCTGTTACCTGAGCTATGCCGTGATGCTTCGCTCACCTTTGGGATGCTGAAGGCAAATGCAAGAACCCTCCCGCCTTTGATGAGCTCTCCCTGATCGTCCTTCTGTCCTTTAATTCTTCTGCTTCCCACATGCACCATACTGGTCTGGCTCTCCCATGCTACAACAGAAGCAGCTTGAGAGATCCATACACATAGATTTTTCAACAGCTATACCCACAGTTCACAACTACTCCAGAGCTGAGAGAAAATGAATATTCTTAATGTTAATTGATCTTTTTTTTTAATGACTGCTCAGAAGGAGCATTAGCTTCTCTGTAGAAGAAGGAAAAGTTGCCAGTCTTAGGTAGATGGAAAGAGCATGGAAAAACAATGTTATTATAAATACCATGCATATAATATTATTTTAAAGCTTTTTATGTTTAAAATGTTCATTAAGGATCAACTCTTTGCCTTTATTTTTTTTTAAAGTGCTTTTTCACTTCCCTTTTCATTATCTCGGTTTGTTACTGAGGTATTTTTTACACATTATATACAATTAAATTAACATTTGGCTTTCTTCAGTCACAATAAAGAATATAGACCACTTGTAAGTTTGGAAGGCACCTTGTGTTGACACCCTCTCTGTCATATTCTAAGGGATGGATATGGATGCAGAAAATCCCAGGCTGCATTCTCAGCCTTGTTATTGTGTTCCTGAACCAAACATGTAACTTGTTTGTGTTCAATATAACAACTTTCCAGATGTGTAAAATGACCTGAACACAGAGATCAACGTGAAACTATTACTAACACAATGTGTGAACTTCCCAGTCTAATGCAGAGAATTGTAACCCAGAACACTCTCAAACCAGAGACAAAACACATCACCTATCAAAACTGTTGGGCAGCACCAGTAGGAGCTGGTGGGCTGTCAGCTAAAGGGAGCAATACCCTACATGCAGGGAACAAGCACGATGCAGGGAGGAGGGCACATACCCTCCGCACAGCAGCGGCTCAGTGTGAGCAGGAAAGCTCACCCTCCAAGGTGTCATAACAGCCCACTTTTCACTGCCTTTCTGTGCTCTGCTTGCCAGCATGGGTGGGAGCTGTTAGACGCTGTAAAGGTTCATTTGGAAGCACCTGGAGACCACTAACTCATTACACGCAGGCCACGGGCAACCGTTGGATGGCAACAGTCTTTCATCACTACTGACCTGGCTGCGCTTGAAACAGCAGCTCTAGAAGTAAAAGCTTCTGATCCAAATACCAACCCCCCTCAACTGGAACTACTAATGTTAAGAAACACTTGTACAATTTTTTTTTTTTTTTAGAAGTGCCTTATGCTGTAAGATTTTCCTCCCACTCATGGCAAGCAGCCTACCTGCTTCTTATAATTTCCTGGATCTGTGCACAACCACAGGAAAACTTCTGCTAATCCTACCAGTCTCATGTTCTTTGGTGACTTTTATTCTAACTGCCAAACTAAGCAGTTTTCTCCTGGCACTCTGCACTGCTCCTTCCTCCCCATACCCCCACGTCCTTTGGTCCTCCTTCCAATCCACAGGAACCAGCTTATCAGCTGCCAGCCTCGGCAGGGACCCGCTGCTTGTGAGATACTGGTGGCTGGTGCCCGTGGGTCACCCTGAAGCTGAAGATATTTCCAGTGTTGTTTCGTGTCCTATTGAGTAGTAGGAAAGGATAAAGCAGAAACCTCTTGAGAGCTGAAAAAATGCAGCCAGAGAACAAGTGATCACCAGTTCTGAGGTGATCACATAGCACAGAGTTATGCATAGCAAATCTATGGTAAGTGCATAGGATTAGCAACAAGTCATTAAAATGCAGAGTTCCCATATAACATCCGAGAAGGCTGACCACAAGAGCACTTTTAAGGTGGAATTATTAGCACTCTATTTACAGTGTCAGTGATAAATAGGTATCTGATTTAAGAACCTGAGAGAGAAGAGACTTTAATTTTCTGCAAAGCACTAAGCCTGCATCAGTAGCAGTGGATAGGTAATAATAATGGTGCTGACATACAGCAAACTTGCCTGTGTGCAAGAGGTAATCTCTCCTTTTCTGTAAATACACTGAAATTGCAGAATTTTTAGAATTTTAGAAACAAGTCCAGGAACTAAAGCTTTCACTGAATTTTTCCTGAATGGAGAGAGTAGTCTTACTGCTGGATGCAGTGGGGAAGGATACTTCCCTCATGCCCTCCCCTGCAGCCCCGGATGAAGGACTGACTGGACATGCTAGTACTAACCTGAAAAACATGTAGTAATATTGTAATATTACTATAATTATCATACTTAATATAGTAATCTCAAGAATATAAGGATTTTTTTCTGATTTGCTGAATACAGAATGATTTACTTTATTTAAAAATTCCATCGTCTTGTAAATATGTGAAAAGTGCAACAAGTAGCTCTTTTACAGATACACTAGATTTTTTTCCAGCAACAACATGTACTTTGAACTCTCTAATATTTATGGGCAAGAAGACGACGGGAATAATTTGTCCTTTCTGGTACCAGAACAAGGAATATCTTCCATCTAGGGATTTGGATACAACCAGGTCAGGAAACATAAAAAATTGGGTTTGTTGATTCAAGCCAAGCTCTGTCACTACTTTCAAGAGGACTTTGGATATCATGTTCGGATAAGGCACCAGGAAGGCTTGGATCTTCTCCAGTCTTCTGTTGAAAGAATAATAATCAAGACATCACTCTTGGCTGACAAATGAAACAGGGAACAGATTGTTATCAGTGTAAGAGGCAGCTCTTCTGACAGGTACAGGATTAGATTGATCTCCAGAGATGCAAGATTTCTGATTAGTAGGAACACCTGAGTCATACTTTTCTGGAGAACAGTGACATGAGAAATCATATTATCTCATAACTCTGTGGGATGACAGGATAGGTGTCTCCTGATAGGTTACGTATCTCACCTTGAACTCAAGACTTCACTGTGAACTCCAAAAGGCAGCTGAAGTAGACTGACAGGTGTGTCCCACTGGGTTCTAAAGAGCTTGTATTGAGACAAGGAGAAAATCATCCCTTCATGCAGTCAGAATGCATCAGAGGGAGATTTTCCTTTCTGAACTGATCTTTCTGAAATGTTTTTAAATGTTCAAGTGATAACATGAAGGAGCCACAGTTCATTTCAGAAAGACATGGAGTGATCAAGACAAGAAAGTTCTTCTGGTCTACAAGCTTTAGCTGTGAAAATTTCCCAAACAGTCCAGGGAAAGCAGGTGAAAAAAGTTCTGGAGAACAAGAGCAGGACCCTCCAACAATTCATTAGAAGCTTACTTATGCTTTGAAGAGTTGAGTGAGAACTTGGATGTTATTATTGAACACACAAATAGCAGATATCTTTCTGAGCTGCCTGTGTATCTCCATGACAGAAGAGTGACTTACTGTTTGATGCTGCACAATTCCTGCCTGACATTTTACCTTCTCTGTTGACATGAAATGAAAAGTATCTGCCAATGACTGTGCTAGTTTTCGTGACTTCTTCCAGAGCCACCTCCAGTCATTCAGTTCTGGTGACCTATTATTCCGTCTAGGGCCAAGGAAAAGACAATGAGAGCTCTTCTATCCTACGCAAGAAAAGTGATGAAGCATGTGTTTTCTGTGCAGGAACTGTGGGACAAGAAAGTTGAAGCATGAGACATTTGTACACAGCCACAGCAGATTGCATAAGTACTCTAAGTTTGGCAAATGGGAGTCTCTGAAACGCAGTGGGAAACCATTTGGAACGAAAGTTGCAAATGAATCCACTACAGAACCTATATCCACCATGCCCAATTGTTGAGCTATTAACTCGAAGAGGAAGAAGAAAAACAGAGTCAGAGTAATATGAGACTGAGGTTTCCATTGGTGTCTCTTATCTAAGGAAATCACTGACCACATAAGAGAAAATCCAAAAATTTCAATTTAGTGACTTGCCCAGCAGCAAAATCAAAGGCAGGTGGTGGATATAATAGACAATACTGGTCAAACTGTTTCTTTCTGCACAGCACTCCGTAAACAGAGTCGCAGCTATTGAGTTCTAACCTCTTGTCATGCAGCAACATTGAGTCAACAATCCGCTCTCATGGCTTAATGCTTTTGATGTTTACTTTGTTCTTTGTATAGTTCAAAAGAAAGCACTAATGCACCAGTCCTCTTACCAAATACAATCTTAATCCCAGAATCCCGAGCCTTTTGCTGTTGGCCAGTTAAGTCTGTTAAGACGAAAGGATTTGATCAAGCTTTACATAACAACACAGAAGTTAAATCCAGCAAAGAGAGTTCTTTTTATCTGTGCTGCTCAGACAGCTAAGAGGGGGGAAAAAAAGAGAGGGGGAAGAGAAAAAAAAAAAGGTAATGAACTTGGCTGTGTAAAACAAAATAAGGAATTCAATTATTTCCCTTATTGCCACTTTGTCTTTTCAGTGAGTCTTCTAAAGAACTCAGATTTATTCTCTAGTAAAGTTTTGAGTGCAAAGGCTGTAACTTTCCCCCAAACCAGAACTGTGGCACCTGCTGTGCCTTTTCGCAAGTCTGAGAAATGTTTCCTTTTCTTTTTTTTTTTTTTGCATCCCCACCATGTATTTATGAAGAGAGAATATAGCTCTTTGATGCATGGTATTTGATAGAGCTGGATTTAAGTCTTTGTTTTGCCATTCATGTCCTCTGTGAGCTTAGTCCAACCAACCATTTTCTGGGTTACAGCTCCCTGGCTCTGAAGCCAGTCATCAGTGATTTTGATGTTCCTATGACACATGAGCACACAATCATGCAGCACACATATTACACCAGTATATATGTAAAGATAATGAGCCAGCAAAATAAAGGCATAACAACTATTTTAGATGGAAATGTTCTAGAATATTAATTAATTTTTCCCACAGAAATATTTCTACACAGAGAAGAGGTATGACAGTGGTCATTTTGTACCTAAGTCTCACAGAATTCAAACTGTGCCCAAATAGAGATCTCAAATCAAGTTTCAGCTTCACTTTATGCTAATAACATAATTTTATGCCAGTACAAAGCACAATCATTAAAAACATGATGCCAGTAAAAATTACGAACTTATACAATAAGAGTGCTTTAACACAATGCCTGTAGTATTGTCTGATAAATTATAAGAGTTTCAATATCCCATTCAAATAGGAAGTGACTAACACTGTCTCCAGGATGGCATGCATAGCCTGGAGCTCTGAGAGCAGAAGGGATGAGGACCAAGCCTTGACATTCCACATGCATTTGCCTGAGCACTGGGTGGGAACAGTCATCTTCCTCCCAAATGGAAAGATGCCACAGAACAGCTCTTCCCCAGTGACAGCACACAAAGCATGGATCACCAGCTGCTGTCTAAATCTGGTCTTCACTACTCAGCTACTTCATAACAAATGAGATGCATCGGAAGTAATAACATGAAACTGCTGAAAGACTGAAACTGCAGCAACCTAAAAGGTTTTACACCCTAATAAAAACAATCTTGCTGCTGACTAGTTTGGAAATATTATATATTGAATATTATGTTTGCTATGCAAGACAATTCTATGCAACAAAGAAAGAAATAATTAGAGGCAAAGAAAGACAGAATGAGACAAAGAAAATTAAATTATTCACCTTGCTGACATTTAATATCCTGTGCGAAGTAGTTTCTCCTATAATTCTAAAAGTAAAAACCTACCATTTATTAGCATTCCCACTGTGGGCAGATAGGAAAACTGAAACAGAAACGCTCAAAAAAACTCCATCATGGCAAGACTTTGCTATTGTGATTAACAGTAGCCTACAAGCACCAGTTGAAATTGAGCTCCTGTGTCACAGCACATACAAGGGAACATTCTCTGTTAACTACAGAGTTGACAGAAACATGGTATATTAACACATTTCGCCGGTAAGATATTGGAAGGCAGACGTTATTAACACGGAGAATCTTTCAAGTTCTGTTTAGACAGAAACCTCTAATACCAGGAACAAATGCCTGCATTATAAAAGGACAGAAATTTCCAGGTTAAGCTCGACATGGTTCATTGCTCTAAATAAATTGGGCATATTGTTTCCACTACCCTATAATATAAATCTAGCACACAGCTCATGCAATCACTTGTTATACTAGACAGTGTCTAAAATCTGTTTTCCTTGAAAGGAATGAGCAGCTAATGATTGTCCTCCATGCATCAACTCCCACTTGTCCAACTGAAATTCAAGGTACCTCGGATGTGTTCTCTGGCATGCAGGATACAGCATCCATACTCGAGTTCCCAAAGGCCATTCCCACCACAACAGTGATTCCATTTCAACTGCCTCACAGAGGAGGGGATGAGATGGAAAGAGTTGTCTGAGACAGTAACGATTCCACTCACATTCAAGATAGATGTGTTGAGTAAGAGTCTCTAGTCTTTATTAGAAATTAATATAGGAGTTTCTAAGGCTGGTCTGTGTAACACATAAGGGAGTGCAGCACATCACATAACCCAGTGCTGACATTGTCAGTGACTGCATTTGCCACCTCTGCTCAGGACAGCGCCATTCACAACTGCTACCACTGTTAACAGTAGTACCGAGAAAAAATTGTGACACCTTGAATTAAAACACTTGATCCCTGTGACACAACTGCGTGACCTTTTTTGATACCAGTGGTAGCAGATACAGAAATGATACTCTATTTCCACCCTAATAGTTTTTTCGAGCAAAAAACACATCAGTAGATCAAGAATTGCACTCTCCTTATAGGCATTTGTTCACTAACTTACTCCAAAATCCCTCACTATTAATCAAGAAATTTTCTTCTTTAAATACCTTCTAGGTGGAAGTGTTCATCACCAAGAGTGTCTCTGTAGCCTTCCCCAGACAAATCCTGTTTAAAACAAACAAAAAAAATAACAAAAATTAATGACAAAAATACTAGTACAAAGTGTTGAGGTGTTAACAATATGTATTTAGTATTGTCAGAATTAATTTTAAAACACTAATGAGAGCACAGGAGCTGTTTTCCAGGAAAGAAGTCAATCACTTTACTCATGGTAGTTAGTGTGGTGCTATTTTACAATGCTGTGGACATAATTTTGGACAAAAATTTAATGGAGATGAATTGACCATAGAAGGGAAATAAAAAGAAATGTTCATATAAAAAAAATTTACAAAGTAGATTAATATTTAGCATTTCAACATCCTGTCAATCAAGAAGTTTAAAAAATTCCAAATGGAAAAGATAAAGGAGAACTGAGCGCCTCACTGCCTACAGAGGAATGTTATCACTTGGTTTCACCAACAAACAAAAAAATTTCATATGCCAGAGGTCACCCAAGAAAAGCAGATATGAGATTCCAATGAGCTGCCTGATCCTTCAGTCCCAAAATTAATGAAATATTGTCAGCCCCAGCACATCTAGAACAACGCAGAAGCAGATGCCATAGATATGCAGATGAACTTATCTTAGATCCAAAAAACATTTCTCCAATGGTGCTGTAGTAGTAATAAAGGGCATCAGTGGGTTTTGGAGCTAATCCCACTTACAAAGACCCTGAAGAACATTCTTATTCGCTATTAATAGCAGACTCTTCCAGCTCCAGCTCCTCTCCCCAGCTAAACCATAAGCAATGCCAGCTCTCCTCATGTCTTTCCTTCTCTCATTCATTCCAGAGGCTTTAGCATCACCGTAACATCACTGACCTTACATTATAGTCTTGCTCCCTAAATTCTCCACAAACACTGTCTGCCACTGATAAACAGTTGTGGTGACAAAAAAGGATAATATGGGCCTAAAAAGCTGGCATGCTGCACTCCTGGCCAGTTCAGCTTCACCTGCAAGACACACACCAGGAACACAGAGCCAGCATCCTCAGCATGTCTGTGAGCTGGAAGTTGACAGCTCAGAGCTTTTTTGTGCAAGATAAGAATAAGGTAATAAATAACCTGTGAAAATTAATGTCTGGTTTCATTTGTTAGCTTTATCATTAAGGAATGTGATCAAGATAAAGCAGTTCACCTCCTTTTCTTGAAAAAGCTGACAGAGGTTCTTTGCCTTCCACATGCCCAAATGTTATTCTTTGAGATTAGTTATAACAAAGTAACTAAGCCACAAAAGCATATCTTCAGAATTCTCCAGTATCAATTTCTGCAACAGCATGTTAAATATTAGATTTCACAAACACTACTGGATAGCTAGCCCAGAAACCCTGAAAATACTCTGTTCATGAGCAGGTCCCCTGAAGTAAAATTAGAAGCCACAGGACAAATGGCTCTGAGAAATGATGGCAATCTGGCCTGGAATGCTGGGATACTACACAGCACAATGCTGTTTTAGAAGCTGACACTCTGGATTTAGCTTTCCAGGTAGTAAATCACAAAAACCTATTTTTGTTCCAGTTAAAAAGGTCTCTTTTTCTGGGCATGTGCTAATTAATATCAATCATTACCTTAGAAGTTATGGAAGAAATCGACAGACAATTAAAAGAAGACAAAATAAAATGTTGCCATGACTTATCATATTTTTGCAAGATGATGGTCTTTCCAGGGTCATCTAAAGATTAGGATACTTTTGTTTGATCAAATTCCCCCATGTCATCATTTTCCATGAAGCTCTGAGAGCACAGCTCTGACTGTTTTCATACATAATGATATATAGAAGTGACTCTGCTCTCCCACAATGCTAAACGTTGAATAACTGTTTGTTTGGGTTTTTGTTTTGGTTTGGGGTTTTGTTTGTTTGTGGAGTTTTTTGTTGATTTTGTTTCTGTTTGTTTTTTTCTTTTTTTTAACTAAAAGCAAGAGTCCTGCTCCCTTTGGGGAGAAAAAAACCAAAAAAAAACCAAAAAAAATTTCTGTTAACCTGGTCAGCAAATATGCAATAAGTAGGTATGATCTTACTTGTGGTGTATCTCTGACATTAATACTATTTAGGTGGTAGCCTTCATCTCCTAAAATTTTAGCAAAGCAAGCACTGCATCTGGGTATCAAATATTGCCTGTTAAAATGATGTCATTAATCTCATCCTCTACAAAGCTCACAAGTCATTAATTTTTGTGGTTTTTCAAAAGACATCACTTAAAAATGAGCATACATTTGCTGTTGTAAATTGCACTATCAAGTAACTCAAAGGAAAATAGTGGAAGACAGAAAGTGTAAAACAGCAGAGTGAAACATTAATATTCATTATGCTAGCTTCCTTATTTTCTCACTTTTAATCATTACATGGGTCTTAAGCAAATATGTTTTATATTCTAGTCTAGTTTCATTCCTTCTCTAGCTCCTAGTTATTTAAGTAGTAACTTAATGCAAGCAAATTTCCAATAAGTGTTTCTGCCTTAAACCAAATTATTATAAATTAACACAACCTAAAAAGTGTTTTCATGCTGTTGAACCATAATATACCTGTTAGACAGCACATAAATTGACAATCCATCCAGAAACTGATGAGAGTATCGTTTGAACACTTAGTGACACATTTAAGCAGAATTCCTGAGCTCCCATTCAAATGTATTCCCCTCTGTGTTTAAGATTATGACATGTATTATCTTTGATAGACAGACACGTATCTGCAAAAGGTGTGGGCTTTCACAGGGAAAAAACGTGTGGGAAAAGGAAGATACTCTCTCATTCATCTCATCATCATTAAGTCTTCTGTCAGAAAAACAGCAAGAGAGTTATCTGAATATTTTAACACCACCAAGATAGATACCACAACTTGGATAAACACCAAAATGCATCTGCTTGAGAAAAAGTCTCTGGGCAGTGTATGTAAACTCACACTTAACAGAAGAGGACAAAATGTGAGAAAGCATCAGAGAAAACAATTCTGTCTGTAGCTCATCCTGCATAATGAAAATTAACCTGCACAAATTGCCCTGAAGTAATTGAAATGGTGCATTTACCCACAGCAACCCAAATTCACAAAGTGGACTAGAGCGAAGGAAAAGGGTAAAATGTGTAAAACAGAACTCACAGCTCAAAAAATTCTAGGGGGAAGCAAATGTTATAGCCACATAGGAATATTTGACACTGGGGAGAAGAATGTTTGAGCACAAAGCAAGCACGGACTGGAGGGGATGGAAAAGCCAGCAGTGGCTCTGCGCTCAGCCAGGCCCTGCTGCGTGGTCCTCAGTGCCTGTGCCACGGCAGGAGCCTGGCCCCCAGCAGGACCAGTGCCCAAGAGCAAAAGCAACAACATTCAGGTCATGGGCAGTTGTACATCACTGTCCTGACACAATGTCTTAAATCACAACACTGCGTTTTCAAACTGGAACACTGAGTCATGAAGCAACCAAACCCAGATGTACCCTGTGAAATACTATAAAAATGAGGTCAGCAAACACTTGAAAGAATAAAGAAAAGAAACATTTACATAGAAGGATTATTCCAGCATGTCACTGCTGTGGGTTGCTAAACAGGAACCCATCCACAGTAAGTGTCTCTACCTCACCAGGAGTTTCCCAGATAAATAAGTTGGCCTCTGTTAGCTACTAACACAAATCACACTGAATGAGTAAGATTCAGGCCCAAACATCTGCTTCAAATCTCAGAGCAGCTGCTGCCTGGCCTGGGCAGAAAAAACCTCGTGTCCCATATATCCCATTCTGAGAGGTGCCTCTGTACGCAGCTCGGACCTCAGAGGGTGGGGGTGGAGAGAAGAATTAATTAGTGCAACTCTCTCAGAAATGTTGCTGAGTGTATACACATGGAGAAAAACAATCTTTAAAAGCTCCCACACCCCAGAGCTTCTATTCAGCTGGGTACAAGTCCGGCAGTCGTCACTCACTTCCCACCTTCATTGCACAATCAGAGTCTGATGAATTCTAACTCACTGGGAATTTTTTTTTTTTAACCTCAACATCAGCCCTAACCGCCCTGTGCAGTTTTCTTACTGATACAAGTAAGTTTTCTTACTGATACAAGTCTCTGGAGCCAAATGCCACTCTGGAGCTTCCAGCTGCTTCCTTCTCACGAGCCATCTGAAAAAGCTGCAATCCAAATCCTCACCCATCATTCTGCTTACATCAATTTATTCCTCTGATGCCTTTGCTGGCTCCCTTTCTGCTTCTACATTGAGGGTAAGCTCCTTGACTGTACCTCCCAGGCTCCTTACAGCTGTGTCTGTGGACACATCTCCAAGCCCTTATGCTTACCAGTTCCTTTTCTCTTGCTCAACAATATGACTTCATCTACCTGTCCTGGCTCCTTCTTTCCATGCTGCTCCCCACGACACCCAGCATGCAAGAGCCAAAGCTACAGATCACAGCCAGAGTGTGTATGTGAGTAGCCTCCACCTGGACTAGCATGGTCTTCAGTGCAGTTTTACTCCAGTGTAAGTAGAGACAGCTACATCCACAGATAGATTAGATATATCAAAGGATAACCTTTGATTTAAGTAGGTTATCATGATAACAAGAACATTTTTAAAGTTTGGGCCCCCCTACTCTCTGCATTACATCTCAAGTCAATATTGTGTTAATTAACATTTTTTCTAAAAGGTGTTGCTCTTTTCAAGTAGAAACAAGTTATTTTACTTCTCCTTCTTCAAACATCTCATTAAAATCCTTTGATTTAGCTTTAAGATACTCAATTTTCCACATTTTTGGCAGAAAATATGCACATATTTCCTGTTTTAGTGAATTTTTTATGAAGGAATCATATACTTTTTTTTTTTTTGCACAACACGTGCAAAATGACAAATTGTCAACCAAGAAAACTTTCCTCCCTATTTTTAACCATCTGACTAAAACATGTGGGTTTTTCTTTCTTTAATCTCATATTGATGCAATAAAGTTCCAGCACTTTGGGAACAAGCAAAGTTGAAGAAACACATTTCACAACAGGACTGCAAGGGACAAGGTATGTGGTAACTCTGTAGATTTTACAAAGGTTTTTAATGTCTTCTGTAGATGTTACAAAGGTTTTTAAGTCACTACCAGCAAGAATGCTCTGCCACCTATGCACAAACTTCAGTTCTTGAGGCAGAAGAAACAACCCCAAAAAATGGAGGGTCAAGAAATCGAGGATGCCCTTTGGCCTTTCACCTGAATGACTGAGGGCCCCATCAGGTGCCAAGTGGCCACTCTGAATCCTTCAGTCTCACTCACAGGAAACATATTTTCAAAATAAGGCTGATGTTAGTCCTTAGCAGATTGTGAAAACCTCATGTATCGCAGATGCTTCAGGAAACCCATCCAAAGCCCAAAGCATTTATTATTATTGTTTTACTTCATTTTTAATCTTGTTCGGACTTGAAGAGAAAGAAGAAAAAGACTTTTTCGAAAACCAGTTGATGAAAGGAACCTTGTTCCCCTTTGGGTATCTAAAATTTCCCGTGGACTAGAAACATAACCGTGTGTAACTATGATCAGCTCAAGCCTAGGTTTCACTGCTAGGAAGCCTACCCACACCTCATAAAATGGTATTGTTTCTTTTAGGATAATGTAGGTCTAAGTAGATATTCGTTTATCTGAGGGGGCCATCGTTTTTTAAATACGGGTTTACAGACAGGCTTAAAACTTAAAAAATAAACTTTATTTGCTTAAAAATAAATAAGGAAATGGATAAATTAATTGCTGGTAGCCAGACAAACATGGAGATGACACTGTGCCAGGTTAGCAGCTTTCGTGAATACAAACCCATATAGCCAAATGTACACAAAAGTAGACATTTACCCACACAATTTTGTGCCATCACTACTTACAGGCAAAAGGTAAGAATGTGCTTTGGCCATGCATCTGCCTCTCTCTGCATTTGGAAGTGAAGAGTTCGTACTAATAGTCTCTTTCAAAAATGCTTGAAGATCCCTCTCATAAGCTTTTTCAAATAAACAATACGCTCCTGTATTACATTGTCCTATTTAGGACAAGAGCTTTCTTTCCTTCCCTGTTCATAAGTAGCCTATAAATCCAGGGCCTTACACAGATAAAAGCATATATGCCAAGCCTCACTGTTATGAAAATTGAAACCAGGCAAATACATTTAAGAATTAAGGTATATACCATATAGAAAAACACTATAGAACAATACACATTTATGCCTTGTTTCAAGCCTAATATTCTTCTTCCACAGTATATTTCCCCTTTTTTCTGCAATCATTAGGTTTTACTTTTTCAAGTTTACCATTTTTGGTAATTTAATAATAAAAATAATTCACTAGAATGCAACTTTCTCTAAAGAATACATAAAGCAGCTCACACTTGAAGAAATCAAAGAGACTTTAATTTTTAGACCAACATTATAATACACATTGCAACTGAAATAATGTAGATTGGTCAGCAGAAGCATCAAACTCAACTCTAGAGTGGTTTCTTTCCTCTCAAATAAGAACCTGCACTCTTTTTCCTCCTCCACGATGCATTAAAACTTCTCTCAGATAAAATTTGGTCATAATCTAATCACAGCAGGCAGAGTTGTTAAGAAAACAGACTTTTCCTCTAAGATCTCTGATAAATGATCTTGGATGGGTTTCACTGCTGGGATTTAGGATTTTACTGCCTTTATGTGCCATGTTGGCCTCTGTATCCAAAGTTATGGTCTCCCTAACACAGATGGCAGGACACGATGGATCTAGCACAGCAGATACCAAAATTCACCCTCTGGTACCTTAGTACAAAGATCACAGTAATCTACCAGCTCCAAAAATATAATGGTGACACACACAAACCCATTCTGCTCAGCTGCCTCTGCTCTAGGAGCAGTAACTCCCAGCCATAATAATGTAGCAACAGTGTTTGAAATCACCAATTTGACAGAATCGGTGCCCCTGCAGCCTCATCTCTGGTGCCTGTAGAGCAATTCCAGCTGCTGATAAATTCTGTGATGATAAAGACAAACAACAAAAAAACCCCAAACCAAAACAAAACCCAAAAACCAAATAAACAGAACCCATAAAACCCAAAAAAAACCCAAAAAGCCCCCACCACAACAATGAAAAAAGCAACAGTCTGTTAATTTCCAGCCACAAAGAATCATGGACAATTAGAGGCTTATGAGGAAGAAAATATCTCCAATCTTTATTTCCCTGTTACTTGTACCCTCAAATGGGTACAAGTAACAGTTGTTGTATGATATGCTTTTAAGGATATCCCATTCATAGGAACATGAACATGAGGCTGTTGAGGAAGTGAAAGTGCAAAGCAGAGGGACACTTACACAAAAGCCTTCATGGTGGACACCTGAATAAGAAAGGAAACAACTTTTTGTTCCATGTTGCTTGCAACATGCAGTTGAATCTCTTTTGCCCCAATGAAACACATGGACCAGGCTATCCCACAGGATAAACCACAAATCCTTTCTTCATTTTTCTGATATATTTATTTTTTCCAGCCTATGAAAATCAGGTAATGACAATAATGAAACATGCTCTTTGCAAGTAGCTTTGTCATCTCAGCTGCAGTGGGCAAGGGAGCATCCTCTTTCAGTGGTCAGTCACTGCAACCTGCATTCACAAAAAGGCTACCTGCCTGCTCATTTAACTTGAATCATAAGATTCACATGTGCTGTGGAACATAAGCATGCTTGTAAATGTAAATCAATTTATATCCTGTATATTTATCTATATTGAAAAATCTATAGAGGAAAATATACCCAGCAATAATAGCTTAAAATACTAGGCACTTTAATCCAATGTATGTTAAGACCTGTAGATACTCAGAAGAAACATGTGGACAGTTTTACTTACATTATTCCAGTTTCAAGACAGAACATTACTGTTTTTATGATGTTTTAACCCTATATTTCATGGACGTTTATAAACCTTTGTTTTACCAGGGATCAATTTTTTTCTTGAACTCCCCCCCTTCACACAGTTACTATCAGTTGAGAGAGTTTTTATACAGACAAAACAGAGGTTTGAACATAAGGGATATAATACTAAGGTTTATTGCTAGCCAGATAGATAAAAACTAAGAAATAACATATACTACAATAGTACTAATTAAACTAGCTTATCTTATGAATAACATATACTATAACACTAATTAAACCAGCTTGTCTTATGGAAAAAAAAGAATATCAGGTTATTATTTACAAATTTGGTGGCTCATGTCTGGGGTTTCAGTCTCTATTTTCCCCTGTCTCGGGAAAGCAAGGGCAGGGGGAAAAGGTCTCTCTCTCTCTTCCATGGAGTTGGACATTTGGCCGGGTGCCAC
Source organism: Pachyramphus minor (assembly GCA_013397135.1). NCBI lineage: Eukaryota > Metazoa > Chordata > Aves > Passeriformes > Tyrannidae > Pachyramphus > Pachyramphus minor. Next base: position 1,084,953 of record VYXB01005595.1, read on the forward strand.
GTCTAACAAAAGCATTTCTCTTAGCTTTTTCCAGTCCAAGAGAAAGGTGTCTTCTTTTGTATCAGTCTTAGAGGAAGAAAGGTTCTTCCTTTGAAACAATTATTGCAGTACCTGTAAAGTATCTTTTCTGTTATCTTGAGGACAGCAGGTTCAGGATATCTCAGCTGGAAATTCCTTTAGCTCTCTCT
>VYXB01005595.1:1085399-1103006 GCA_013397135.1 Pachyramphus minor
TTCCCCTGCTGCAGGGAGAGAGGGGGTGAAGACTCCCCCCTCGTCTCAACTCTTCTCTTGCTAGAACTGACCTTGAAGCTGCTGGTTATCTCAAGTCGTCCTCTGCTCTCCACCAATGCTGGAATCCTTGCAGCATGTTTCAGCTGGGCAGTTTCTGTCTGGAGTTTGTTTCTCCATTGTTACACATCCCGGCTGGAGAGACTTCAATGCCATCCATGCCTACCCCCGGCCCAAGGCCAGGGGGAGAAAGGGCCTGATCCTCCACTTCGGGGGCCTGCTGCCACTCTCCTCACATGGCTGCCGAATTCTTACTACCACCACACCTTCTCTTCCGTTTTCTTAAATATGTCATTAGCAGAGGTGTTACTAAAACTTTTGATTGGCTTTTTCTCCAGATATCTACCTGGACCTGACCATTTCAGCCAGGGGGGGCTGGTAAAACCCACGACACCTTGTTATGTGTTGCAAACATCTTCCATTAACACTATTATTGGAATTCTGGAACTATTATGGCTTCTAATTCTTAAGGTGATAGGGTGAAACACAGTTTTTCAAGGACTTCTGCCAGATAAGAGATCTTATAATTGAAAGCAACTGTAAGAACAGATGTATGGAATCAGCAGTTACTTTTCAACTGAAGGGTCCAGCCATCTTCAACTAAAAATGATCATCAGTCTTTGAGATTAAATAGGACTGAAACAAGAAATGACTGCTTTTTGCTATATTTAAATTCACTTTGAAGCTACTTCAGAAGAATAAATGAACTCACTCTACAGATTCAGCTATTTACCTTACTTTGTTCTAACTATACTCTAATCTCTTTGCTGATTGGAAAATCAGTTGTCCCATGTCCCCCAGGACCTTATCTTCAACATAGATTATACTGATGAGCAAGTCTAAGAACATGAATGAAAGAGGACAAGTCTTCACCTTCCCTCCAGCCTGGAGAAGCTTAGTAACTCCTCCAAATTGCCCATTTTGGGCTTCTTCACCACAGCAGACAGATGGGTGTAGCATTGTAATAAATCTGATTTTCTGTTCAACTTCCTTTCATGATAGATTTGGTTAAAAAACACTTTAACAGACAGATTTAAGTGCACTGAGGTGATTGTATCCAGGCATGCACTGGGAAACAAGCTTTCAGAAAACGGCTACAGAGCTTGACTACTGAATGACTTGCTCATTTAAGATGTGATCACTGCCTTCAGTGATCATTACAGCTTTAACATACTGCATTCTGAACCTTTCTTGTGAGAATAGTCTGTCTTCCTACATGGCTCAGGTTTTCATACAGCACAAGGGCTTAAAGCTCCCCTAGAATGATAATCAATGTTCCTCTATTATGTTTATAGCTCTAAGACTTTTCCTGCTAATGGATGACGTATATTTATGCAGCTGGAGGAAACCTGGATTCAATAACTGCTCCACCACAAACCCACTGTGTGGTGTAGGGTAAGTCACTTAAGTCTCTCTGTGCCTTCATTTTTCAACTGTAAAACGGAATTCTTGGTGCCCACCTTTGCAAAGAGCTCTGAATCCTCAAGACGAAAACATACCCCACTAAATAATATTACCTTGTTAGGAAGCACAGGTGTGTGACCCTGGACACATATGCTAATGTTGAGTCATAAATCTGTCAACAGGAGGTGCTGGCAAAACAGATGGTTCACATTCCTTTTTAAACCACCTCTTTGTCCCCAGAGCCCAGGTATGTCAACTAATCATTTTATAACTGGTCGGGGTTTTAATGGGCCAGGAAGTCACAGTGAAGCACAATACCACCAGCATTATGGCTACAAACGGAGCCAACAAGAGGAAAAGACAGACCTAGAGGTTTCTTTTCTCTCCTGCCTCCTGGCATGTAGGACAAGCACTATGAGGCCCTGCAGGAAAAGATTTAAAAAAAAGCAGAACCAGTCCCCACACATTCCTGTAAGTAGTCCAGCACCGGTGACTGTGCCTGACTGCTGACTGGTGCTGCATACATGGAAACAAGACACATGGTTTTTAATTACAGGCAGTAAAAAGCCACAGACGCACACCATTGAAAAACCTATTTAAATGAACAGTTGCATGTTAATTCACAGGGTCAGGAGGATTACAAGCAAATAAAAACTTCCCTTCTAAACTTTTTTTTTTTTTTAACTTAAGAATTACCTCTATTATTAGAAATTCCGATTCCCCATCTCAATAGCTGAAAACTGAGCACCCGGCATTTTCGTTCAGAATGTTACTGTAGCAACAAGGGGCTGGGGCAGGATTATGTTGCAGGCTGGGCAGGGAGGGTTTAGGTGGGCTGGGCAGACTGGGTGGGCAGAGCAGCAGGCAGGACAGGGCAGCAGGCAGGGCAGCAGGCAGGGCAGGCAGCTGTGCAGGCCCGTCTGACACGCACATTCCCATAAATGGAATTGGAGGGCCAGCGGCCCACATCAAAGCATGGAGTTTAGCAGATTTCCCCTTCCCCTCCCCCGGAGTCTTTGAGACGGAGACTTCATACCCCAGAATTTAATATCTTTTTCCTCCCTCCCCCCATCAGCCCCTTTGTCTGTGTCTCTGTTCTCTAAGAGCTAACAGATGTTGATGCCATATAGTTTCAAAGAAAACTTTTGATGCCCACATAACTCATTACAACTAATATATTCCAAGAATGCTTGTAGCTCAGGAAACACTGGGGTGAAAAAACAGAGGAGAGGGGGCAAATGGCTACACTGAGTAAGCCTTGAGAGAAAATAAATAGTTCACTTCAAAGTCATGAGGGAATTCTTTAACAAGCTCTTTCTTCCGCAAAACACAGAACAAATTCAGCTGAGCCTAGAATTCCCAAAGGAAAAAAATAAAACCAAACTCCATATAAATGGTAAAGCAGAGGGAAGCATCTGAGAGGTTGCCTGGCTCACCCAGCAACAAAGTGCAGCGTTCTAGAGGTTCACTATTCCCAAGCAACCTGCACTGTGCCAGGACACAAAAGTACTGCTGAAAAGCAGAGACTGTCAACAATAACGATACAGAGAGCCCTAGAAAAAGCTAACCCTGTCCCTCTGCATGGAATGAATGCAGATGGAAACGAGATTGCTCAATTCATGGAGCACTGTAACTCAGCCTTACAACACAGGAGGAGGATGTGTCATGAAAGTCACAAAGAGAAGAAACATTCCCTCATTTAGCAAAAGCAGGTGATTGTATTTTTCGGGGTAGGCAGGTCCATGTTCTTAGCTGTTTTCTAGGGTTACATTTAGGATATAACCCTTCATAAATTTTTCCAGTAGGTTTCCTCTCCTCCTCTGCTGCTTCAGCACACAGCTGCATCCTCCTCTCCGTTTGGTGAGCAGCCCCCCAGGAGTCACCAGGAGTTGGTAGGGAGAAGGGTTGAGAAAAGGGGGGAGGGCAAGAATGCGATTACATCAATTTCCACAGCAGGAGGATCAGATTGCATCATTGTACACAACTTGGGGCCCGCTCTTTTATCCCTGATGCAGGCAAATTTCCCATTGAAATCAGTGGGAGACTTGTCTGTGCAAGGACTGCAGAATCGGGTGTTCTGTGATCACAGAATTAGAAAGCAGTAGGAAGTCACACCTGGCAGCACCTCTCTCAGTGGTGTTCTGCCCTCCGTCGGGATGGATATCAAATCACAACAAATGAAAATATAACAATGATATTAAATCCCTTCTCCCCCTCATACACAAACTCCTAAAAATCCACCACTGCTGTTACTGTATAAAAAGTCTGTTTAAAGTTCCTGCCAGTGTACTGCAGATTTCACACAAAGCAAGTAAAAATACGAAAGAAAATATCAGGGGGTGGCAGGAATCTATCCTACTACACATTCGTAGGCTTCTCTCATCTAACAACTAGAAAGCAAAGAGTTTTAAGGGTTTTAAACAAGCAGGTGTGTTCTGCTTGCTTTTTTTTTCAGGGGTTTAGATGGAAGAGAGGAAACAAAGACAGTCATCCTTACTGCAGCAACAACAATGCACGGACTCTTTTTTCTGAATCGTTCAAATACGAATCACAGTACAGTAGCACAATATGTGTTTGTAGTTTTTCACTGCTGCTCATGTGCAAGCACCACACTTTGTATGCACTTGCATTCCTGCTACAAGGAAAATTTTCCTTGTAGCAGCTCAATAGTCTCCCCACTTTAGCTGCGGCTGCTCCCATGCACACCTTCTTTGCAGAATACTTATCCCTCAAACACACTTGTAAATAGTTTAGGAAAACCAGAACTAAAATCTTCCATCCGATTTGTTGAGGATAAAATGTGTTTTCTTGCAAAATGATTCCTTATTATCTCTCCTGCCTCACTATTTGGGGATAGGTCATTTCCACTAGGGAATAACAAGGAAGGCATCCTCAAGCCTTGGGCCTCTATAAGTAAAATACCATATTACTGAGGTCATCATCCACCACATTGCAGAGCATCAGGAAGCTTCAGCAGGAGAGCAGAATTGCTCAGGTAACTCAAATCGAGTGGGGCCAAGGTGGGAAACATCAGAAGACAGGGGGTGACACAAAAGTACCAAACACTACTGAAACCTTAGGGCTAAACACATAAAATCACAAGATTTGAAATTCTATTACATAAATTCAAAAGCTCGCTAAACTCTCAAAATAGTGCACCTGTAGAATCTGGGTTCTAAAAGTTTCCTCAAAACTCACCAATGCCCCTGGACTATGAGGACTCTTCAGCATGTGGGAAGGCTGAGCAGCCCTACCAGTACCACTCACCCTGTGGTGGCTGCACTGGTGGCATCCAGTCCCCACCAAACAGCAGGCTCTGAGTTACCAGGAGGCAGCACTTGGGCCAGGAACTGCCTTTGGAGTACACTCTGTGTTTTGCCCATGTTTTTTACCACTGTCAAAGAGCATATTCCAGTGTGGGCTAATGACATGCTCCTTCTGTCTCACATGTACCAGAATACAGTGAGGAAAAACAACTAAGAATCACAAAATACATGATATAATATAAATGTTATATTTTCTGTGTCCTGGTTAGGCTTGATTTTAGTTTCAGCTGAGCCCTATTGTGACTATTTTGTGACAGTAAAATAATTTGGCCTTTAGGATGAAAAATTAGCAAATAATATTCCGAAGAAAAAACAAAAAACAGATTAAAAACTTTGTAACTATTGCTTACAGTGGCTATTGGCAGCATGAGCTGGAGTTTCCTCAGCATAAGATGAAGGACAACAGCAGCAGCAGGACTGAGGTTTTACTTTAAAAAATAACTGAATGACAGTCTGAGGTTTCTCATAAAGCTGGTGATGCTTTACCTTAGAAATCTGTATCTATAGCAGCACTATTAATTTATGCCATGATTTTGCCTTCTATATTCAACACATTGACTACAGAGGAACTGATACATCTAGCTTATTAACAATCTTGCTGGACACTCTCAGCTGTTTCTATATATTGAAAATTTACATTCAATAGCCTAAGTTACCTTTGTTGGAGTTTGTCAGAGAAAAACCCCAATTCATAGACAAGCCAGAGCACAAAACCTTTCAAGTGCATCTCCTTCAAATGGTCTTAGTAGTACGAGACCAGCAATATTGAATGTTCTCAGAAACTTGTAATTCCTTTCCAATCTCAAGCAGACAAATTAAACAGAGTTAAAATTCTTTCATTTTCCCAAACTCTTTTGGCTTTTTTTTTCAAACTTTCAAAGATACCATCAATAGATTTGCAACTCTCTTGCCCTGAAGAGTAAAAGTCTAGACAGAAATCTTTTAGGCGGGCATACAGGAGGAAAAAAAGCCCTACTTCAGCCTGCCATGATATAGCAGATCCTGATTTTGATGCAACTCCAACATTGTGGACATACAAAACCCTAAACATTGGGCCATTGCTGCGGTTTTGTTTCCTGAACTGGGCAGAATGATGCCCAGAGACATCCAAAGATGTTGGAAGGGCTTTTGTGGTTGTTTTTCATCACTTCAGGGAAAATGTTTGGTTTTCTGATTGCTGTGTTTTGGGGTTTTTTTGTTACACTGCAACAAGAACAGAAAGACTAAGGGAAAAAGACCAAACACTAAGCTTCCACTCTATAAACACTGATAGAAAAACATAATGTGGTCTCATAGAATATGGACACATATCTGACAAAAGCTGGCCTTGGCATCAGACTTCACACAAAGTGGGAGAGGCCAAAACCAGCACTGTGAGAAGCCAGCTTAACAAGGGATATTGGATGCTCTCAACAGCCATAAGAACACGGTTTCCACGTTCTGAACACATCACTAGCAAGTCCTCAGAGCGCTCTCCTTGGAAAGGTACAGCCCCCCTTTAAACAGGTGGCACAGGAAACACAGCTCAGTAACTAGCACAAAAACACTTGGACAAAAGTGGCATCACTTGGGATCACAACAGACAGGGAGAAAGCTGAAAGAGAAACTTAGGGTACTTCAATTCAGCACAGGTCCACGAAGCCCTCGTGATGTGGCTGTGACTAGCAAGTGACACAAACTGGAGTTTTTAAGTCTTATCAGATTACCATCCTGCCTTACTTTCTTTTTTAAACCAATTTAACTCCATCTTTGTGGCAAGGTGCTATAAATCATAGCAAATGAGAACAACATCTTATTTAAACATAAAGGCTAGTGGAAATCCTTTACAATGTTTATACAATTTTTAATGTTTTCCATGAGGACCAGACACATTTGGGAGGGGAAGGAAAAGGGATGACAGCCCAATGCAGATTATATGGAGAACAGCAGGCTTGACTGACCCCATGCAGCTGCTAAAGGGACAGCAGCATTTTAAAATTCACATTTGCCCAGAAAAGTTTTACCTAGTCTTATGCAAACACTGGAAAGGCATTAAAGGAAGAAGAAAATCTCAGCATTTCCAGACAGTTCACTTTGACTTTACAAAGACTGTTTCTTTAGTGTCTCAATTCAAGCCTGTTGGTCCTTTTAATATGCTCCAGTATGAAAGTCACAAAGAGGAGTGGTGCAAATAATTATGAAAATAAAGGAAATTGACAAGGAGACTTTATTACCCTAAGCTACTTTCATTTAAATTTTAAAGTTAAAATAGGGGAAATGTTTCATGCCAGTCATTACTGGCATCTCAGTTAATATTATTATTTTAATGTCAAATGCTATTTAATGCTGCTAATTTTTAATAGTTTATATTTAAAGAATGAAAGAAAATTAACACAAAACAGATCTCTCTCGCTAGTCACAATTCTTAACTTCAGTCAGAGAAGTCTGTCAGGCAGCCCAGATTGCATCAACAGCTTCATAAGCTCATGACACACCAGCACATAGCACAAACTGTTGCCCAAGCTGTCCTGGCAGGACATGCAAGCCTTGATTTTGATCCCAGTTTTACCCTAGTTTCACATTTCTTTAACTGCAGTAGAACAAAATCAGAGTGGCTGGAAACAAAATTGTGCCTTCGCCTCTTGCCGAAGCATTCAAGACCAACTCATTTTCTAGTCAGCTATAGCATCAATATCAATATCAAAGTAAACATTTTAACTTAAGTTGAAAACTCTTTATATTTCTTCCACAAGCAAAATATTAAGAACTCTGCCCTAGAGAAAGATAAAAGAAGCCAATCTCCCCTTTAAATTACCAAGCTAGCCTGGGCTTTGACTCCTTTTTCAATGGGAAGTCAAAACGTCTGACTCCAATCAGTTTGTATAAACCAGCTTTTGTTTTTCCTTTTACCCAAATGACTCCACTCTTAAGGATTTATTGTAACTGGATTGCTTTTCTACCCAGCAGGGAGCTGTAGCACTAGCAAAGCTGTTCCACACAGTAGGTTTTCCGCTGATTGAATTTCTAGACTTTCAGCTCTTCGGAAATGTTTGCTCTTGTACAAGCTGTCAGAGGGAAATTGTGTGCAGTCGATTTTGTCTCAGCTAAAGCCAGGCAGGGTTCCATATGCAGCCAGCCAATGTGGAATTGAAAGAAGAAAGATCAATCAAATTGCAAAGGAAAAAAAGGTCTCAGCACAAACAAACAAAAAAAACCCAAAGAAAAAAAACCATACAACAAAAAAGGGCAGGGAAAAGCAGATGAGAATGAAAACCATTTCTGCAAATAGGTGCACTAAAAAGAACCAGCAACATCCATTTTTAAAAGGAAAGCTTTTATTTAAAAATCATTGAAATAAGGACTAGCAGCCATTTGAAGAAGCTGTTCCATTAATCATGCACAAAGCCAGCACCATTATGTTGCTCCCAAACCAAGCTGCTGTAAAATCCCTCATCCCCATAGCAGCCCATGTTACCAGTACAGCCACGGCTGTCAGTGCCATGGTCACAGCACAGCAAACAGCCACAGGGAGTTCTGCTACACTGTCTGCTGGTTCTATGTAATCAGGAACACACACTGGGAAGGTGTGGGAAGCCATTGGAAAGCACCTCAACTGCCATGCTTGTCACAGATCGTGGAGAGTGATTTAACAAGAAGGATTTTTCAGCCATCACATTCTCAATATCTTACAAAGACCACAGAGTCACTTCCACTTCAAGTGCACCACAGCCATTAGCTTGCCAGGCACGTGGTCTAATGGTCCCAATTGCTGCCTGCACCTGAGGTTTTGTCCTTTAGAAATCTAATCACTGACAAGGCCAGAAGTGCACATAGAGGCAAACACAACCAAATAAGTCAGAAGTAACAAGCAGAGATCAAGACACCTGTATTTAAAATTCAATGAAAGTATATCAGGATAAGCAATGTTTGTCCATGGTCTGGTCTGCAATAGCTCATCTTTTGAACTCGCAAGGACACATTTTGGTTCTAGCTACATTACAGACAATAGAAATGCTTTTAGGCGTAAGCCAATACTTCTAAATTACATAGTAACCCGCAGTTGTGACAGCACAGGTGAGCATTAGACTGGGAATCTCTGCCCCGCCAGCCATGGGCAGATAAGCCTCACAATCTTTAAGCGCACCGTAAGATGACCAGAAGCGATTGCACAGACAGCAGACACACCACCCTGCCTCCATACCAAGGTTTGTGTTTTGAAAAGCCTGTGTTAGAAAAATTATGTCACCTGTTTTTCCTTTTTAAGAGATAATTACAGCTAGTGGGTCACTCTTTTTTGACATGCAGTGAAAAATCACAAAGCCATACAACAGGGGTTTGGTTTTCAATTACTGGACTTGACCTTAAGTCAAGTACCAGTTTCTTCACTCTCGTGGAGACTCAAGGAAACAGCACGAAGCTGTGTCAGGGGAAGTTTAGCTTGGATATCAGGAAAAGGTTTTTCACCCAGAGTGAGGTTGAATACCAGGAGAGGCTCCCCAGGGAAGGGGTCTCAGCATCAATCCTGAGTTCAAGAAACATTTGGGCAATACTCTCAGGCACGTGGTGGGATTGTTGGGGTGTCCTGTGCAGAGCCAGGAGTTGGACTCGATGATCCTTGTGGCTCCCTTCCAACTCAGCATATTCTAAGCTTCTATGATTAAAAGACTCTAAAGTCCTACTAGCTTGTATTGTTCCAGACTCATCCATATTTCTAAGTTTAGTGAGTAGCCAGCAAGCACAGCAGTATCCATAGTATTCACTGTCTTCAGGGACAGTCGCCCTGTCTTAACATGTGTTAAACATATAATGGGGAAAATTGACGGCTGCAGAATCTCAGTGATGGTGCAAAAAACCCTTCAGTTTGCCATCACTGTCTTTTCTCAGAAAACACTATACAGTGAGAAAAGATGACATCTATCATGAAACAAATAATAATAATGAGGATTTTTCCATCTATTCTTCCCTAGTCATCTGCCTTCCATTAACAGTGGTTTTCTCTCTCAGTTCCTACCTTATTTCACCTGTTAAGTGTAACTCAGTGATTTTCCTGCTGGGAATCTGTTCAGACATGCTTTCCCAACTCAGCGCACTGACAGCCTGACATTCGTGCTTCTAATCAACACTGCACCTCGACAAAGTCTTGATGATGAAAGGAAATATCCTGCCTCCAAAGTCTTCTAAAGGACCATGTGGCTGACGAAGACATTTGCACCACTATTTGCACCATATTTAATGAACCTCATTATCTAATCAGTTGTCTACTCATGCCAGTCACTGAAGAGTTTCCTCATTTTTTTTCCTTTACTTCTTGGGAGGGTACATTTCCTCTTTGGCCACAAAGAAAACTATTGCAAACAAAGAAGAAAGAGGTCAGTGAATAAAAAATTTCTGATACACAAGGAGGAAGTACAAGGCTACAAATGGCTTGAAACTTTGATCAGTCTTTTCTCCTGATGCTACTAAGATTTAGTCCAGCTGTCCCAGACACTAGTGCTAACAGTGTCCCAGCTCAGGGTTGTAACCATGTATAACAGCTAAATTAAGTATTGCCTTCAGATAAAAATTCACTCATAAATCCCAACAAAGGTTATTGAAGGGTTATTGCTCTCCAATTAAAGATACACTGGCATTTTCAACTAACTTCAGATTTGATTTCAAGTGACACAGACTTTAAGATTCAACATTGCAAATGCATAACCTTCAGTGTTCTACAGGGAAAGCAGAAAAAGAATTGGTTAATTCTCCCCACACAGTCTGAAGAAACTTTGATTGCCTGAAAGACTTTTTATCTCATTATCAATTTCAATAAAGTTTTCTATTGCACAATTTGGTTTGAGGGCAAGTGCTTACACAAAGTGGGAAGAATTATTCTGGAGCTGACAGACATAACTGAAGCAAGGTAGGCATAGCTCCAGCACATCTTCTCACCAACAATTATCCCTAACAAACTGCTTAATTACTTAGATCTATTCCACTTTCAGGTCCTAAAAACCAAGAACAATACCTGAATTGTCTGTCGAAGGCCATGTTCACCACGACCAGCCTTGAGCATTCTACAGACTTTGCTCTATTTACCTCCTCTGTATAAAAACCTACCTTGCTCTTCTTCTTCTAAAAGAGAAAGCTATAAGAGGGAGAAAGTGGAATGACTGAGTGGAGCAAGAGGACATCTGGGGACTTTTGAAAAGGAAGAGCACAGATTAGAACCTCGCAGCTCACCTCCACGTTCTGCCAGCTGAGACACTGAGAATCTCATCATACTAACTTACCTATGCCTTGCACTGGAAAATACATACCTTCCTCAAAAGGTTAGAGCAGAAGTTTGAATGTATGAGTCACTCTGATATGTGTAATTATACAAAATACCCATTGTGGATTTAAAACATCTCCAGTTTAAGTAAATGAAGTTTTGCCATTGATTTTTGTGGAAGGAGACCTTATTTCCAATGCATAGCATAGGCCAGCTGCAGATTAACATCCTAGACCATATGCCATGCCTTGCACCCCTCACTTTAGACTACAATTGTCTTTCATCTCAAACAAACTGCTGTCAATCTGCCTTTACATGATTCAAGTCTTACCTTACAGTTATTACTAGAGAGTACCAACTGACTGCTTTTAAGGAGCAAGGCAGTTTCACACAGAACTAGGATGATGACAACAGAAGAAGATCAAGTAAGAAATCTAGGAGAAGTTACATACCTACCTTTTATTATTGCTATTTTTAAACACACAAAAGACACTGAGGTCGGGAGAAGTTAGAGACAAGGCTTAATGACAAAAGAAGACTGGGAAACAGATGCAGAAAGGAAATTAAAGGCACCCAGTCACAGAAACCTTTGCACAGGCACTAAACCTTATTCAAATGAATAGTTCTTTTGAAACCAACTTGACTCCTCAAATGAGTAAATTTAACAGTTTTCAGGATCAATCATCTCAAATGAATGCCTAAAATAAATGAAAAGAAGAGAGAAGATATCAGAATAACAGCACATGAAATATTGTATCACACTAATACTAATGTTAATCATCCCTCATTAAACAAACTTCAAAGCAGTAGAAGAAACCTGAATGGTAATATAGGCAAGATTTAAACTGATGATAGAAATGAGGCTAAGGTACATAATAGAACATGCAGTGAAAAGGAAGTACTCAGAAAGACTGAAGCAAAAAGGCAAAGCACGAGGACTGCAGCAGGAAAGAAAATGGGATGTATGTAGGCAAAGAACACTCCCAGATGTTTTATTCCCTATGTGTTCAGGGTCACAGCCTGCAAACATTTAACACCTGATGAAAAGACTAAAGCCATGGCCATTACTGTGAGTTTCAATGACCTGGGTCTAGCTCTTAAAGATATTCCTGGGTTTGGAGTTGTAGGGGCTTCCCTTCTAAACGAGCACACACATGTGGATCTGCAGGATTTGGTCATTAGCTCAAAGCCCTCTCTGAGTTGCATTTTTCTTACAACATTTCTGCAACAGCCACACCTTATCCAAGTGAGAATGAACTGCTGAGAGTGTGACAAAATGTGGTGCAATGCAGACAGCCAGTGAAGACTGGTATTTATGAGAAATTATGGACAAATTCTAGTGCTTATCTGACAGAAATGATATGGGCTGCTGACTGACACCAGAAAGCACTGAGAACATTGCCCCAGTAAGAAAAAATTCTTTAGCATGTAAATGAACTTTCCTCAGATCATGTATATGTAAAATGAAGTTACATATCAACACCTAATATATACATGGAGCTCTTTAAAAAAATCCCACAAACTATCAAAAAGAAAATTGGATATGAAGAAAATAATTGTGGATTATGTCTTTCAGTGAAACTCTTCTGCAACCCTATGCACTATGGAAAAAAGGAGCAGATGGATCCTCTGTCTATCTTAACAAGTTTCTGCAGTGTCACCCTGCTGAAGCAGCGTGGCCCACTGACAGTGCAGTACCTCACCCACCACCAGGCTTCCCCTGTGCTGCCAGGCACTTTATTACCTGAGCAACCATCTCAAAGCAACCCCCAAAGTTCCTACATGAGCTGTTCTTACATCAGTGTTTATAGTACAGACACCACTCTCAGATGTGTTTTATAAAGCAGAAAGGAGTAACCGTCCCCATGGACACAGCTCAAAGGCAACAATCCACAAGAGGCATGCAAGAAAACAACACCCTAGGAGTGGCAAAAGGGCATAGAGGTAGCCTAGGAAAACATATCATTATGGAAGTATAGGGCCTAAAAGCGACACCAAGGTGATGGGAAAATTACATGCTCAGGTGTTCATTGTAAGCCTTATTTGTACAGTCTTTTGAGGATCTCCAGGGCCAAAGCAGAAGCCCCAGCAGCTTGAGCTAGGGGACAGTGTCCCTAAACAGTCACCTGCTGCAGGCTTAAAGGCTCTGGAAACAAGATACAGAAGGATTTGCAGTGCACAGGAACAGAACTTCGAGTAATTTTCTGGTTCATTTGAATTGATGGATATTGTAGACTCAAATACTGCAGGGAAGCCTAGGAGGAGAGTGTCTGTTAACATGTGACAAGTGTTTGATGAGGAAACAGGAACGCAGCCTGTCTTAGATCACAAAACACAGTGACAGTTTTGGCATATTGATTCAAAAATTCTCTGCCCTAGGATGGACTGAGGTGTACCACAGAGGCTGGCAGTATATGGATTTTGCACTGAAGTTCAAGGTATTCTCCATTTGCTCACACAGTACTAAGACCATTTTAGTTTCTCTGCTTTTATGGCAAACAACTCTGCATATCCAATATTTACCAATTGTAATGTGGCAGCAGAATCCCTGTTAACAGCTTAATTTTGTGAATCTCTTACACAATGCCTGCAAAGAAAAATTTGTAGCTGCTGAGCTTGTTATGGGTTGGGTACTCTTTTGCATCCTGACTGAATCCTAAATGTGCCCAATAAAGCTCCGTTTATTTTAGCTAGGGATATTTCCATAGGCCTGTTTTGATGGGCAAAACTCCTTCTGCTCTACTTTGGTGTCTTTTCCATTAAAGAGTAACAAATTTAAAAGTTTAAAAATAAATAAATAAATGGAACAGGAAACTATCATACCTTCAAAATCTCACTTTCTGGACAGAATTTAGGACAAGGGACAATGCTAACAAATACAATTTGTACCAGACTTTAAAGCCCACATATGCAAGCCAATGATCACACACATACACAAATTCACACTGTGAATTCTCTTATAAGTTTGCTGGAGATAATACACAAAAGGTCATTTAGAAGCCCCTATTCTCTTCTTTTTCCCCTAACACACCAGCACTGTCTTTATTTTTGTTATGCCTTTGCACACAGAGCCTTGGCTCTCTGCTTACAACGTGCATTCTGCTCATCTCCCCGAACGAGGAGGGGAAATCGAGGAGAACATGGGTTTTCAAACTGTACACAGAACAACTCCCCACACCAGGACACTCAGAATCAGTCAGGGCTGCATTTAAAAAACAGACTGGGACAGGTAGGTAAATCACTTTGAACATATTAAATTGTACTGACAGGGTAACAAGGGTAGCTGTGTACTTCAGTACAGACAGCTGTCACAGCCCTCTGTGCCTGCTCAACCTAGGGAAGACTGTAATACAGCCAAGGAAAGAACGGGGTTCAAAGGCCTGAGCCTGAAAACAAATGCTAAAAAAAAAAAAAAGGAAAAATAAGAACAAAGAAATTTTAAGCTGGTTTGTCTGTTTTTCAATTTACGCAACTGTAAACAAATTCAGAGGTTTATTAGTTTATAATGCTTTTTGTGGTCATGTAACTCAAATGTGAGCTTTGATTTAAGAAATGGAATTTGGCAAGAAGGGAGTTTCAAGGCAGGCTACTCACTTTCCCATTAAGCAGATTAAAAAAGAATTCAAAATATTTAACTTTGAGTAATAAGGTCTGTACTTGTGTAGCAACTAATCTTGTGCTCATGCACATCCCAATTTGGTATTGCACTTGCTTAACTTCAAGCAAGTAATCTCACTAACTTCCCCCATACTTCAGCACACGCTAAGTGCTTTCCTGAAATGGGGCCATGATCAAATTTAAACAGTGTCCCTTAATGAGGATTTACTCATTAGAAAAAAGGTCTCCAGAAAAGCCACTCAGCCTGTTAAAAGCCAGCCATTCACCTTAACCAGCAACTTTCTACCTAATTTTGCCTTTAAATAAAGCTATCCTACCTACAAGGCTGGAATCCACAAAGAGTTGATTTAAATAGAACATTTCAAGTTCAGCTAAATCTGGGAAAAACCAGGGCCTGGAATGTTAACCATATCTGGACTTACTGTGCCTCTATGTAGAAGGCAGCAGCATATAATCCCTTGGTACACCACAGCCACTTGGACATTCAGCCTTAACTCTGAATGTGCTGTCTTCCTTTTGTAATCCAACAAGTAACTTCCATATTTTCTGGCCAAGTTCTTTTCAGTTATGATTCCTTCCAGACTTCAGTCACTATTTGAATGCAAAAGGAATTGAATTCAAACCTTTATGCTACAATAGGTTTTATTTGCGTATACCACATACTTT
The DNA here is from genome assembly GCA_013397135.1 of Pachyramphus minor. Lineage (NCBI taxonomy): Eukaryota > Metazoa > Chordata > Aves > Passeriformes > Tyrannidae > Pachyramphus > Pachyramphus minor. Next base: position 1,100,700 of record VYXB01005595.1, read on the forward strand.
TAAACACTAATCATTCTCAAGAGCAGTATCTGAGAAATAACCTTACTTGGCCTTGAAAATACAGGATACAGTTAGTAATAAGGGAAAAATTACTGAGGAAGTACCATGTATTTCTCCCTCTCCAAGTCAAAGAGAAGGCCAATATTTTACACTGAGAACATTCATGAGTTCCTTTTAAACAGGTTTAGGTCTTTGTCACAATTATGATTATTCTGCTACCGCTTTAGCCATACCCTCGTGGAGGTGTTACTGCAGAAAAAGTGTTTATTTCACAGTAAGTTGCCCTAAAGAAGAAATTACATTACCCCACATCCACATATAACAATGGCCATTCATTTACCTCATTAGAAAAATAGAAGCAAAGCCATAGAAGCTGCAGTTTTGGCAGTCAGCACGGATTTAAATTTCCCACTGGGAAGAGGGGAGATTTTTTTCCTGAGCAGGTATATCTGCACTTCTCAGAGGGGCTGCTCCAGTGTTATTCCCATAGCACTACCGGTGGCACAGGCTTGTCTGCAAAAGGAAGCTCTGCTGGATTTAAACTGGAGGCTTAGTTTTAAACAGAGTTCAAGTACAAAAAAGCTGTGCGGACATTTGTTTCGTGTGGTTTATTTTCATTTGGCTTAATTGATTCCGAATCATTTTAAGCCAAATAAAAAAGATAGCCAGAATCCCTAATGCCCACAATAGAGTCTTCACCATGCAATCCAAATTAAAGTAGTAGTTTATTTAGACTAAAGTTGTTGTGTGTGGACAAGGCCAAAGCTAATCAAGTGTTGTCTCACCACAATCCCAGTGAACAGTGTAAGTGGAGATAATGGAAGGCTCTGCTTCCTACCACAGCAATTAGCAACAAGGGAGGGAGGCTCTGCCAGTCCAGACCAAGACCAGTTTGGAGCGTAGAGGGAAGAGGGAGAGGGACTCCCTGCTAGATGGGGCTGGCAAATCTATTTCTGCACCAAAGAAACAATCCCCTCAATGTCCCTCCAGTGTGTTGTCCAACCTGACCTGTGTGAAATTTGAGAATGGATATAAATCAAAGGGAGAAAAAGTAATAAAAAGCTCCCGGCAGACTTGATGACATGTTGATAATGTTCTCGTCCTGGAGTCAGGGTGACACCAGCCCAAAGATGATATATAGAACTAAGCCCACATACCAACGATTTACTGGCCTAACGACAGTTTTCATTGATCAGAGGCCAACAATTACTGGATTCCTTCCCACTGCCTATTTCAGTATCAGGCTCTGGCGTACAATCAAAACACTAGCCCTGCTTCTCCACAGTTCATGTGCCAACTTTGCAGTGGATGCTCAAGCCAAGCAAGAATGATATGCAAATCTGGCAGGTGTTTGGGGCATACCAGTGCTGCTCAAAAACCCAGCCATAAAAAAGGAAACGGCAGACAGGCAGGGGAGTCCCGAATCTGCTGCAGGAAGGCTGCAGGCTCTGTAAAGTACACAGTAAACAGGTCCCAGAAACTGGAGACATGGCTTTCAGGCAGCAATAGAAAAGCTCAATTATTTTATCTCAGTATAAACAAAACACATTCTTTATATCCCCTCCAGATTGTCTAAAGGCCTCTCTTGCCACTAAAGCTTATTTCAAAAAGAACAAGAACTTACAAACAAATAGAGCAACCAGTGCTGGTACCAATCACATAACATTTCTTTATATTTTGTTTTGCTTTGTGTCTCAAGGTAGGGAACCAGTAGAAAGAGATTTCCTTCCCAAGTGTATGGAAAATGGATGTGTCAAACTGAATTAATATCTGCAATAGCACATTTAAATGGCCATGATTAAGCTGCTGGAATGAGATGAATCAATGTAGGAAAGGTGCTGGCAAAGAAATATTTTTTTCAGTATATTAGTGTCTCTTACAGACAGGCAAGTGCATGTAATTTGTCTTGGTCTATCAGGATTTATCTATCTGTCCCACCCTTAGCATAGGGAAATGTTATGAATTTCCAAAAGTTTCTGTCCACCTTCTTTGGAATGCAAAGAGAAGTTGGGAAAGACTCCAAAGAAACAATTCCTGCTAAAAGAAGTAATTTCCTTACTGTAAACTCATGAGATACACACATTTAAAACTGCACAGGAGCACAGATTATGCAGAGACTGATCCAGCAGCATCTTTGTCCAACACCACTAAATACCTTCTGTCTCTCTTGACCTTCTCTTAAACCTGATTTGACCAAGTTTCTCAACAGAAACAAAAGTAGCTCAAGAGTTCAGAAAGGGTATTACTGATTTTAGGAACACAGACAATAGAAAATATCTTCTTAAGACCAAATGTCTTTTGAAAAAA